>QUSF01000005.1:7327290-7481751 GCA_003676055.1 Chloebia gouldiae | reverse complement strand
GTGTCCCCGCGGGTCGGTGGGTGTCCCCGCGGGTCGGTGTCCCCGCGCTTGCCCCGCTCAGCAGCCGCGGGCGGGGCTGCGGCGGGCTCTGCGGGCCGGGCGCCGGCAGGCGGAGCTCCCCGCGGTCACCGCCGGCCGCCAGAGCGGCTGCCCAGCGACATCGGCCGCCGGGAGCAGGCGGGCAGGCCGCCAGGTCCTGATGCTGTTCTCTCGCTGCATGAAGTGATGGGGTTCACTCGTGTCTGAAGACGCTTTTGCATATCTCTCAACCGCAAGGCTTGTTGTGCTGTCAAAGGACATCAGATGAGTTTGACACGACTTGTTCTCAGAGTGCCTGTTTTGTCTGTTTCATGTCAATATTTTGCACGTAATAAATGCTTTTCTGGTGTCTGTTGGAGTTGAAATTAGTATAATGGCTTTTCTATTGCTAAGGATAAAGGATAAATTTGAGGTGATCAGTTCTTGCTATCTAATTTCATGTCTACTGTTACTAACCTTTTCTTTTTCTGCTCTTACAGTTTGTCCCTGCTGCTAACTTCACAATGCCCACATTTTTTTTTTATTCCTCCAGGAAAGCGCTAAAAGAATTAAATTATTGAATTCATTGGCAAAAGATAATACAACTGCTGTCTATGGAATAAATCAATTTTCTCACCTGTTTCCTGAAGAGTTCAAAGGTATATTTTCTTGTTTCTTCTAATGCCTTTTCTGTTTTTTTTTAATTCTTTCCCAGAACCTTTTATCTTTCACACTTTCAGATTCTTCCTGTGCTGATAGTCAGCTAATTTACAATGGCTGGTACCAAACTGTAAGTACTTTTGGAGGATACAGCAGTCCTCTTCTGTTCTATAGTATTGCAGGGTTGAATCGCCCACAGCTTGAACATGTTTTCATATTCAGGCAGTTCTAGTTTTCCTTGCTACTCACTGCACTTTAAAGCTTTCTTCAGTTGCAACAGAAGACAGGAAGAGAAGGTTCTTCCTTTTTGAAAAAGGAAGATACACAGGGTTGTGCAGTACTTCATATTCCCTACCCCAGCACAAAATTGACTACAGTCCAAACAATGCTTCAAGGTCCATGGCTGCATAATGCCAGCTGGAGCTTTCTCAAGCAATATGATTTTTTTTTCCTAGAAAACTTGTATGATACCTTCCCTTCTTGCTGTTCATGTCTGTTGTTACATTTTCTGTTCATCAAAGGATTTAACATCTTGCTTTAATTTTAAATAATTAAACAACATTTTTTTAGTGAAAACCCAGCAACTAGAAGGTCTTTCAGAATCTTTACTTTGTTCTCCTCTTATTTTCCCCTTGCACATGGCTAAAACAAAGTATTTTCTAAATAAGTAAAATGTTTTGGAAATTTTCAAGTAAAATTTGTTTTGTGGAGTGGTTGTGGTTATTGTTCAGAAAATCTTCACACTGTCTATCCACATTCACTACTACATAGAGTAGAATGTAGGGAAAATTCTTACTTTCTGCTTTCTGTTCTTTCTGAAACTGTAAAAATACTTACATTAATTCTGGAACATAATGATTGTTTTAAAATACATGAATTTTATATGCATTTTAGAATGTGATACAATTTCATGTTACCTGAGTTACCTGTGAATTCTGGTAAAGTAGTTGTTCATGGGATTTTTTTTTTTTATTCATAGATTTAAAGATGTTTGTGTTCTGTATTTAGCTATTTACTTGAGAAGCATACCTCACAAACTTCCCAGATACATAAAAGTGCCAAAGGGGAAGGAAAAACCTCTGCCAAAGAAGTTTGACTGGAGGGACAAGAAAGTCATTGCGGAAGTGAGAAATCAGCAGACAGTAAGTCCTGGTGTTTTCCCTTCCTGGTCCTCAAGCAGGTAGGCTTTAGAGCACAGGGAAGGTTTTGCAGGGACCAGCTCTGCCTGACAGCTCCTTGGAGCACTGGCTCAAGAGTGGCCAGTTGAACATACACAAAGCCATGTAGCATTTTATGCAAAGCAGTATTAAGCTTAAAAGAATGAGGTGTAGAAGCTGTGCATTTAGAAACTAATATGTTTTTTGATCTAGTTAAGTGAATCTCCAAATATTTTGCACCAGATGTGTTTTGTATTTTTCTGAAGGAACCAAGGTAAGTTCAGTACTTGATCTCATCCCACCTGGAGAGGTGTAGATCCTTTCCTCTTGTTTTTCTCCCATGACTGAATCCCCTTAGCTGGTCACCACCTACATCCTTACCAGTGAATTCCTCAGGGGATGCATTCATGATAGTAAAGTAACTAGACTCCACACAATTACAGTTTATTCCAAAGTGGTTATGGTCCCTGGTAAGAAACAAGCTGCTCAATCCCCATTGTCTCCTTTCCATGCTTCACACAGGACCTTGTGAGGAATAAATTCTGCTGCTTATTTTAAATGTTACAGTTCAAAGACCCTAGAATTGCAGTATAGGTTGCTATTGTCTAAGATTTTTTCTATTATGTTTAATTTCACTTTACCATTTCTTAAACTGTAATCTGTTTCTACAAAATAATTTATTTCATCCTGAGGCCACATTTTTTTTTTGAAAATAGATTTCTCGTAAAAGCATCCTCAGACCTCTCATCAAGAACAAAAATTCATCAGGAAGGAGTCCTTAGAATAAGACACCCATAATGCATTTCTAGCATTCAGAGAGCAATATAGGGGAAAACCAGTTCAGCATTTTAAATGGATGATCAGATTTCTTTATCATTGCCCTAAAAACAGAGTTCAAGGATGATTTATTAAATGAAGAGCATTGGAAGATTCTTTTGCCTCTTTTTTTCATATCAAGCTTCAAAAACAAAGCTGACTTACGCTTTCTCTGCCATTTCTCTTTATCAGTGTGGAGGCTGCTGGGCTTTCAGCGTTGTAGGTGGCATAGAGTCTGCCTATGCAATTAAAAGAAACACCTTGGAAGAGCTCAGTGTGCAGCAAGTTATTGACTGCTCATACAATAACTACGGCTGCAACGGGGGATCCACTGTTAGCGCTTTGAGCTGGCTGAACCAGGTTTGAAACTCTTCATAAAAATCCCAAAAGACTTCATCAGCTTCCCTAGTAGCATTCTTATTTACTGGAAAAAAGAGATAGGGAAGGTGAAATGTACAGGGTTGGCTTTTTTTAATCATATGTGTGTTTGTATATATGTATATATGCTTATTTATTTAGTTTGGAACCAGGAGAGAATTAGTTCAAGCAGAATTGAAATTTGATTGGAACTTTATGGTCCATACATGTGCTTGTGAACATAACAAATGAGCCCACAGGGGCTGAAAATAAAGTTCCTGAATTCATTTGCAGGCATACAGTACCACTGTGGACAGAGCCACCTATGCATATGGCATTTTGTGGATTTAAAGCACCAGCATCTGGGGAAAAGGAAATATCTTGATGTTTTCTGTTTTCAAATTGCAGTAGTTTCTGTTGCAAACAATGTAAAATTATGTACAAGTGTGTTTGGAACACCTCAAAATAAAATTGACTGCATTTACCTTTGTTTCCCTTGCAGACCAAAACACTGAAAATGCACTCAAAGTTTCTACTTCAGTTGTTGCTAACACATTTCATTTTGTAAAAAATTCAAAATGTGTGATAATAACATAGGTAAACAAAAACATTTTAAAATATCTTTGAAATAAAAAGTACTCTCTCAGATTGAATTACAAAAATATAAAAAGAATTATTTTGGTTTTTTAATTTAAAAAAAATAGAATTTAAGAAAGTGTAATTCTACCCCTGAAGAGTAATATACCTATGGCTAATAACATTATAGGTAAGTTTGAATATCACGAACAACAGAGGATACTCACATTTATTCCTCTGAAGGAAAATTCCTTCTTGGCAGCAGAGGACCCACAAATTAATTAGGCTGAAGAAGTCACTGTCACAAATAGGCTGTACTCCAGAGGACATGAAAAGTATAAAAGGCTGATGCATACATCATGTACTAGCATGAGAATTACATGCTAAGAATAGAATTAGATTTACAGTGTTTGATACAATTTTTGGGATACTTGTGCTTCTTGAACTGTCCCAGTGATAGTATAATTTTGAGTGTGGAAGTCATTTGAAGAGAATGAATTGTTCATTAATGAACTGAATTAATATCTATGTCTTGAAATTGACAGGATTGCTTATGAGGATAGTTTAAACCAGAGATGCCTTTAAATTTAGTTTCTTATTTAAAGATTTCTGAATCCCTTCTGAAGCTCAGTGAATAAGGAAACTAGAGATAGTAAACAGTTATTTCACAATGTGAGATTCTTCTAATTTTGCCCAGTACACACTGAATTTTGAGTGGGTTATGTGGTCATTGTCCATACATTTTGAGGTGCATAGTAGTAAAGTCAAATGCATTAAATTCTTACTCAATTACCTTCTTGCAGACCAAAGTAAAACTCGTGAGAGATTCAGAATACACTTTCAAAGCTCAGACAGGACTTTGCCATTATTTTGAGCGCTCAGATTTTGGAGTTTCAATAACAGGATTTGCTGCATATGACTTCAGGTAGCTATTATTCAATCTTTTATTTCCCTGTACTTTTCCTTCTGTGTTCAGCAATCATGGAGTTTGGTGGAGTGAACAGAGCATTGACCAGGTTGTGAGGTTGATTGCATCAGTTCTGTAGCTGTGTGCTGGAGAAGGATTAATGCTTAACATCTTTGAAAGTTAAGTCTTGCCACAATGAATCCACTCAACACTGCCATCACTGAGCATGTATGAACATTACACTGCTTTTACACAGTAAATTCTACCAATAGTAACTGGAATTTATTGAAAAAAATAGGAAAGCATTCAACTACTTCAGTAGTCATGCATTTACATATTTACCCACATCCTCTCCAACCCATGACTTTAGAAACAGTGTTGTCAACTGAACTCTGTAAAAACTTCAGCTTTTTAGGTTTCTGTGTGAAGAAACTTCATTTCTAATTTTTATCAGTACAGTACAGCTACTGTATAAAGGCAAGAAGTATTATTCTATGAATTGTGTTACTTCTAGATATAAGTAAACAAAATCAATCATATCTTTGCCAGTCTGTATTTGCCAAATTTAGTTAATGAACATATTTTCAGTGATGAAAATTTCCTGCTCCAGATAAATAAAACTGTATGAGGGTGCTAATGATAGATGTCTGATAGTGGAAATGTCCTGTGTTTTGATATGTTTGAGACACATACTTTAGTATATTATTATGTTAAGAGGTACTTCTGTAGGTTTAAAAAACAGTTGGAAATTCTAATACAGACTATTGGTTTGTTCAAAGCTGGTTTTGTTTGAGAAGAGTGATGTACAAAAAATGTGTAGTGCTTGCCACTGCCTGCTGGCTTGACCTAGAAACCTTCTGCTTTTTAATAGTGTTATGTGTTTGGATCTACACTTGTCCCATAGTTTGTGTGTCCTGTATTTGTATCACTGTGTTGTAGTATATGAAATACATAATTACTGATGTGTGATATGTAGAACTTGGAGGAAAGAGGTTAATTATTTTATTTTTAAACTGTTCTTAACATGTAGATTACAATCACTCTAATCACTTTAGAGTGCTAACTTAAGTAACATGGTATTTTTACTCACTTCTTTTGTAGTGGTCAAGAAGAAGAAATGATGAGGATGCTGGTCAGCTGGGGCCCTTTGGCAGTGACAGTCGATGCTGTTAGCTGGCAGGATTATCTTGGTGGAATCATACAGTATCACTGCTCCAGTGGAAGAGCAAATCATGCTGTTCTTATCACTGGTTTTGACAGAACAGGTGCGTTTCCACCAGCTGAACTTCAGCACAGTAGGTTTGTTTTATTTGCAACTTGCCCTTTGTGGGATAAGTGATTAAAATTGGGACTCGATTTTCTGTTGGAAGCTGTTGGGTTTGATGTCACATCACTTCTGGAAGTTCTGTGAAGATCACATCATCTTCACATCAGCCAGAAGAAAAACTATTTTTGTCACTGCTTCTTCAGTTCTGTGGGATTTCATCCTTGTAAAGTCAAGATCATGGCTATGTGTCTTTATGCTAGAAGAGCCCATATCCAGTCTTCTCATACCAGAATATTAGCTCTGTTATCTATGTGAACAGTAGGTTTCACTGGCCTGTATCATCAATCCATCAGAAACTGTGGGATGCTGAAATGCTGATTAACTCTGTGGAGTGTTAGGAGGCTAGAGCCTCCCAAGTCTCATGTTGTCTCTTGTTCATGAAATGTCTCTTCCAGGTAGCATTCCTTACTGGATTGTGCAGAACTCTTGGGGGCCCACATGGGGAATAGATGGCTACGTTCGTGTTAAGATGGGCGGCAATGTCTGTGGTAAGTCTGACAAAAAGTAAGTGGTAAAGGCCAAGGGCTGGGATATGTTTCTCAATGGCTACAACAAATTAATATCATCATACTATAATATATATTATAATGTAATAAAGATATAATGGGATCCTCAGAGAGGCAGTACAAATCACTGCTTTAAAAGAGGTTAAATGAGTCCAGATGGAAAAATAAATGAAGTGGTTGCTAGTTCAACCAAGGCATGTAGTTGAATGATTGAAAAGCACCATGTAAAGGCAAAGCTGTATAAGACAAAACAAACAATCCAGGTACTGTTGTCCCTTACCATGCAGAGTAATGGCACTGTAAAATATCCAGCCATGTGTGATGGTTGTAGGTGGGTGCCATCGCTGTACTCCCTCTAGGTAAAACAGCTGCTCTCCTTGTCTGGTGGCTGCCATTATCTCTGGGCTCAGTTTAACAAACAAATATGAAAAGCAAATCGACCTAGGAATTGTGTACCCTGCTCATGGCTTTTCTTGTAGGACAGAGATTTATTCTTTTAGTGCTACGTCAATCTCCTGCCCTACTGTAGTTTGCATGAATTTTTTCCTTATGCTTGAGGGATTTCTGTAGCATTAAATACCCAGTTTCTGCTAGATAGGGAGGTAAGGCAAGTCAAGCTCTGGTTTGTCATCAGATTGCTAATCCAAATTGGTGGGACATTTCCACTAGATTGGAAGTGTGTATCTGATGTAATTTTATGTGTTAGAGTAACCCATTGGCTTTCCCTTCCATGTGTGTTTCACAGCAGCTCTCAGTCATTTCAGGAGGTTTTAGATTATCTAGGTCTTCTGCACATAAAGAATAGACAATATTAATTTTGCCTGCACTTAGTAAAGATCAGAGCAATGTATCCAGTCGTAGCTTTCTCATGTTACTGAATCTGTGTTCTTACTGTTGTTGTAGAAGTAATGATAAAGCAACTCAATTATAAGAAATGGCAGGGAGAACAGATACGTTGTTTTCAAAACCTGTTCATTCAAAAAGCAGGATCTTTCACATTTTCTGTAGTGTACCACACAAGAACTATCCAGAAAGGACAGTAGTTGCTCCTTTTCCCACAGAGATACTGTCTTCTGATTTAGAGGTGCTCTGAGACCACCAGGATATAAAATTTTGAACATAAAAGCAGAGGAAGCAGGAGATTAGGTTTCAGCTACACACAGTGCCAGGAGAGGAAGAAATAAAAGGGTTGCAGATGATTTCCTGGGTTCCTACTGTCATGGTGTGGAGGGGAGAGGGCATTATATGAATTTTGGGATGTCTCCACTTCAGGATTTATTAAAATCAAATTTTACATCATTTCTAGGTATAGCAGATACAGTTTCAGCAGTATTTGTTTGACATTCCTCTGGGCCTCTACAAATGGTCAAAGACCACAAGTGTCATGAGGACAGACACTGTATATGAAGATGTAATTCAAAACACCATTTTCAAATATAAGAAATTACTATAAGGGCTATTCGTGCAACTCCTGGGTGAAGTTTTTAAAAATGTTTTTATTTGGAATTTGTCTTGAATGCCAAATTTCTCATGGAGAAAGAAGACTCATCTGCAGAGTGCACAAATAGAAGCTACAAAGATGGACTGAAGCCTCAAATGTAAGCTTTATCCAGGTGTTGAATACTAGTCCACAGAAAAATCTTAAAAGGAAAGAAATCATGACAAATAAGAAGGAATTTGAATAAAAAAAATCAATAGTATAAGAGTATATTTGAAATCATTTGACTGTAAGAAGAATCATGAGTAACAGTTTGGAAAGTCAGCAATTACAGAACATATCCAATAGACTGAGTGCTAAATTTCCCTCATTAATTGAATTCAGAGGTGGGACTTGCTGGTAATAAAAAGGTGTTCTAGCTTTGCTGAGCTGTGGAAGTACAGCTGAACTAGAACTCACAATGAAACATGTAATTCTAAAATCCTCTGATTTTTTCACCTCAAATGCTTTATCTGTATCTTTTATGAAGGCCTACTATGAAAAGTATTGAAGCAATTCTGTATTTTTGCACACAATTACTGTACCATGTTTTTAGATTAGTTTTTTATAACATTTATGACAAATGCAATGAGTATTTATAATTGTCTATTGTTAAGTGTTGCTGTTTTATTCCTTCTAATAGTTAATATTTTAAATGAAAGGAAGACCAAGTGTGATGTTTCTTTACTTCAGGTTTTGCTACTTACTGAATTTACTTGGCTGAAAACTTTAGTTTTAAAAAATGTGTAGTCTTCTTGAGTGTTGTGTAGTCTGGCCTTCCCTGAGTGGCTTACAAACAACAGAGAGCACACTTCCATAACTGGAAAACAAAGTCTCTAATGGGCACAGATAAGAATGATGTAGTCATAGCAATATGAAACACAGACATGCCTCCAGTGTATTTGAGGTGCTACTTCCAGATGTAAGTACCTGAAGTGCTGTGGTAGGGGGGATTTACCAAAAAATTCCAGCCTACAGGGTTTGTGTCTTTCCAAAGGAAGCACTTAAAAAGACAAAAGCCCATTTAATGAGATGACATTGCTTTGTTGGTATTCTATAGCCAAAGTTGCCTTTTATTGTATCCCAATATTAATAAAAATCACTTTAAATGCCTATCATACTCTTGTTTGAACTTTATAGTTTGCTTTAGAAGAAGACATAACAAAAGATGAGCATTAATAGTGCTTTATTTGAAATGCAAAGTAGTTATATCTCCATTTTAACAGTATTTCTACATAACGGATTTACATTCACATGTAACAAGATAGCAACATGATTCTTGATGGTTCAGGATGGTTTGGTTTCTATAGAGTCAGGGCTTACTTTTTTGAATCTAGGTTTTGAAACTTTTAACCCTAAATTCCTTTTGGAATTGCACCAGAGCTCCAAAACTTCTGAAGGTGATGAGATTGATTATATCCTTAACTAGTCATAAATTAGTAGCAGCCATTAGGCAACCAAGCAAATACAAAAATATATACAAATAAGGCTTTATGATAATAACTGCATGTAATTTTCTCCCATTCTTTAGGTGTAGGCTTTAAGAAGCCAACCAAGAGTTAAATTGGTCATTGGGTTGAATTGGGGTAACATTCTAGTCTTTACATAGGCTAACTCAGTATAGATTTATTTTTTCTACAAGCAATTAATTTCTTCCACAGGCCAGTTGTACTATTCACAAAGCTGTCATACATAAATACATATTTACACACCCACACTCTTTGTGGGGATGGCTGGGGGCACCACTGAAGGTGAAAGTAAGGGAGTTCTTTACAGCAACAGCTTAGAAAGGCAGGCTAGTCAGAGTCATCACTGCTGAAGTAGGAGCTGTCACAGTATTCTGCTGTGTAAAGGAATTTATGAATGCTTGGGTTCATCTTTGGTATCCAGTGTCTTGGCACTAGAAATGTTGAAAGATTGAATAAATCCACAAACACCTTGTATCTGTCACTGAAAAAGACAATTGGAACAATAATTCCATCAGCATAGAAGGACATAATTTCTAAATCCTTAGTAATCATTCTCTCATGGAAATAACATGAATTCCTTGCACTAACTCTCCTGAATATTGTAGAGCAAGAATCCAGTCCTGACTTCCTAGGGCATAGCATATTAGGCTTAATAGGGATCTAGAGTAACATCTTTCTTCTGGAAATGCAGTGTCCATAAGATGTGATCTCTAGTAGATTTTATCTAGGAACAGTAACGTTAACCTGACATTAAGGTGGAGTGGGAGAGCTTTCTAAAAAAACAATCCTCTACATCACTCTTACCATCTGCTTTCTACTCTGCCCTCTGTTCCGTTGGTTGTGATAGTAGTTGCTCACAGCACTACCTGGTGGTTCATGGCTCTTTGAGGGCAAACCTCAAAGAAGATGCTCTTTTAAGGATGTGCAATTAGAGGTCATGCTAGGGAATAAAGAAACTGTCACACAGTAGCTGGGGCTCACTTCCAGCCTGTGTCACCTCGTTAACTTGGGCTAGCTGGCACACCAGATGAACAGTGCAGGGTTAATATTGTTGCTGTCACTGTAACACCTGGGCCCCTCGACTGAGAATTACAGATGACATTTTGCATGAGTGATCAAAAGTGACCTTTTTGCCCTGGAACGCTTAGAATTTATGTCACTGATAAATAAATAAATGTACATCAACCAAGGAGAGATATGCTAGAGTCCCAGAAGAGAGTCAGCAGCCCTTGGGCCCCCAGTGAGCCATCTGAAATATGTGTCCCAGCATTAGAGTATTTATGAACTGCATTTTTGCAGGTAACAGGGGAACCACGTTATTTCTACCTCACTGTTGAGCGCAAGTAGTGGTAGCCTGATGAGCCTCCAGTGCCAGCCTTGCCACCAATCATTCTGTGCACCAAACAGACATGGTTATCTAAAAGATACAACAGGAGAAAATAGCATATGTTCAGCATTTTGATATAACTAAAGTGTCATGCTTACTAAAGGTCACTCAGAGATCTTTACAGGGATACAGAAGTATTAGGTCTTCAGCAATGCAGGGGTTCATTCTGCCATTCTTCAGTCAATGAATATAAAATTATTGTTAATTCAGAATGAACACACTAATTATTACACATGCCTGTGCTCTGTTAATACAGAATTATACATTCACTTATGTATGTCTAGATAGGGAAGGAGGCAGAAGGAATGTTTGCATATAAAGACATGTCATTATGACTTTTTGGGATACATGGAAAAATATATACTCGTCCCTTAAATAAGGTAGTACACTTAAAGCAGGTCAGAGAAGTAGCTATACCCAGGTACCTAATGATCACAAAAGCAGCTCTTTATCTTTCCTCTTGACTGAAGTACAAACAAAAAAAGTCTTTCCTAAAGCATGAACTCCAAAACTCAATTCTAAGACTGGATGTAGCTCAGAGACAGAACAACTTATTTGCATATAGAAGAGGGAGTGTCACAGATAAAAAAAAATCAAACTTACATCTCCATTTAGTCATGAGCACATCGAGATCCATAAGGGAGGTAAGAAGCTGAAAGGGAACCTGGAAACGAGGCTCCTCCCTTGGAAAATTAATGAGGAGACAGTGAGACCTCTCAGCATAAGCTGTATTTTTCAAAGTTGCATTTCAGCAGTGCTTAGTGACTTAAAGCATGCTTTTCCTAAATTGTACTGGAATATCACTAGGTATTTTAGCAAATGCTTCTGCTGTGTAAGTCTTGATCTGCCCCCTTATTTTTGAACTTGGAAAAGGACTCCACATCTTTCTAGGACAAGTAGAACAAGGCATTTACCAGTTACAATCTGAGAAGCAGCATCTGGTCAAGCAAGGACCAGCTGCCCAGAGGGGATGTGCAACATCCATCCTTGAAGATACCCAGAACTCAGCCGGACATGGCACTGAGCAGCCTGGTCTGACCTTCGAGCTGTATCTGACTAGTCAAGGTTCCTGTGGAGGGCTGAAATAGATTGCTTCCCACAGCCCATTCCAGCCTGGCTGAACCTGTGCTGCTGTTCTTAACCCTCACCTCTCCTCCTGCCAGTCACCATCAAAGACACGCCTTACAACACACATTACCTGTAGAAGTAGATCATCAAGGCCCCCTTCAGTGCTTTGTAGGACAGTCGTCTATCTCCTGCAAAATACAAGTCTCCTCAGTTTGTTGCTCATTCTTCTGCAACTTTAATGCTATAACAAACATTTATAAATAACATGTATAAAACATAAAATGCATATTGACGTATGGTAATAAAATCTACCTTTACTGAGCAGATGTTCATGGCGTTTTTCATCAAATAATGAAAGCAGTACATCTTTTTGTTTTTGGAATTCAGACAACAAGTCATCCTTTTCTTCTGATTCTGCTTTGGCCTTTGGTATTTAAAACAAAGACAAGCTTTAGAATTCAGCAGAGAAGATTAAGCACTTGAATTACTCATTTTGCAGCTTTTATTTAAATAAATACTCTGAAGTTAGAATCTTAGATGTAAGAACTATATTTTCAAATAAGATACATGAGTCACTGTCCTTTGAAAAGTACAATTACTGAGAAACATACAATTAAATAGATTCCAACACAACTCAGATAAATGAATATTCAAACAAACTGGCAATTTATCACATTTCTTTGTCTAGAGGCCTTATAATAACTTAATCATACTTTGTTTGAAGTCTGATTTATTTGTTTTTAAGGCCAAAAAATTACATCCTTGCAGAGCTGTGAGCAAGAAAATTGTAAATAAAAAATTTTAGATAAGTTAGAAAGTAATAAAAAGGTATTCTCAGGAAGTTGATAAATTCTTATTATTTTTCATTAAAAATGAAAATATAAAAAAAATGTTATTCAAAGCTGCAGGTCTTAAAATAGTCAGGGATTTTTTGCTGCTAATTTGCCAATGTAATTCAAATGATCACATAGCAGCAAATTGCTGTATACTGTTAAACAGAAACAGCTTGTTAATAGTGGCATTCCATAGCCACAGCTCAGGGGCCCAAACTTCATATTTAGTCTAGGTTGTAGATGCAAATACTAACTAATGGTGAAGTTGTAGTTTCAGTAGAATCAACTTCAGCCCTTCCACTGATACTAATCCATCCCTTTTACAATCCAAATCATCCATGTATTTCATGCTTTAAATTGTCTTTGATGTCAAATTTTAAAAATATTCCTATTTCCTGAAAAATTTGCATTTTTTTCTGCTTCTTGCAGACAAAGACTGGTGAAGATTAAATGAAGTGAGTGAGAAACTTTGAGTGAGCCAAAAGTTAAATTTATGTCAGAATATCATTTTGCCAGATGTTTTTGCTTATAGGTAGTTCAAGAGTAAACTATATACCTGTATCAAGGCAAATTCCTCTTCTAGGCCTTTTAAAACATTCTCTTCAAATTGTCCCCAGAAATCAAATTCTTCTGAATCAAGTCCTGGGGTTCTTTCCAGCCATGCCTTTAGTAATAATAGTAGTAATAATAATAATAATAATTTCAAACAATAACAATGCAACTGCATTATCCTATAATTGGAAGTTATAGCAACATAAATTCTACTACTACAATTCTGGGTTAGTATCCTATAGAAGTGCTTATTGCTAAAATCAGAATGTCCATGTGGATGATTTACACGTGCATAATGGTGCCATACCAGCCCCCTCAGGTTCCAGATTGCATGGCCAATGTTGGAAGACATTTGTTGTTCTAAGGATATCTTTAAAACAAACTACAGGAAAACAAATCTTATTCCAAATAGATAGGATAAGAGTAGTGAGAAATCTCAGAAGGAAAACAGAGTCATCTATAGTTTTTAACCTCGCTAATATCCATCACTAACAATGGGACTTTTTTTTAAAGTTTTCCTCCCAAAAGGGGTTACAGTCATGAAAAACAATGCAAATGAAACAGTGCATTTACATTCTTAGCTCACACTTCCACAATGCAATTTACCAGTTTAACAGACAGACTTTTCAGATGAAAGGGAGATGCTGTGAAAAGTCAGTTCATTTACTAACAATTAACTCTCCTTCATGCCAAATCTGTCAAGAATCCAAAACACAATTGAGAGAGAATTTGCCAGCATACTTGTTCCTCTAAAGGTAGGAGAATATGTCACTGACACTAATGAAGGACATTCTTGGGAGATGGGGAGAATGAAGCAAGGTCCAAGACAGACTTGTTACCTCCACAAGTTGCAGTAGTGTTGGTTCTTGCTCGGATTGAAGCAGTAGTTCATGATCCTTTCCCTTGAAGTTATCACGGTAATGCCTTCTGTTATAGGGGACTCTCAGGCTTTGGGGAACACCAATCTTGTTCTCTAGCAAGCGAAACTGCAGGCTCTGAAAACCTGAGGCTGGGCTTAGGTAGTATCTTTGGGAACAGAAGAAAAGAAGACAGAAAAATGCAGGATGTTATTTTACAGTGGTGCATTTCTCTTTTTCTCTAAACCCCCCCCCCCCATATTTCAGATCTGAAGAATATCAAATAACTATCTGAGGACTTTTTATATGACTGCACTTAGGAAAAGAAAAAAAAAGCAATTTTAATGCAACTACAGTGTACATATAATCTCATTTTCTAGTTCTGTATTGTTTGTGCATACACAGGTAGTGCAAACGTAAACGTGAATTTGTGCTTTAAAAGAGCAGCTTTATGCATGTGATATACAGGAGGCAATGTTAGTGAATATAATTTCCTTTTCAAAGAGACTAAGCAGCTGCACCCCAAAAAGCTGTCAGAAAATTTTTCACAGTAATAACGTGCCAACAACATGCCATTTTAGATAGTCTTGATACACAGCATAATTCCTATATATTATTATATATAATAGTCTATACAATATATATGTCTATGCAATAGTCTATGCAATATATATGTGTGCAATATTGCATATTGCCTTATTCTATAGTGTAGAATAATACTCAGAAAAACTTACACTGGGTTTTTTTTGAGGGATTCATTAATGGGAATCTTAAGAGTTAAATCATCTGACCATGCTGAAAAACAATTACTAATAAAAGCAAATAGTAATCCCACATAGATAATTGTAATGCATTTTGAATTGCGAGTACAAGATTTGACAGAGACACGTCATTGCTTTAATTTTATGTTTACTTATTAAATGAGTATGTGGTTGAAAACTGAAGCAAGTGTGGATCAAAATGGATGATTAGCCCATGGATTTCTTCTGCTGTAGGGTAATGCTAGATTCAAACAAGTGAAGAAAAAAACGTAGTTTCCTGCTCTTTTCAATAGGGAACATTAAAAGATAGAAGGGAAAGGGCACAAAAATACAGAAGTGGATGGGATGCTGGATGGCACTGAGGTCACAAGGCAGACACAAAGCAACACCATACAAACCAAGACAGCTAAAATACCTGTTTGATAGTCTAGAGAGAGAGCATGTCTCTCCCCCAAGATTATCTATGATATGCCATAGAACAAGGCTTCAATCTGCAGTGCCAAGTTTCAACTAAATTGCTAGCAGAGCCATGAGTTATTTCTGTTGTTTGTGCTGTTTTAACTTTTGACCCTGAAAGCAGTCAGCAGTACCCAACACAAAAGCGTCAACAATTCACTTGTACTTCTTTGCAGAACAAGCTGGACTCACAGTCAGGGTCAATTTCATGATTGACCTTTGCACTCTAATGTCATTTTTGCCTCTCCAAGGTGAGCTCTCAGCTTGCTGACAGACACCAGCACACATGCAAAATTCACAATCAGTTATAAGGATGGATATTACCAGCTTGTGGAATGCTGTGGAGGAATAATAAGTCTTTACCTGAAATCAAAGAAGTCCAATGCAGTCATAGTTTCCAAAACTGAGAACTGTTCCACAAGTAATTTCAGAATCAGTGAAATTCTGTTCATTCGAGTAATAACCTTCAGCATGTTCCTCTCATCTCTTACCTGTAAAAAAAAAAATAAATATCATAACCAGAATGGTGTTTTCTCTAGATCCTACCTAGTTATTTCATGTCTTTTCACTGTTGTACATCACTATAGTTCCCAAGTCCTTCCCATGTGACATCCATAGAGGCAGAATCTCATATGGAATAGAGCACTCTGGTTTTAACTTAAATCTGAAATTCTAATTTTCAAAGATTGAAATCTGTTTTTTTTCTGGCTGATGTTACATTACAGGTAGGCCTATCATACAGGGTTTTTTTTTCTTTTCTATGGTTTTGACTAAAATAGAAGTCAAAGAAATTAAATTCTAAAAATAATTTATAATTTCAAATAATTACAATATTATTGTAACTTAATGTATGAAAATTATATCATTTTTGTTATAATTACTTATAGAATAATTTCTATTATTTCATTCTACAAGCCATAAGGCAGGTATGGAAATTACTTAAAAGTTGAGAAGTGACATAATCTGACAGCTACATCAGGAGAGCACAACTAAAACACGTTCATCAGAAATGTGCATTAGCAGGCAGAGAAGAAGAGAAAAGACTCCATCTGGTGGGAAATAGAAAATATTAAATAGAAAACACGGAAATTCTTTTTTTTGCTAAATTAAACACTCGGCCTGCAGAGGAGTCTGCTAAAATTCCTTTCAGTTTCAATGGGATTAATTTTCTCTCTAAAATCCAGGCATGCAACCAAGAAATATCAAACTACAAAAAATGGCAGATGATACTAATATCCTAAGTGCTTGGTTGTGTATATTGACATTTCAAATTGTGATTACAAGCAAGGCTCCATTAAAAAAAAAAAATTACTCTTCTTAAGAACTGATTATGGACAGTTGTAATTTGATAAAATATTAAACTATAAGCCAGTGAAATTAGGCATGTAGTGGACAACAGAGAGCATTTTCATTGGACCTTATGAAAAGAAGGTTCCTTCTTTCAATCTGGTCTAGTTTCAAATTTGCTTCATAGACACATGGTAGTGATGTACTCAAGGTGTTTCTCAACCAGCATGCAGTCAGGTTTTTCTGTGGATGTAGTATCAATTCAAGAGTTTTCCATTCTTACCTACTGTTATAACGTGTGTTTAGCTTTGGACAAATGTGAAGATATGCTTATGTTTGTAATGTTCAGAAATTCTTGCACAGTATTACACTGCTTTGGATTCTTACTTCTCCGTTGGATTTACTCTTACACAATCACTAAAATGAGTTCTCCTCACAGCAGATATTGGATGGAAAGAGATAGTATGTAGATTTCAGAACAAAGGAGAAATTACTTTTCAACATAAAAATATCTGTGAGCCTTCAGCTTTTCATTTTTGCCTCTGAAGCTGCTTTTTCTGCAGTAGATATTTCCAACTTAATTTTCTGCAGTTACCCAGCACTAGCAAGAGAGTATGAGAGCATTTTGGCCAATGAAATTTGCCTTGGAAGGTGATCTACACAAAAGGCATACTTCAGGAGGAAATAAGGTTTTGCTGGTCAAAAATCTGTACTATCAGGATATAAGAGCCACTCAGCCAAATTTTATTTGGTCTTTTGATGCTGTTTCTAAAAAGAACACGTGTTGCTTTAGTAAACCCAAGCAGATCAGACTGAGAATCAGGAAGCAAGAGAAACTTAGGGCTGAATTTTCCCCAAATTAATATCCATTTTTAACTTACATGACCATTTTGAAAGATCACTCGAACAGAGTCCATTTCCCACAAAATCTGCTTAAACCAAAGTTCATATGCTACAACAAGAAAGACACTATTAGCATCAATTTCAAGGTTACTTTGTTCTTCTTAGCACCGATAAAGAAAAATTCTTATATGCTGATTTGAAATTCACGGCCTACATTGACACTCCCAGTGTGCAAGAAGATGCTGACACATACACTTGTCAGAGTATTCTGTCCTTTACCTAAAGTATTAGACAAACTAATCTAGAGTCGAGAATGCTGACAGAATTTTTAAAAATATGTTTTACATATAAGATATTTGATCTGCAGGTTGTTCATCACAAAAGGAGGAAAGAGAAAATCCAGATCTGATACTTCAATAAAATCTATCTCTACACCTGCTTACGAACTACGTGTTTTCTGTCAATAACAGAAAATATCATCAGGCCAAGATCTGAAAAACAGGAAGATATGGGCATTAGGGAATGCCTAACTGGTGTAATGATTTCTAGACAGATTCTAGATGGCTAAAACTGAAGTTTCAGAGAAGGCCCAAGCAACACACAAAATTTGCCTACTATAACCTATATAGCAGCCTGTTACTTGGACAACACCAAGGTTTTCACCACCTTAATTTCTCTAAGAATAGAACCATCTATATCTTATGTTACCAAATCCAAAGTACTTATGGCTTCACAAGCACAGACTTGATTACTGCCTTACGATTTATATATGAATATATGCATATATAAAAACAGATAAAAGACAGAGATATTGCTGTGCTAGTGTCTAAAATGAAACCAAATCATGTACTGCATGTGTCAGCACCAAATAACTCCCTGTGGCAAAAATATTGGTCAACCACCACTGCACTCCTCCACTTACCTTGATGTGTCACAATGAAAAGATGCTCATCATGGATTTTTTTCCCTTTCTTCTCACTCTCAAGTTCTTGAGCATTCAATATTTTGTTCAGCTTAAAAATAAAGGTAAGAACTGTTCTGTAAAGCTCTCCATTCTACTATTAGTAATGGCAGTTTTACTGCATACAGCTAATTTTTAAGAATAATATTTTTTAAAAATACACATACAGACCCCACACTCTAGGTTATAGGAGAAGTTTGACTAAATTATCTCAGGTATTACTTTTATTTTTTAATTAGAAAAAGATCTTGCCTGAAATTTACATACCTCAAGTAATAAAGTTTTGAAAATAATTTTAGGGATAATTTTAATTATATAAATATATATATGTATAGTTAAAAAAATAGAGAAAACAAAATATCCAGCATGTTTTGCAGATTTTAGATCTCTACTGTTGTGTCCCATGAAAATAGAGTTCCTATAGTAATATTCTGAGTAATCATACAACAATATCAGCATAAGAGTTCTGAGTTGAGGCAATAATAATAATAATAATACCAGTTCTGACATTAATCAATTTTATCATAGTCAAATTTACAATCTAATCATAGCTGTTTCCAAATAATCTTTGCAAGATTCTAAAGAGTATGTCAACAAATCAAAGTTGACATACTCTTACTTTAGTTCTAAAGCACAGGGTAATTCGCCTCACTTCATGCTGTCTGCAAAAAAGAAAACAAAATAGCTTCTGGATTCTTTTATTACCTATGGTATTTTATTTTACTTATTTCTTAATTACTTCTAGATTTTACAGTTTTTGTTTGGGGTTTTTAATGCTCCCCCCTAGTCATCATCCTACCCACTGGATTTCTGAAACAGATTTTTCCAGGCAAGTATTCTGGACTTTCAAGGACATCTCACAGAGCCTCCTGACATGCAGAAATTGCTGAGTGATTACTGTCAGACCAAAGAAAGCTTTTAGTGGTATGTCACTTTACAGTTTAGGCATACCAATATGGATAATTCCCTACCAACCCCCCCAGATATCCCTATTCCTTGCAGTTTGAGAAGTCTTCCCACAGTCCACCTTGAGGTCCCAGTTGAGATGGGCACCTGTGCCTGTCACACCTGGAGATGTGTCTCAGTAACTGACTGACTGCTGGGAGAAGTGTCAGTCACAGGTGCTGCCTCAAGTCATAAGAGGCAGGACAGCAAACATGACAGCAAACATGACAGCAAACATGAAATCCTTAAACTTACTTGTAGGTATTCTCCATAGATAAGCCCACCTTTGCTGGCTTTATTTATTCCTTTTTGAGATTCGTCATTTTCATCTTCCAAAGATAGCTTGTTAAAATTAAATCTAAGAAGAAAATGAAGTAAATATGTAAACTGTTTAATTAAAGAATTATGAATATACCTGCATTTTACTAACAGATGCATCTACAATTCAAACAATGCTTTATTTTGATAAACAGAGCAAGTAAAGCAGGCTTTTGATAAAAACTGAAATTCCTCTTTTCACAGGAACAGCTGGTAACATCACATAACCAGTGCTCAGACAAATCTTTGTATAATCTGTATTCATTTAGCAATAGCTAAATTGATTTAGCAATAGCTAAATTATAGCTACAGCTGTTTATTTGCTGACAATAAGTAATTCCTCTCTGAGATTTATATTTTGCACTAACACCTTATCATTTGAATTGAATTTCTAGAGCAAAAACAGAGAGAGGAAGGACTCACAGGTAATTCTTCCCCGCAAAGGGGCACTGGCTCATGATTTCAGGATCCAAACTTGCCGAGCTGCACACCGGGGAAAATACCCTGTTAGTGTTCCCAAACCTGCTGCAGCTCCCCTATATGTAGCCTCATCTCACTGCCAAGGCCAACCCCCAAATTCCTCTGCTTAGCCCTGAGCCCATCCCCACTATTCAATAATGACAGAAACTATCACAGCACAAAGGTCAGGATGTTCATGTGTTCTTGGCTCTCCAGGACTCTGTTTTTCTCTGCCAGTTAAAAAAAATGAATGGATGACATGATTGTTTTCTCCTATGGCACAAGCTTTTTGTGCTTTTTACTGCAAGGCTTCCACCAGTTGCTTCTTTGGAGGCAGGTGTAAGGGGTAGTGTGTAAGGTGTAAGTCAATGAGAAGTCTGTGTGTGATAAAAAGACAATATTTAATAAATGCAGTAAGTGTTAAAGTCCTGCAGCCTTTTTTATCAGGATACTATTAAGTTTAAAAAATCAGACACGTGGAAAGAGATAAGGGGGGGTGGGGGAAGAGGAAAACATGTTTCCATGGCAGACTAAATAGTGCTTATTCAAAGAGATTTCAAGTAATACATATAATTTCAAAAAATGTACACAGATTAAGTAAAGTACTAAAAGCATCATGAACCTCTCATGCTCATTTTACAACTGTTTAATTCAGAATAATTTCTTAATTTTATCTCCTTGCACAAAAGTTTCAGTATCATTTATTGACAAATGTTACTCAATTCTATCTGGTCATCAGCTTAACACACAATGAAGTAACATGTAACTAGCATACACTTCTTTTCTGCCTGCCAGCCCTTTCCAAAAAATGTTAATGCTCAGTTTCACTGCAAACAAAACTACAGGACCTCTGTGACCCTGGATCATTTGCTGTCTGCAAGAGTTATTCTGCTTAGCGGTGTCTGTTTGGTGGCTTCAGCTGTTCCAGTCACTTTAGAGTAATTATCTCATAAAAAATTCAGATGTAGGATGTGGGTGATAGGATGGATACTCTGTTCAGCCAGATGTGGACAACTAAAGATGAAAGTGAGGACATCAGAAATTAAATGTTGAAAGCCACTTTTCACGTTTTTGCACTCAAACAGCTTGATTTACAAACGTGGAAATCTTGTACCTCCATATATCTCAAAAGAAAAAGAAGGTTTATCTTGTCATTCCTGTATATCTTTACCTGAAACATCCAGACTGAGCCTGCATAATGAAATCAAGCTGTTATCTTTTCTCATGGCACAAAGAAAGAATGTGAAACTAGTAAAAATAAGGACAGTTGGAGAATATTGAATGTTTAACCTCACAAAATATGTTAATGTGTGTTTTCTTGTACAGTTGTATTTTCTTCTGTGAAACACAGAGAATTATAAACTTCCGGTGCAATGATCTCTGACAGGCAACCTTTACGTGGCCTACCCAGTAGGCAAAGGACTTTGAAGTATCAGAGCCCTTTTACACTCTGCACTTAACAAAACATTAACTCCATATTTTGGAAGTAATAGTACCATGAATTTGCTCAGGGTTAGCAAACTCACTTGAAATCTAGCTGGGGATATTGTCTAAGCAACCACTATACAAACTCCCCTTCCAATTCAGCAACAGATAGACGTCAGTCAGTCAAATAAATCGGCCAGACAAAAGCAATTTAGACAGTTTTTTCCAGTGTTACCAACATGTCAAACTCCCTTGTTTAAGGACCTCATAGCTGATTGGTCTCAAAGCTGTAAACTGACCAGTTCCTAAAACTGGGTAATATTATGGATAATATTTGCATCCATTCATTTAACAAAATTTAATCTCACACTAGCTGAATTCAGCTCTCTAACCATTGCAATAACAATAGATCTTAAACTCTCCAAGATCAGTGGAAAAAGATATCTTGATGCAGACTTGAAAACCCCTGAAATAAAATCATGGACAATGGTTGTCAGACATGGACAAGATCATAGACAAGGTCATTCCTCTTACTGGCTGCCTTCATCTGATCTCAGTAAGGCTTCAAAGTATATGTAATGAACTTGGTAGTAAAATAATTTAAGTGGCTTGTATGACCTAGTTATGAAACTGTCTGTTGACAGTGTGGATGATAGCACAGCTTACAAGAGCCCTCAGTTTAGAGCCTTGAACACTGGCATGGCTGCAGACACCCTTAGAAATAAATGTACTTCTGCCATGCTGCTCAAATTTGGGGGTCACTGTAGGAACCTGATTTTTATTTGAGTGTCCTTTATATCCTGATAGAGATTTATAGCCACTTTGTCATCTCTCCCTACTAGCATAATCATAAACAAGTCTTGATGAAAAAGCTCTTCAATGTGAATATATCCAAAAGGAAAACATAACCTTATTTTTAAATGACTGTATTGCTTTTTTTCTCAAAATGTACCTTTATTTCCCTTTTTCATGTTGAACACTCAAAACCACAAAGAAGCAGATCTAACCACACACATAACTTGCTGTTCATGCTGCAGATGACTGAATAAGGCTGGGAAAACCAAAAGTGTGTGTGCCCTTGAGCTTTTATTTCGTTATTTGTTAATTTACTTTTAACATATGAAAGTCAGATAAAAAGCCTTTTTTTCATCACAGAGGACTCTACTCTTGAGCAGACAGTGAGAACGTTCTGTTTTGTGACTGGGCTGAATACAAGACAAACAACATGCAACACAAAAAAAACCCAAACAAACAAAAAACCAAAAAACCCCACAGCTTCCTAGAACTGCTCTTTGTGGCCTTCAAATGAACTGCCACGACCTTCATGACCAAGCATGGGAGTGGTTAACCACCCCTCCTAATTCACCCTGTCCCCCTTTCCATTTACCTCCCCTCCCCAGGTGGATGTAGGGTGGCTGGACTGGCTGCAGTAGGGCTGCAGAGCAGAGACAAAGTGACCTTACTTGGGCTGAGAGAAGTGACTCATGTGGGCAAAAAGAGAGCCTCTCTCCAGCCTGGCCGAGGGCTGGAGGTAAGGCAGAGTTGGCCTGCAGTATGATTTGTGGATACAGCCAGGGCCAAGGGTTTGCATGTTCTCACTGTGGAGCTCTCTGTCTCAAACATTATGGTCTGATGAGAACAGGTAAGTAAAACTGACCTTCTACATACTCTCATGAATCCAAAAAAAGTATGAATTGGAAGTGACCTGTTCACCCAAGTCAAATCTCAAGTTTTCCTAAATGAAATCACTTTTGGAGAAGAAAAAGTACACACACAAGTGGTTTAGACAGTGTCACCCATTCTACTGCTCAAACTCTCATCCTGATTACAAAATCATTACAAATCAATTTGTTTGTCTAGTGTTTGCTACCTTGAAGACAGAGCTCAGAGAGCTTCTGACTGCAAACAAATGACGCTTGAAGCTTCCCAAAACTCTTGTCCAACAATTGCAGACTAGGAGCTACCCAGCACAAATGGCTTCTACCTATGTAAAAATGCCTGCAGTGAGTCAAAGATCCAAGTAGGTCATGCCATGCTGAAGCGTTAAAGAGAAAGTAAAAGATTTCTTGGGAAGAGCTATTGGAACAAAAGAAACAAACATTAAAAAAAAAAACAAAACAAAACACCATCAGCAAAAAAAAAAAACAAAAGAAAACAAAAAACAACCCCAACAAACTAAAAAGCAAGCTTACAGTGCAATAATTTCCCCAGAATATTCATGTAACTTTCCAATTGTGATAGCCCAGTACTTCCTAAGATTTCTGTGTTCTTGCATTTTTGTGGATTCTGTGACTTCACAACCTGCAGCAATGAGTTCCATAACTGAAGTACATATCATATATACACATATCATGTGAAGAAGTATTTCCATGTGCAAGTTTCAACCTTCCTGCCAAATAATCAAGTAATTTTCATTTCTCTTTGGTACTAATTCATGGCTAATGAGAAAGAGGTGCACTATACTTTGTTGTCCCAGTCACCCTGTTCTGCATTTGTGCAGGTTCTGCTGTGACCTTCGTGAGACAAAGTACTCAGAAGGAAAATATCTTTTCTACATACAGATGTTGCATTTTTAATTTCATAAAATTATAGTGATGAAAGAATTTTGATAACAAACACTCAACTATAATAGTGAAGTGCAGTACAGCAGATACTGTTTTGGTTGACAAAATGCAACTCAAATTGTAGAGGCAGAGCCCCCAGTGTCCTAAGCCAGAACCTCACTGTGCTGGCTACTCTGCCAGCACTGAACAAAAATCACTTCCTCACCCAATTTAACAACATAGCAAGAGATAAGTGAATAAAGACACACAAAATGAAGGTGAAGAACAGAAGATAAACTTGGATCCAAAAGGTGTACTCTGCATGTTTTGTGATTTTCCAAACTGGACCGACTATCTAACTAGCACTTGAAATTAACAGTTGGTTTTAAGAAAACTAAAATCTGGTGACTCCAGGCTAAAGCAAACAAGCTTAAAGTTGATGCAATATTAATAATCCAATCAGACATTTGTACCTGGGGGAGGAACAGAGATCAAGGTCTTGCAAACTACAAACAAAGAGATGAGATAGTGCTGGAAAGATTATTTTTTTTTCTGTCTAAATACTGCATTTGTTCAAATTCTTAAACACAAAGAACTGTGTCATCACTTCCCAGCATACTTTTAACTTCCATTTATGTTTCACACATCTCAGCACAATCTTCCCCCCACTGTCTCTCATTAGTGGCTCAGCAGAATGTAGCAGTATTTCTTTCATATGTTGATAATTTTTGACTGATAATTATTCTCCAAGTATAGAGAAAATGTTCTTTCACTTCTATTGCCTAAACACCCTGCTTTCATCAATGTAAATGGATCATTGCTAGCCAGAGCTGTAAACTTAGGAGAAGCAAGATATCTTGAACACATTCCACAGCGTTGTCCCAAGGTAAACTATCCTCTACTAATGCCTTGCAGCCACACATTGCAGGGTGCAATTCTTTAGTATACAAAGTATATAATTCTTTAGGCTGCTTTTCCCCTTCTGAACACCCCAATCCTGGTTCCCTGTCAGGTCCAGGGAAGCACAAACCTGGCACCATAAGCTACTCCTATGCCTCCACGTGGCTCAGCTCGTGCTGCTGTTTACTCCATGGTGCAGCTGTCTGGCAAGTGCAAAGGGCTGGTTTAGGACAAACCTTGACAAAAATGTGCTCATCTCATCCTATTCAACACTATCATTAATGGCTGGAGTGATGGAATAGGTTGTGAACTTCTTAAACTGACAAATGAGAACAGCCTGGAAAGTCTAATAGCATGCAGGCAGACAGGAGCTAGAACTCAAAATTACCTTAAGGCATTGAAATTAATGATGTGCAGCTTCTGTGATGCAAAAGAGCAGTACTTTTGAACTTCAGCCATGATAACCAAACTTGCAAATAATAAATTCTTTAGGACAAATCTTATACTGGAATTTTTAAATAGCAACTCTCTACATGGCATGGAATCTCTCATTTCTATCCAGCATCAGAAAGACTTTATCTGCTATATTGTGTCTTGGGCACCACCCTTCAAGACAGATGAAGACAATGAGGAAAGGGTTCAGAAGAGGATGGTAAGAACAATGAATGTTTGATGTAGAAAATATGGCCCCTTAAGAAGATGGAAAGAATTGACCTGTATAACCAATAGAAGATTGTGGATGCAAAAGTGAGAAATAGTTTCCTTTCAAAAGGAAGGGCAATAAGCAACTTCCAGTACACCACAGGATGGGAAAAGCAGTAACAAGTTTAAATTATGGCAGGATAACACCAACATAAGAAAACAAAAAATAGGGAAATTCTAGTATCTTTAAGCATTCGAAAACAATTATGAGAGCTCATGATTTCTCCACCCATAGCTGATTCCTCATCAGTGTAGAGAGAGACTCAGTGAGTCCTCAAACTCTCCTTGAGCACCTCCTGCTGCAGCCCCTTCTGCCCCCCATTCCTGAATCCACTTTGAGTACATGCTCAAAGGAAGGAGCAAGAAGATACTTGCACACACTATTAGTTACCAGCATTCCATGAAATGGCAATGACAATCCATTGTAACAATCTAGGTAGTGATCACTCCATTGTTTTTTTTTCCTGTTTTGCATTTTGTTATTTGTCATCTTGTCCAAAAGTAGCAATGATGTACCTTTTCAAGATACAACAAAGAAGGGAGAGCTCAAAAAAGCTTGTAAAAAAAATTGTATGCTTACTTAAGAAATTTGAAAAATCTTTAGGTATTGGCCCACTGTGTATTTGGAATAAAGCTAATACAGTTTTAACTAGGCAAATGCTAAATAACATTTTCTAAAGAAATCTTGAAGTAGACTAAGCATCCTTCAAGATATTCACAAAGTAGTGCTAATAAAAGCAGAGTCATGCTATTATTAGATAATCCTACACATTAAAAGCAAACTTTTAATGTTTTTCTCAGATGAAATAAAATTTTTACTTACTACTATTTCCTGTACCAGCTGTGCACAAGAGCAGAAATATAGCTTAGCTTTGTGTTTGCTTAGATTCAAAGTTATATCTCTGCTGATTAAGGTAAGTAGTGTTTTTTGATGGCACTGGACTTTTAGGTAGAGACATGCTATCATTCTCATACCCAGCAAAGTGCATACAGGAGAAATGAACACTCACAGCACTATCCTTGGAGAAAAGGATCTGACTTGCCTGTGATCTCTTGTTGGAGTCTACAGGCAGCAGATGCAGACATGTTAGGGATGTACTTCTCCCTCTGCTCTTTTTTTGGGGAACATTCAAAGAACTCGTCCCACTGCCCATGTGCTAGTGAGAGAGAAGTCTACAGCAAAACCAGAAATCTTCTCCATTCCAGCACAATGTACAAAACCACACATGGCTGAACAGATTTGCAGTGGGCTCCAAGAGTCACTAGAGGTAGGAGAGAAACTTTTGAACAGTTTTATAGAGGAAAACTGTCTAATGATAGAACGAGGTCATAGTAAATTACATAACATCAATCAAAGTTCTTACATAGACCTTAAAAGAACATAAAGCAAATTCTTTCCCTTGAGAAACATTTTGAAATCCAGCACCATCTGGGATTTCAATACTGTGGTCCAGAGGCTGTGGACCAAAGAAACGCCCCAGAGTACTGATGTGGTCACGATGTGGTCGATGTGGCTCTGGCAGATGACTCTTACATCCCTTTGTTCCTTGCCCAGCTGTAATGGCCTCAAGTAACTCAGTCTTAAAAAGGCTCTATTCTCTTCCTACCACATATGCAAACTATTAAACCTAATTTTTGGATAAGAACAGAAGAAGGGAAGCATTTAATTGCTGTTAAACATTGATCTAAATAATATATTTTCAGATCTTAATAACTGTCACACAAACTTTCTTCAATTGACTGTTCTTATGGACTTAATGCCAAAATAGTGGATAGCAATCCGTAAAAGAAGCACTTTGCAAAAAGAGTCATCCAATTATGGTATTGGTTAAAAGGTACAAAAAAGGTCTCATGAAGTTTCCCTCATTTGGATATTTTGAGAGAGAAAATTATGTTTAAATCCATGTCCAAATGATTATTCAGCATTAAGCATAGGAAAGTTACTGCAGTTCCAGATATTTTTACATTATTGTTATAGCCCTTAAACTTAGCTTTAAAAATTGTTTGGTTGGGTTTATTTTAATATCAGTTTATGGAAAACATGACACAAATGAAAACTAAACCCATCCCATTTCAAAGTTATGGAATCAGACAAGTGTGAACCTGAGAAAATTACATTAGATATTCTTTTGAACCTGCAACTTCCAATTCTTATCTTGAAAATTTTAATTGTGAAAAAGTGAAATTCCCTTTCATATAATTCCATATCATTAATTTTAAATCTAATTTGTCAGAGCATGTGTGAAGGATCAGTCCTTCATGGAGTTGTTGCTGTAAAAATGAGATGTGTAACTTTTCACATAATAAGCTCACTGCAATGTATGGTTATAGAGCCCTGAGGTATGTCAAAATCCTATCTTTCCCCCAGAAGTGGAACTACTCTTTTAAATTAAAGTGCTTAAACATCCATGGACTTGAAATACTGCAAGATTCACTTGCAGTATATCAGGGCAACACTGAGCCCATGTCTTAGCACACAACTCTTCCATCCTCAGAAGCAAGTTCATTACTTAAAGAGAGAATTCACAATTAAAGGCAAAATTTGCATCAGAATTATGTGGATTCCTTTTTTAAATGACAATTAAATGCTTATTTAGAAAAAAAAAATTAACTTTGTCCCACATTCAGGAACACTGGAAAAGATAAGATTGTGTTTAATAAAGAAATACTGCCAGATTTGAAAGACAGAAAGAAATACCATGAGGAGTTTGCCTCATCCACTTCACTTCATGGTGTGCATAACATTGTCCACATGCAGAGCAAGGCTCGCAGGGCACCGTGGCTGCTGATATTTGCAGGCTGCCTTGCCATTGTTGTTTGGCAGATCTACAGTCACTTAATCTACTACTTCAGCTGGCCAACCACAACTACAGTGGTGGTTCAGCACATGGAAAAAGTCAAATTCCCCACTGTGACCTTCTGCAGCCTGAACCGGTAAAAATTATGTTTGTTGTTTGCTCTACATCTTTATCTGAAAGCAGTCAGTTTCCACAACCTGTTTGGACAATCACATAAACCAAGGAAAATATGGCTATGAGGGATATGTCTTCCACACCACCACATGGTACTTAAAAGAAGATGAAAATACAAGAATCAAGAAAGGGAGCTTGCTTTTAATCTTCCCCTTCCTTCAGATGATATGATAAGTTTCACAACAGAAGTTGGAATAGAAAAACTCTCTTGGTAGTCTTCTATGTATGAGTGTTGCTTTCCAGTGTAACTAAGGGACAGCCATCAGCCACATTCAAGTTCAAAATAAAAGACAAGATTAACAAATGATTTTAAATAAAAACCACATGCAAAGGTAAAAATCTTAGGTAAAACAGATATTCTTATTTCAAAGGTGCTCAGCCTTTACAACTCCAGCTGATGTCTGGAGTTTTTTGCAGGAGGAAGGCATTTGGGTTGTTTGGAAATCATGTGTCTAAGCAAGAACTTCACTACAGATTTCTACATTTGAAAACAGTGGCCAACATTCAGTGTAGCCACTTCAAAACTAATTTAGTGAAATTGTGGCCTGATTTTTAGAGCAAAAACATAATTTAGAAACAGTTTGAGAAGCACAGAAAATGTATCTACATTTTTTCCCTCAAAAATTAGTAAATTTTCTCATTTCCTACCTTCTGCTGGCAGAATCAGCCAGAAGTCCAAGTCTCAAAGACCTGGAGTCACTCTGCTTCCCTACGCCACCTTCTCATTACCTGCATGAAGCTACCCTGGGTTATAGCACATGATGTGCACTGCAGACAGAAGTCCCTCTGGCTGCAGTGGGCTGGCTGTTAGAAACATGCCTCACTTCTTGTAACTATAGCAGCAGCACGCTGTAAGGAGTCAGCTACTGAGCACGGCGTTTTTCCATCCAAGTAACAGTTTGCTGCCATATCCATCTGCCAGTCACGCTGTGCTTATCCTCCCCTCCTGTTTTTATGAACTTGTTTTTTTTTCATTAGCAGGACAAAGAGGCAAAGCACTCCCTTTGTCTTTATTTTTTTGACTCAAATTCAGTTGTGAAGAGCACTTCCTACTAATCTTATAAAGGGGCATTAAGATCTATTACACAAATATGTTACATCAATACATTTTTTTAAATAACTTTATAACTTCTGTAAAACCTTACTTTACTTCACTTCAATAAAGAACTTCAGTGCTGTACATAAGGAAAGCACCACCAAAGTCTCATCATGTTTTTGAGACTTTTCAAGTGGATTCAAAGAGTAAAGATCACCTTTTATTTAAACCACTGTGCCACCAGCTCATGGGAAGATACACTGTCTACAGAGGGGTGTTGTAGTACCTTAGTAAAGCAGGTACATGAGACTACTGCAAAAGTGCTTAGAATTCAATTTTCCATATAAGGAAGACAGCTTTTTTTTTTTTTTTCTGAAAGGGACAGCTCTTCTCAGCTAGTTTCCCACATATAAACACAATTGTTCACCTTGTCATCAGTTCCACTAATCTTATGTGAATGGTTATGTGAATGGTTCATCTGCTCAGGGGATTTGGGTTTTAATGTTTAATAAACAACCACGCACAACAGAAATGTTTCCTATATGATTGACTGGAATAGCCATGGGAAAGTGTCTATTTGCTGTTTCCAGATATAGAAGATACAATCCTAGAGATAGGGACTATATTGTTTATTCATGTTGTAAAGATCAAACTGCAACTTGTTGGGCAAGAATCAGTTATAGTTTGTGAGCAGACACCAAATTGTGTCACAGTTTTGTCAAAAGCAGCCTTGAGATCAGTCCTATAACTACAGAGTCCCAAGCAATTCTTTCTCCTTCTCACTGACAGGTTTCAAGCTCATGCAATGAGCAACCTGAAAGTAATTTTTTTGATTTGGAACACTGTATCTGCAATTTTTCAAAAATTTGCTATGGAAGATAAATATTCCCAGGAGTTAAATGATTTCCTTCTTGGGAACAAGAATTTCAGCATCAAGGACTTTACAAGGAAAAATGGCTTCTATGTGAACAGCAGCACATTGCTAGAGTGTGATTTTTTTGGAAAGCCGTGTTACCCACAGGTAAATATGTTTATTTTATTAAAACAATAGCACAGAGAGGAAGGGGATATATTCTTATACTCAAGACATCTAGCTTTGCCACCTGCTCCCCTATGTTCCTTTGCAGTCAGAAAACAGAGAACAGAAGTCCTGCTCTAAATTACCCTGAGGGTCTCAATTCTCCCACTGACTACAGAGGCAGCCTGCTGGACTCTCTGAGCTGTAAGATGGGATTTCAATTTAAATTGCTCTCTGCCTAATGCCACTTCTGTACAGACAGCAGCCTTTGAAAGCTGTCATACCTCCAGGCTGTATCTAACAACCTTTTCCATCAGTGGCCTATAACGAAGGACAGTTTGAACTAAGTTTTTTGCATGACGTGATTCTGTAGTTTTGTTCTTGAGGTCAAGAATATAGACAGTCAGGGTAACAGGAATTTTAAATATTGAAAAGAAAATAGCTCATCTTTGGGAGTTTGGGACAGCAGCCAAAAAATATGATAATCCCATTTTTATGTCAATTTTTCTGTAAAGGAATTCCCAATTTAGACAGAAAATAGGAACAAAGAAGTCAGGTCTATATCCTTTCAGTTTAATCTAACCTTTAGATGTGCTGTAGCTTCTAAAATTAGGCATTAAGAGACTTCTCTTAACTGGAAGACACTAGTGCTAAGAACTAAAACTAAAGTAATGAGATGCAGTCATATTAAATGACAGGGTGGTTTTGGGAAAAAATGCAAATATTATACTTTCATATGTAACATGACATTTAGTTTTGAAACAGTCTTCCTAAGCAGCTAATGGAAAAAATTTCAAAGTTATTTTTGAATATACAATTTCTATATAATGTAACAGGTATAGAAATAGCACAGGACCTCATAAAATTATTGAGCAGCTCATAAGTATTAATAAACAATGTGAAATTTCTCCTTTAAACTTCATTTTCTATGGGAAGGGCTGAAATACTTTTGAATATTTCATCAAAAAACACTTTTCTGATTGGGATATTGAGCACTTTGGAGGAAAAAAATAAAATAACCCAACAGCAACCCCAGTAGTCCCTTTCTTGCATTGTAATTAACAAAGGAAATGGCAAGTGTTCTTTCTTTCATTTTACTCTTCCCTATTTTCCTTTATTGAAGGATTATGAACATGCTTTCACTGAATATGGAAACTGCTTTATTTTTAATCACAATGATCTTTCAGCAAGAAGAGTGAGTTTGTCTGGAAGAGGCTTACATTTGCTTTTTGATGTCCAGCAGGTAGAGCTACCCTAAGGATTATAAACAATGAATCATTACTAATTTATAAATTAGTGGACGGTGGTTTTTTTGTTTTGCTTGGGATTTTCATTTGATTGGGTTTACATAGGCCTCCAGAATTTCATGCACAAAATTCAAAATCAAGTTTGAATTTTAAAAGTTTTCCAAATGAGAGTGTATTTTAAAGGAAATACCCAAATAGAGATTTAAAAAGACAGAATTATTAGTGACTCTGTCCCAGCTAAGGGGAAGAAGGTTATGAGTAAGCATATACATGCACTGTTCACCCACAACTGAAACATGTCATTAGAAGAGCTATTTAATTTTATACAAGTCATTCATTTTAGTAAAAGACCCATTAGGGAAGGTGACCTGTTTCTAAGTAGCACCAAATTTTAGTTACAGCAGCTACAGCAGCTCAATGCCAGCCAAGACCTTTGCACTATAAATTGTTTCTGGCATTAGAATTGTCTTTGACCAACAAAAAGCAGAAAACAGGGAATATCACCTTGTAAGAAGAGGGAAAAAACCTAACAGATTGATAAATTACTTAGACATTGGCTTTTGTTCTCTAGGAACTATGAGTCAGGAGTGAAAGGTTCTGAAGAGAATACTGGAAAGTTTAGTGAAATGTCATGGGTAGTTGCAAGTAAAAAGAACAAATCTCCAAGTTATGAGTAAATGCTCATCTATGACTTCTATGACAAAAGGAATGACAAAATCTATGACAAAAGGAATAAAAAGGTTAAAAGTTTAATAGCAACTGGAAGGAAACACACAGAGGTAATGAACAAAGGAAATTCAAATCAATTTGCTGCTATACTTTCCTGTAAACTGCCAAATATATTACTAAATAGCATAGTACCACAATAAATATAGCTAAAAGTTCAGATAGTAAACAAAGCCAAAAACTACTTTAAACAATTCTTTTTGTATCAGGACAAATTCACTGACAAACCTACCCTTGGTTATACTGATGCTGGAAAAACTTTTGTTATCCATTCACCCCAAGAGCTTCCACGTTTTGGGGATGCACGCACAGGTCTCAATTGGCCAGCTGAAGGTAAGGACTTGGACATGGACTGGAAGTAGCATTTTTTACTGTCTCTAATTCTTTTCTGAAGCATTAACAATGAATCAGACATTTTGGAATGTAAAATATTTATTATGCCTTAGTGGCTCCAAAAAATAACATTTCCTCCAGACACAAATGAAATTACTGCTGTTTGAGGAAGGATATAGTTGATTTTCCTAATTTTTATCTATCAAAGCCAGCCTTTCTTTCCTGTAACTTTAAAATCTCATTGACAAATAATGATAAAAAGACACCACAGAATTTACCTATCAACACATTCTGCTACCACTAAGGGGGTCTCACATTCTTACTGGAATTCAAGCAGAGCGGAGTACCATTTTACACTAAACTGTCTAATCAGGCCCTACTTTTGCTGTGAGAGAGGGGAGATGAATTTTTAATCCCAAGAGCATGAGCTGTAATTGCCTCTAATTAAATCACAATGTTACAGCTTGTGTCTTCAACAGGCTTCCTGCAGCACTTTAAAATGTGAAAAAGCAATATCAACGTTTTTATCTTTTGTTACAATTACCCTACAGTCAATTATCCAAGAATATCCATGGGGAGAGTGCAAGCCTGATATAAAGCTTCAGTACCACAAGAATTATAGTACTAATGGATGTTTGCTGGAATGCAAAGCCCGGTACATACAGGACTGGTGTGGCTGTTTGCCATTCATTCTTCCAGGTATTTCTCAGGAGTATCATCATACCACACACTGATCACCCTCCTGGAAGACCTCACGTTACTGAATAGCCAAGGAGATAGAGCACGTATTTGAGGGAAATCTCCAGTTGATATTAATTAAAATACCAAGGAAACAAGCAAGATATTTGGTCAAGCCTAGACCTAGCATCTGGGTCATTGTCTAATCTTAGAAGTATGAGAAGTGTGCGTCAGGAGTGTGAGACAGGTCTGTAGTCTTCAACTTGACTTCCTAAGGAGCTGGAACTAAATCCATAAGAAGGCATACATTTTCACACGTAATCCAGACAACTTACTTTGCAGGCAGGTGCTCAGAAACCACAGCAGAAAAGCTTGCTTGAAGACAGAATCTCAGGACTCCCACATGAGCCACAGAAAGAGCCTGGTAGCAGCAAAGGCTCTACAAAAGCCAAAAAGCTGTATGGAGCTTTCTAATCAGCCTCAAATGTGGAGCTGGTGCATGCTGTAATACTCCCCTGAAGTATTCAGGCTTCTTAAACACTCTAGAAATGTAAAGCAGTAACACTGAGCTCTCACACCTTTACAGCATTAATGGCAGTACTGTCACCTAAAGCAAGAGCTCAAACCCTCTTGTACCTCTTTTTATTTTTACAACTGGTAAGAAAGGCAAGAAAGACAGTAGACCACAGGAGAAGCCACAAGAAAGCCTGTACTTTCTGACTCATTGTATTTTTTAAATATGCTCAAGCAAGGCACAATGCTCTTAATAAAGCAGACCCATTAATGTGTAATCTCTAGCCTGTTTGTTTGAGAGCCCTTGGGAAAGGAGGATGGAAGTCTTCTGCAAACTGTCATGGAAAAGGCGTTGCCAAGGCAATTAAGTCTGGGTCTCCCATGCCTGGGGTGACAGTTTTATACAACTTTATAAAAGGAAAATTAGTTAAAGGAAAGCAATGCCTTCTGGAACCATGTACTAAACTGCTACACAACATTTCCATGTGATGGAAAAAAAATTTTAAATGTTGTAAAACTGAGACCATCTGAAAATTTTGCTCTAGCTCAGCATACTATCTTACCCCCTGGGTCTCCAAAAAACTCCTGCATGAAGTTCAAAATTTCTGCAGAAACACGTGGGATGTAATCTCATTATCAAAGTTATCAAATCTACCTTACTTTGGTTCTGTTTTTTTTTTTTTTCATTTCCACTAGGAAAAGCAGAAATTCCTGTCTTTAGCAAGCTAACACAAACAGTGAGCCACAAGCTTACAGGCAGTTGGGGCTGGTAGACATAATGAAGGTGTTTGCTCCAACAGCAGCCTCCTGGCTTGGTCTGTTGTGTCTCTTCAGCCTTTACTCCTGCTGCTGTTGGCAACTGCACTGTGCCCAGCTGAATTGATTTCTCAGTTGTGTAATCATTAACATGAAGTGCTGAGCAGGATTTGATGACACTACATTTCAGTTTAGTACAAATAGAGTTAAGGGTTAGATGGTTAATTGAGGCTCCTAAATCTTGTTATTTATTTTTAGGAAATGGAACAGAATGTGACTTGCTGAAGTTTTACAAATGTGTTTATCCAGCAGTCTGTAAGTAATAACTTCATATTCATGATTTCCAAGCCAATTCAAAATAGTAGACAATATCAATAATGAAAATAATTTGAAGTGGAGTCCATCCCAGTTCATTTAATAAAACAGAGACCAGACAGAGCATTAAATATATGCCCATTAAAAACAAACAAACCACACGAAAATACTCAAAAATAAAGATGTGTGTGTGTATATATATATATATAAACTAATAGAAGAATTCATTTTATCATTTAAAATGGAAGAACATCCAACTAGTCTATTTTCAATTACCAAGCCTCTGGCTAGCATTTTCACATCTTCATGGAATCCTTCTAGATCCAATGTTGTATTCTTTGTACAGGAAGAGTGAATAGTACAGTAATAACAGGTTTGTTAACAGGTAAAACATAAATCACTGGCTTTAAGATTTTATAATTTTAAAAGTAAATTATAAATTTTGAAAGCACTTGAAATGCAATTCTTTTCCATAAAAAAATAATCTGTGCACAGTGGGTATGAAATTTGTAAGTCGCTGCAACAAACTGGAAAATACTTAAAATGGTAATCTGAGAAGTAACTTTTCATGAACTTCAGAAAGCTTTCTTTTTAACTGGTTTGGTTTATATTGTGTAATACGACTCTCTCTAAGTGATTAGTAGACTCAGAAGTTGGTGGGGGGGATTGTTTTGATAAGATGTGTGCAACATTCAGGCCACATCTACTACTGTGAACAATTACTTTTTTTCCCCTGTAGTGATTTTAAAATGGATTCCACTAAGTTCACATTCTTATATAACCATGATCTTTAAAAGCCTGTCATGAGGGAAGATGTGTATTATTTTACTTAATAGATATTCAGTGACTGAATGTCAAAAAACCACAGAGCAATAAACCAAAATGACCTCAAAATCCTCTGAAGGCTGGACAGGATTCAGAGCTGGATCCCAGGTTTGTAGATATATGGTCCCCACGATTTCATTTTAGGCACTGACTCTCCTTTGACAGTGTTGGAGAGGGAAGACATCTAATAACAGAATCTCAAGTAACACTCATCCAGCATCTGCAGGACCCACTAAGAACATTATTTTAGGGGCTCTAACAGCTGCGTCTCCAGAATAAAATCCACAACCCCAGCATCCCTGGATAATATTTCAAATCATCAGCTAACAGGCTCAGCTATCTCCTCTGTGCTTTGCAAAAGTGAGAAGTTTACAAGCAGAGCAAACAGACACAACCTCTGCCATCCCACAAACAGGACAAATAGAGCACCACAAGCAGGAGCTCACAGTACTCATCTCACAGTGATGGCTTATGATTTAGGAAACATTTATGCCTTACAACTTTTCATCACATTGTTCTTCTCTAGCCTTCCCAGATTTCTGTAAGGATTATTTTCTGTAATTCCCTGTTAAGATGAATGGCTCTTCACTTTCATGCCAGCCAGACCTGCAGAATTTTATGACTTGTCTTCAGTATTTGAAGAGACAAAGCTTTCCTTAAGCCTTCTTAGCTGTCTTGGGCCCAATTACCAAATGGCAGGCAGGGGTTAAGGTAAAGTGAACTTAGCTTACCAAGGTTTTTATAGTTATCAGAGGATTGCAAACTACAGCTGGAATTGCTCTGGAAGCTGCTTCTGTGCATTGAAATGAGCTGGACAGGCACTAAGGCATCAAGACCAAGGATACATACCTAAGAATTTAATTAGAAAAATAGCACAGAACGTTGAAAGTCTTCTGTTGTCTTTTTGTTTAACAGTGGGTGAGAAATAGTAAGCACATAAAGCCCCAATAAAGGCAGAAAGAGGTGCTTAGAGGTGCTGTATTTCTTTGGAAAAAGTGAGAAAACATCTCAAAATTATCTCCCTTGGTTTTGTGCACCAGTTTCCCAAATGACAATTGCAAATACTTATTTGATCCTTCAAAACTGGTAAGTATCCACTTTTCCTGGGATAATTAATCCACACATTTATCGAAGACAATTATAAGTAATTTAATAAGTTTTTTTAAAGTTTTTAAACTGTGTGCTTTTTTACAAATAATACAGAAAATTATTTCTTCTGAAATTGCAGATGATATAGAGATAAAAGGATTATGTACAGTAGGAACACACAATTCCACTTGCCCTGCCCCATGTGAATAAACAGATTATCCTACCACTGTCACCTATTCAAATTTTGGAGGAGAAAAAGCCATAAAATATTTTTCTACAAAACTGAAGAAAAGCTCAGAATACATCAGGTAATCTTGCTTAATGCCTTGTCTAAGAAAGAAATTATTGATTCCTTTTAACCATGCTAGCAGAGCGTATTATGAAAATATGACCTTAAAAAGCTAAAAGCTATTTTTATGTGGGTATTAATAATGTTATCTGTGAGAAAACATAATCTCTTGGACAAAACTGGTTAAGGTTTATAAAAATTCATATCTATATTGACATGTATATGTATTATACAGATAGATACATTATATATATATAATATACTTAGATACACCTAAGACTGGATAACAAAGAATAGATAATGCACTTATAAATTAATATTCTCAATTACCATCTCTCTCACTAATCTCTTATGACAAAGTTTTTTGATCACTGTTTCGATTAGGAATAAAAAAGTGTAGGGTTATCAAAGCTATTCACAATTGATTCAGTAGAGAAGACAAATCTTCACACTTCCACAAATTAAGGCAATGAAAAACCACAAATAAATGCTGTATAAAGTTTTTCTCCTTTTAGCCTATTCCCAAAGGAAGTTTTGTAAGTACTGAAGACCTGGGTTTTATTGTAGCAGCAATGCCAAGCATTTAATAATATTTTCTACTGTTAGTAGAATTCCCTAACATTATTTTTATTATAGAAACTATTTAGAAAATCTTTGGTACTGCATCAATTCTCACAAGGTAGCAGAAGAGTGAAACAAGATCGTTGTGTGTGACTGAAAGCACTACCCAGGAAACGGAGGAAGAAAATTTTATACAGTTTCATATGCTGAATTGCCTCTTTCTCATAGCCAGAGATGTCAGTAGTACAAATAAGTATTAAGGCAGTTGCTATATAAACTCATAGTATATACACAATATCAAAGCATGTTTGTAAACAACTGTAGAATATTTGATTAATTAAATATCTATGAGTTTCATTGTCTCAGTGACTTTGGTTTTCTCACTTTTGAAGCCATCAGTCTGCAAATGCTGGCATATGTTTATACATGGACAGGAACTATAAAAATCATAAAATGGTTGGGTTGGACGGGACCTTTAATGGTCAAATAGTCCAACTCCCCTGCAATAAGCAGGGACATCTTCATCTACATGGGGTTTCTCAGAGCCTTGAATGTTTCCAGGCATGGGTCATTAACCACCTCTTGGGGCAACCTGTTCCAGTGTTTCACCACCCGTGTTGTAAAAGTGCCTTCCTTACACCTAGGCTGAATCTACCCCCTCTGAGTTTACAAGCATTACCTCTTGTCCTATATCTACAGGCCCTATTAAAAGGTCTGTCCAAATGAACATTATGAAAATTAAACTTGTTATATACAAACAATATTTATTATTGATTATTTTATTGTCTGTGAACATCATGCGCAACTCAGTAGGTATTCAATTAAGCAAGAGAACATACATGAAATTCCCCTGTTACCAGGCATTAACCAATAGTGTGATGTCATCCGAAGAGACAGAAGTGATGATTTTGTATAGAAAATACTTTATTTTTATGAATATTGTTAATGAGCTCATTGTCACTGTCAAACCAAAAACCTGCAGCTGTTAACACTTCTGAAGAATCATGGTAGGGTTTGGGTTGGAAGGCACCTTAATGATCTGGATCATCTGGTTCCAATCCCTGTGGGCAGGGATACCACCCTCTACATCAGGTTGCTCAAAGCCCCATCCAACCTGGCCTTGAAGACTGCTAAGGATGGGGCACCCATAATTTATCTGGGCAATCTGTTCCAGTGCCTTACCACCTTCACAATAAAGACTGTCTTCTCAGTATCTAATCTAAACCTACCCTGTTTCAGTTTAAAGCCACTCCCCCTTGTCCTATCCCTACATGTCCTTGTAAAAACTTCCTTTCTGTGTTATTTTGTAAGCCCCCTTTAAGTACTGGAAAGGTTGGAAGGCTGCTACAATATCTCTCCAGATGCTTCTCTTTTCCAGGCTGAACAGCCACAAGTCTCTCAGCCTGTCCTAACAAGTGAGGTGCTCCAGCCTCTGATCATCTTCATGGCCTCCTCTGGACTCTCTACATCCTTTTTATGATGGGAGCCCCAGAATTGGACAAAACACTCCAGGTGTTCTGTTCTGCCCCTCAAGTCACTCCACTCTTGTGGACCTTCCCTCAATGTTCTGGTCACTTTTCCTTTGATGCAGTCAAGGCTGACTCTGAGGGCTGCAAGTGCACATTGCTGGTTCTTGTTGAGCTCCTCCTCAATGAACACCCCACGTACCTCCACTTAGGGCTGCTCTCATTTCTGTTCTCTGTTCAGCCTGTACTTGTGCTTGTGCTTGCCCTGATCCAGGTTCAGCATGTAGCACCTGGCCTTGCTGAACTATGTGAGGTTCGCACAGGCTCACCTCTCAAGCCTGTCCAGGTCTCTCTGGATGGAATCCCTTCCCTCCAGCATGTCAGTCACACCACACAGCTTGGTGTCATTGACAAACTTGCTGAAGGAGCCCTTAGTGCCACTGTCCATGTCACTAAAAAGATGTTAAACAGCGCTGATCAAAATACTCTACTTGGACATTGAGCCATTGTCTGTTTTCTTCCAAACCAGTAATTTTTATATTCAATTTAAGAATTAGGCAGGGTCTTTCTATAGACAAGATATCATAAAGAGGAGCTCTTCAGTCAGTCTTGCTTCACAGGTCTTGCTCCAACTAAGATTTACCTACTCTTCCATTCTTGCAGCAGGCAAGAATATAATTAGGTAAGTGAGGCTACTAGCAGAGGGTAGAACTGAACATCCAAGTTTAGAACAAGCATGCTCTGCAGAAACATGCCAATTGAAATTAACACAATTAGCTATGCAGTTGCACATAATCAAGAGTGGTAGGCTACACTTTGCTTGACATTTCCATTCAAGTTTCTCTCAGTGACCCTTAAAAAATATGAGTCTGCACCACAGTAAAGATCTAGGGCTACCTTTTAAACATAGCAGGAAGATCTACTCCTGATAAACTGCTGTTGTTATACAGTTTAGGGTTTTCTCCTTCTCTCATGTAGCTGATTTTGATAAAATTCAACTAGCTTTTCATTAAAGACACCATCCCTCTCCCTGAACTCAGACCATGCTGACAGATGATGGTAACAATGAGCAGAACTCCTGATTGTCTCAAGTAAACTCTAATTATTTGTCATTAGGCAAAACCTTGTGCATATTGAGATTAAATATCATGATCTGAGCTACAAAATAACACAGCAGCAGAAGGCCTTGACTATCTCTGAGTTGCTTGGTAAGCGAATGCTTAGTATTTATTATTAATAATTAATCTAAAAATAATAATTGAAAAAAACCACCAGACAACAAAAAACACCCATTTTTAAAATTCTCTCACCTCCTCAATAAAAATCTATGTGGACTTCTGAACAAGCATAATTTTTATACTATAATACTAATAATCATGTCTGTCTCATGTAATTTTTGGTACTGTCTCCTGTCATTCTGTTAAAGAAGCTGTGGTATGGACAGCAGCTGAGAGCAAGAATGAAGTCTGGCACTAGTTTATGGTTCTGTCACAGACAGGACTGTAAGAACAGTGACATTTTAGGGATTTGGAGAGGAGAGGGAGAACATGGGGATGAGAAGCAAGGGAACAGCTAAAAAGGCATAGAAGCAGTAAATATTTTAAGTATCTGTTTCACAGTAGGATGTCTTGTGTTGTACTTGCTTTGTTTAGAATTTTCAAAACCACATTAGTCTTCTTCAGTAAACTTTCTTAAGAATATTAATTCTGTTTTCCTAAAGTGATGGATTATGTATATTGAATTTATGTAACACTTGAGCCTGGCAGGGTTTTGTTTGCTTGCTAGACTAAACCAGATGATTTGTATGACATATGTTTATTTCCTTCCATTACAGCCAATGTAGGTGGCCAACTTGGATTGTTTTGTGGTGCCAGTATGATTACAATCATAGAACTGTTAGAGTATATTTTTACTAACTTCTGTTGGATGTGCATCTTTCTTCTTTTGAAAGCTCCTGAAATGCCTCAATGGAACAATCCATGCCAGAACCAACCAACACGTAAGGGAAAAAAGCGGGGAATATAAGAATGTTAATGGCTTGTACAAGTCTGGAACTAATTAATTTCTTTTTAAGATACAAAGGAGACTGTAGATTTTACACTGCTCCCTTCTCTGCTCTCCTTGTTCTCCCTATTATTCCCTAAAATGATTTAACTGTGCTAAATAACTTTAAAGAATGCATTTCACAAAGTCTCACTTCCCTTTTCATATAAAGAAAAATGCAATCTTTAAATTTTATTTTTAAATTATTTTTGAATAGCATAGCAAGTGATGCTGATATATGATATAATTTAGTATTCATAACCTAGTTTTTATCTTGTATTTTGAGTGATAAGAAATAATACACATGCGAAATTAACTCAGAGAAATTTCTTGACTACCATAAATATGGAGCTTTGCTATTCTTAAAATGCTGGTTCCTTTTTAACAACTCTTCTAGTAGGTTATCATTGTAACATATTCCAGTGAAGAATATGGTAACTTCACCTAGAACAATTAGGAATGTCCCTAATAGCAATAAAATTTACAGTACTATCTGTGAAACACATAAAAAAATCTCATCAGTCTGCCAGCTACTATAGAGAACCACATGGCATCCCAGTGGATGGCAAGTGGGCAAACATGGGTTGAGTTCAGTGTTTAATGTCATGAAAGAAGATAATAAAGGCTAAAGTCTTCATCTAAGTCTTAGCAAATATGAGTCTGTAAGAATTTTGTGGCTTTGGTACTGATTCAAGGTTCCTGAATTATTTGAAAGTGTTCAGAGAAGCTTCTGTCATTTCCTGCATCTGTTTGGGCCTATAGAGCAGTAGTGGTTTAGTCTTATGTTTTTTTTAAGAAGATTAAATAAAGTAATAAGTGTCTTTACTTGAGAGCAAAGTCCTTACAGTCAGATATAAAGTAATGAAAATGCTACCACTTGGCCATCATTGGCAACAGCTTCTCTTCAATATGAGCCCTAGGACTGGGAATTCAGGAAATACAGGAAACATTTTTGCTACATAGAAAGAAATACCTTAATTTTGGTCCTCTAACCTTAAGCATAACTCAAAGATTTTTTTCTCAATTCTTTTTTATTGGTCACTCCACTTCTGCTGGTACTTTTCCCCCTCACTGTTACCAAGCACAGGCACATTTGGCTCAGCACTCCTATAAAAAGGTTGTTCTAACCTCACTGTCCAAGGTGTGCATTAGCCAGCCCAGAGGAAGAATGGAAAGAACAGAGCAAACATACTGCAACATTTCTCCAAAGACTTCTCCCAGCCTCAAACAGTTTCTAACTGTGGAATTCTTAAGCCAAAAGAAATTATAGGTTTGGAAGTAGGAACCAGGTATTATCTGACTTCTGGATAAAAAGAAAAGCAGGGTAAAGTTTAAACATAGTAATCAAGCACACCTTGTATTTCAGAGATCAAAGTGCTTTGTAGCTATCAATCACAATGATTTGTTTTGTTTGCTTCTATTAATAAGGGCTAAATAAAATAACATTAGTATTGTAAGGACTAAAGAAAACAAAACTGGTATTGTTTCTGTCTAAAGGGTCACGTGAAATGAAGGACAGAACATGCTAAAAAAATCAGCCAAAAAAAGCACCAGTCCCCAGAAAGGGAACGTACTGAAATCTTTGCTTTGTTTAACAAGACTAAAATGACTTTTGCTTACTTCCCTGACTTTGGACAAGGACAGCTGAAATCATGGCTTGGTTACAGATTTTTTTAACATTCGTGGCAGAAGGAGTTCTGAAGAAAGAACAAAGACTTGTTTTGCCCAAGGTCAAGTGACAGACTTAGATGTTTTTTTTCCAGCAATGGTTTGTGATAAGATTATATAAAGCAAATGATTCCCCAGCACAGCTAAATATAGCAAGTGTGCTGTGCAGCAGAGCAGAAGTAAGGGTGCTTTTGTATTTTGATGTATGACTACTCCTCTATTATGGCAATACAATTTTAAAAAGTGTTAAGGAAATGTCTGGCTTTACTGACTGGGTGACAATGGCATATCTGTAAAGACAGCAGAAACAAGTTATTTTAACAGTTTGAACAGATCACCTCCTAGTTTAGCATTACTTTGTCACTTATTTATTCCGTTTTCCTTTTCACAAGTGCAGATCCATGCACCAAGAAAACATACTGGCAAGCTTTTCCCATACCAATTGATTCTAAAATGGTAGTCCAAACTATGAAATTAGTTTACATGACTGGGAAGGCCCCCTTGGGCTCCTCCCAAGTCCTTGTCTAATTTGCAAAAAGAGATGCAACATAGAATCTTGTAAAAAAATTAAAAATACATTTTTAATTGCATTCTGTAGAAGTCATTAAACTTTTAATGCTGTAGAGAATCTTACACTGTTCACATTTTCTGAAGAACACAGGAAGGCAATTTAGTTATGTGGATAATGACCTGTGTTTGGGAGCTCTGGATATTACAGTGTTGCATTTGCTTATGAATTTTATAAGTATTTTTCATAGAATATTGTTTATATATAGACATTATTTATACATAGTATTATTTTTCAACCCCTGGTCAGAGTGTCAGAGATCCTGGTACAAGGAAGACAGACTTAAACTATCAGAGAACTTGCCATAAGAGAATGGGGTGGGGGAAAGTTGGAGATAGCTAAAGACACAAATTATACCTTTTGACAAGTTTCTTTAGCTCATTTCCCTTCTTCTAACTGTCTCACAAGACTTCTAATGTGAGTGGCAGACATCTCTAAAGGAGTGCCAGAAAGTAAGGAATTATTCAAGAAGAAATTGCATTTTGTCCCCAAAGAGTTCAGGAAACAAAATCTGGCACTTGCTTATTTGGCAAAGTAAAAATTAGAATGTACAGAACAGTCTGTACAGAAGGATTAGGAGCAGAGTCTCATGGCATAGATGAATTCACTGCAACATTTCACCAGTAGATGCCCCACTTACCTTAGGCTGCTGTTCACAAGGCTTCTCTTGCACAGTTGATTTTTCAGCACTTAGAGAATTTCTCAGTATAACTGAAGTCAGATTTTTTCCCTCTGGTTAATGATATATCAGCTGGGGAAATATTTCAAAGGAGCTTCTGACAAACCTGCCATTACTTAGACTGAACTAAGAGACATCATCTTTGCAGCACTATGTTTAGATTGATTTCTGAGGAAAACAAACAAACATATACAGCCATCCTCACTCTGCATCAAAATAAGCTACCAAAGCATTTCTTAAGGAGCTTATAAAAGACAGCTATCTAATGTTGCTTAAGAAAGTGTTGGTTAAGGTAAAATTATTATCCTCACCAACTCTTTAAGGTGAAACTATGCAGGAGGGGGAAAGTATTTCTTTATATGATCACTCAAGTTTGAAGGTAGTTAGCTGTGCCTACTCCCTAGCCCAAATACAAGTGTTTGCACCGTGTGTGAAACTGGTGTTGGCAAAACTTCAGAAAAGAACCCTTCCTCACCTGAGCAGTACCTCATGGCAGCATGAAACAGCCAAGTTTCTCACAAATAAACATTGCCTCACAGTTGCTCAGTACTTTGGAAATCCAAACATCATAATGAAATTCTAAAAACTCCCAGACTAACATAAATCATAGTGTTTTACTCACATGGTCTCTCAAAGTATGAAGTGTTTCCAGAACTTCATACTTCTGTACACAGAAGTGAATATCCCTTATTAGGCTATAAACATTAGTACATCTTGTCACACTAACCGTATCCAGAGTTAAACACATTTTTTGTGTTGGCAGTTGGTGTGCTTAATAAATTCAGGATACAGGAAATATTTCCAGCTTTGTACCACACCATGTACTTAGTGCAATGCTGAAACATGACAGGATTATAAATGATAAATTCTGTATAGTGAGGATATTGCTACAGATCCAGGGTTAGCATCACATCTTGTTCATGTTGCATATGGCCATCCTGCACTGTTAACCCTCTTGCACTCTGTCCCTTTATCCAGCAGGAGATGCTCACCTCTGTTCACTCCTCACTAAAAGCAGTCACCACAAGAAGGAAAGCTTCTTTTGAACACAAAAACTTCCAACTGGCTCTTCCCACTACACACTTTATTTGATGTTTAAACAGGGAATTGATGTTTAAACAGGAAATCCCCATCTATTTTGTCTCAGGACAGAAATGCCCAAGATGGTAGGTGTTTTGTGGTTTTTGTTTTGGTTTAATTACTTTTTAGCATCTTTGGGGATCTGGACTACTTCCACAAAACTAGGAAAAAGAGGTTCACACATGTAGCTATTCCGTCCCGAGTGAAATTCTAAAACGCTTCTATGTCCAGAGAAGAATGTCATTTTGCAACAGGAAGCCTGGTTAGTTTTGTCTTGCTAATTCTTGGGGGTTACTTTCAAAGAAAGAACCCTGAGCTCTAGAAACTTTAGCACCACTTCCAATACACTTCAAGCTCCTTAATGGAAAGGATGATAGCTCACATTATAATTTTTAGTATTTCTGCCTATTTGGTGACACTCAAAGCCACTCTCCCTTTAGCCAGTCATTTTGAGTTAAAGAGATGAACACTAAATAAACACAGGCTTGTCCCTTGTGGATATTAATCTCAGCACAACATTGGGTTTCCTTATATACTTCTACCTATTTAAGACTTGGCAAACAGGTTGCAAGGCAGGATTGATGATTACACACTTGACCATTCCTGATGTACCCCTCACATACTGTGAATCAGGAGATAAGAAATGGGAACAGTTACAACAAGGACTGCTCTCATGGATAAGCTGTAAAAAACGTGGGTTTGTCAGGGCTGCACACATACCACAGAACATGCAAAAACAGTTCATTAAAAATGAAAATTTTCTTCTGGTGTTTTTCAACTGAACCCATATGCCTCCCACAACAATGACTCAATTCTTATGCAGTTTCCATAACTGATACTCCCAATAACTTTAGCTAAGAATCTTTAAATAACCCCTTTTCCTGGGGTAACCAACAGGTCTTTATGTACACTAGCTGCAGAGAAAACATACTTAGAAGGCCCACTGTGAATCCTGGCTAATAGGACTAGCCGAGGAATATTTTCCTGTTATTCACCTGGCCTGCTACATTTTTAATCCTGAATTACACCTCAACATTTCTAGCCCGATTGCATAGGACTCATATTACTTGCTACGCATTTTGATCCAGAATTCAGCAGAAATGTTCCAACCTTAACATGCCAACAACTTCAGACCATGCCCATGTAAATATACAGTTCACTTATAGATAGTGCATGCTCTAGTCTGGAAGTGCTGCATCACATCTTAATCTTCTCCTGCAATCTGAAGAAATGGAATTTTCTGGGGTTGTTTTAGTTCAAACATCTAAGCAATGTTTGAATAAAAATGGCAAACAAAGTCCCACATGAAACAAACCAGGTATGAGAAAAAAAAGCCCTATTTGACTGGAGAAATATCAAAAAAGTCTGTTTTAAAACTAATTACAAGAAGCTGCTTGCTGTTTAAACATGGAAGTCAAGCAAACAGTAAGAAGTAGGAGGAAAAAAATTTTAAAAAGGCAGTACTGTTACTAAGAGACCTACATAATTCTAAAAAAAATACCTGAGGGAAGTGAAGTCATAGAGTGCAGTACAGCACCAGATTTTAGAAAATTCATTTGTCCTGAAGCATAAGTTGCTCCTTATTCTTTTTTTTTTTTCCAGTATTCCAGTTCAGACAAGGACTCTGCTGTGTGAAGTACTTCATGGACCCTGTTCCAAAGGTCCTTCAGCTTTAGAAAACTGTAAGGCACCTGGATTGCTCCTCAATTCAAAGCACCTGTGTGTTTGGGAAGCCACTTTACATGGTCAGATAAGAAAGTGTGGTTAGATAGGCAATGGCAACTACCTTTTCTCTCATTCTCAGTTTCCGCACAGAGAAGATGTCTCAAAACAAAAGGCCTTAATAGTAAGGAGAGAAGAGCAAGCGCTCTGTCATGTGATAGCCATGACCCTTCCTGAGCCTGCCTTGTGAAGGCAAACATGTTTTTCACCTGGTATATGAAAAAGGGTGGAGAAACAATGGTTTTGAGTTATGTGGACAGAACAACTTCCCGTCACCCAGTTGTTTTGATGACATCTTTGGGTTTGTTCCAGCAAATACTCACCCACATAAGCTCCACTGGTGACACTAGCAAATACTGCATTATGAGGTTTATATCTATATTTGGAAACAATCTATTGATTCTTTATTGCTGACACATGGGTGATTTCTCACTGGCTGGCAATGCCAGTTTCTGCAGACTCCATAGGAGGTTTTTAGTACAATAAGCCAGTAAGAAACTTCTGCCAGAAAACTCTGTCTGAAAATCAAGACCATTATTAGCAAATTAGCAATGATATTCAGTTCCAAAGATGCATCCAAGGGTGAAAACCATCTCTTTAGGGAACAGGAAGGGGTAGGTTCCAACTGAAAAAGAGAGTATTTCTCGTGATGGTATAGTTCATATCTCTGAGGAAAATCAGGAGGGCTGAGTTGCTGTGCTAAGGGAAACACAGACTTTTGTCTTCTCAACCTGTGTCTTTCATAATGCCAAACAGGAAACAAACCTTCTAAAGGATTATTATATTTATTATTTTAGGTTTATTATTTATTTATATAATACACCTTCTAAACTCTTCTACTGAGTTTGCACCCAGCAATAGAATTCAGCTCTTCAGCTCCATTAATTAACCCCTACATAAAACACTCATCACATTTTCAGTGTAAAGTCAACAAATATAGTTCTGAATTCAACTGTGTAATGCTGACATCTTTGCCTTAATAAAGAATATAAACAGCTCTACAAATTGATCAGTAATTTACATGATATCAAGACCAGACCTAGGATGTCCTGTAAGGAAAATATGCAATAGCTACTTATCAATATGAATGTCATTAACAAACTCTATGGAATAGTGGTTGAAGCTAGCAAAATTCTCCAGGGTTATAAAAGGACAAAGTTTGACTATTTTTTTTTTCAGTCTCCCTGTCTTGATTTATAAATATTATGTTACTCAAAAGCTTTCTACCTTCAAATAATCAGCAGAAAGAAGTTGAGGGTTAATTTCTGAGATTATTCAGCAATCAGCTGAACAGAATGACTCTCCTGCTGAGAAAGCTACAAGTGGAATGGATTTTTATCACGTATTCTGAATGCATGCATTTGGTTTTGTATTACTAAGAGCAGGTTAATTAAATAAAGCATATATAGGACTTGATAATTAAAATGAATGCACAGTTCACATGCATCAACAGATGAGTATTTGCCCTAAGGAGGTGAAGGACAGCAGATCCAGATCCATAAACCAAAAGATTTGGCCATGCTTACGGAATCTGTTAGTACCCAAATTCTTTCCCTCTTTTTCTGTAGAAAAGCAGCAACATTGCTTGGTACTGTTGTTGCTTTGGATGCTGATAGAAGAAAAAGTTCTCAGCAAGGACCTGGGCCTCCAGCACCTTGCCCAGGTCCCCTGCACCCACAGAGCCACACTGCCTCTGCTACAGGGCAAGGCAGGTGCATCCCAAATGCTGCTGCTGCTGCAAGTGTCCAGACAATGAGAGAAGCCCAAAGGAGGCCTTGTGCTCAGGAAGCAACAAATCTCTTTTGCTTCACCCTCCTGAATATTTGCTCCACCTCCCTCTGCAGGAAGGAAAGCACCATAGTTGAAAAAGCCATGGCAGTGCTTAAAGTTATTACCCGACTAATCTGTGTGCTGGTGGGTGGGACTATTCCTTTCATAGCCTAATTTCCCACTCAGAATCCTATTCCACTGATTACTAATTTTTTTTTTTTTTTTTTTTTGCATCAAGCTGTGCACTGATGGAGCTCACTCACTTGCATACCAGCCAGAATAAACCTGCTTTTTGTTTTTCCACAAGCAGGGGGGTTTCCAGCATATTTCCTTGTTTAGGAGCAGTAGATGTTCCAACCTGACCTAGAGGCTGCAGTTAATAACTCTAATGACCTGTGGATGTTTTCGAGCAGACTGAACAAGTAAAACAGCTCTAATATATGCAATCCAAAGTTCAAATCTGCACTACTGAGATGCATAGAAGGGAAAGGAAATTGTTACAGACACAAATGAGGGAAAGAAGCAAAGACTCTTTAATATCAGTCCCTCTAGTTTGTCCACGTCCTCATAATTAACAATGGAAGTAATTTGAAGGCTGCAGAACTGCTGAACAGAATAGAAGCAGATGCAGGGAATTTTGGCATACTCCAGGTATAAGCAACAGCCTGGAAATAATATATTAATTCTTCCTGTTTTGCAAGTATTTTTAATTCCTATCTTAATTTCAGAGACACTTTCGGTAGCACTTGTCTCAACAGAACTTTTTCTGTGTATTTACCAGAGAGCTGTACAGAAAATGAACATAAGGTACAGAAAGAGATGTGTAAAATGGACTCCTCTGCATCAGGAGTGATACTGTTGATCAGCAAAAACTCCTAGCAGAAAAGTGAGCACTCTACAATAGAAGCTACTCCTGAAGTGCTGATAAGCTCTTTCAAACAATTAATTAACAGACCAGATAATGTTTGTTGTAGCAGTGTTACACTTGCCACGGGCCTCCACATTCACGGGGGCAATAAAATCAGGCACTATGTAAGCAGAAATGACCCAAAAATGTTTGTATGAGAAATTATACACAATGAATTTGAAAGTTTGGAAAGACTTGTCAATGTAATATCTTTGGCTTGTAATTCTCAAATAGTTAAAATAAACTATCTCTTCAAATATGATCTACATTGGAACAACTTTTAGTTATTTCTAGGACGCTTTCCTTCTAAGAGCCTCATGTAAAAGTAGCTATAGGAATGCTGGGTGCTGCTTGGGCAAAGTTGAACTCCTTTTCTTGAACTGAAGTAACAACACTGTTGTTAAATAATCCTTACCAAAATGTTGCCAAAGATCTGTGCCATTGTAACCATGTCTTATGTTAGATGTTGGAATATTATATCTTCATTTAAAATTGTAGCTTATGTTACATGCTTTTACACATGAGAGATGTTACAATACAAAGTACTGACACAACCATCAGAGACAAAACACCTGATTTGTATATTCCTGAACTAAAATGTAATGAGCTACAAAATGTATGGATTTTGGATATCATCAATAGCACCAGTAATACATGAAACAAGCACAAATATTGGACTGACTTCTGAAATCCAAAGCAGACAAGAAGGAAAAGGCTTTTGATTTTCTTCAGGATGCCAGGAGCAGTCAAGGCTAAGGTGAAAATTTAGCACTTAGTAAAAACAAAACCAATGAACTAAAAGGAATGACAGTGTTCCTTGACAGCTATGCAGCATGGTTTGGAAAACAAGGTTCAAGTGAAAATTGAGTCTCTCATAGAGATAGAAATGTCATCATTAACATAGCACTTTTGCCCAGATAGCCTCTCCTTTCAGACTTATCAAATGAGCAATGGAAGGAAGCAATTGCTTTCAAAACTAAATACTTATCTGTATAAACAAAATTTGCCTTTCTTTTCTTCCAGTGACAAAAGCAAAACAGTAATAATTTATATGGTCTTCCTTAGGAGAACTGAGTACCTCAGGAAAGCAAGTTCTTCCAATAGCTGATGACTTTAGAATTTGCAGTCTGTACACCACTCATGGTAGTCTATGGAAGAGCATGCAGCACTCAAATGTGTGTGTATATACACAAGCGTCTGTAAAGCCTGAAGGGCAGGATGATGTGGGAAAGGCTGTGTGAAAAGGCATGAATCCTTATTTTGTGGGCAAGTCTCTTGTCCTCTACATCATTACAAAATTGCCCAGAAACACATATATAATGTGATAGAAAGTGAGGCTTGGATTTCTTGTACAGGTAGCTGAAGCTCTGAATGCTTCACTATGCCTTCTGTGGAAAAAGGATACTTATACGTCAGCCTCCTTATATGGGCTTTTTTTTTTTTTCCAAAATTAGGTTGTTTCTGAACACTTTGTGTAGGAAAGATTACATTTACTAAGTTGACTTGCACAAAATATCTAAAAATTATAATAAAGCATAACAAGCTGTCTTTTCTTTCCAGGAGCCTTATACACAGTATTTAGAACTTGTAAGAAATAGATGTGCATTTCTTCACTTAATAGACTGCATACTTCAGTATGATTTATGAATGTGGTTCATTTTTCATACATTTCATTACAGCATTATGCTCATACTGACATAGGGGCTGAAGGCAGCAATACTGAACTCAACAGTTTTACTTCTCATCTGAAAACTTTTGTGGGAGGTTTTGTTTGGTTTTATTTTTAAACAAAGGCTCAAGGACTACTGGCTTAATTGGTCTCCAGTTAAGGATTATGATTAACACCAGCTAGGAACTGTGAACATTTTCAGCCTTTTCTTGGGGCTCAGCTATGTTCTGTCATTTTAATCACAAGTCAGTTTTTAGAACACTAGACAGGACAGCACATTTATCAAAGTGTAAAATCAGTTTTAAAGGATAGAATCACCCAGACAACATAGAATATAAAAAGGCACAGAGGTTTCCTGCAAGAGCTGCACAGCATATGAACAGATAGAACCTCAGCACACAAAATTGCTGCCCTTGAAAGCACAGCTGTCCTGTGGTGTTGAATCTGTATTAGGGGCATAATCACCTCTGGAAAACAATGCCAATCTCAATGCTCGATATGGGGAACAGTCTGGGACAAAACCTTCATAACAGAGATCACACATTTTCATCCCAGAAAAATAATCACAATATTGTTTTCACATTCCACTGTTGTCATTATCTCCAAAATAGTTACATTGGCAAAAAGACACGTTGATTATGATGAAACTGAACATTAGCCTTTTCCTGTTAATAACAAAAAATGAATTGGTAGAGACAGCATGCGTTATTGCAATTTTTCCAAACTGTCACCTAAAGTCAGACAGACATCTAAAGAACAGTAGAAAAAACCACAATGCCTTGTATGTTTAGATTGGGGAATGGAACCTCTTTTTTTTTTTGCTTTTGTTTTTGTTTTTACAGTTATATTAGCATAGCTCTGTTTACTGGCTTATTACTTGCTCCCCCCCACCACACACCACCACGGTGAGGTCAGTGCATGAAATGACAAGAGTTTCAGACTATCTCCCCCATGAAAGAAAGGATCTTGGTATAATAAAATCTTGTTAAAATAAAACAGGACTGTAAGTCCAGTAACTTCCCTTTACTTGGATATGATAAGCCAACACAGTGACTGACAGAATTAATTTACAATTGCCCAGAAGATCCCATTTGTACCAGTATGCTGACTGCCTGGAGAACTTGAATACTAAATTCTCTTCAAGTTCTCATAGTACTAGAATCCAATGACCCGATTATTTCCTTTTTTTTTTTTTAATATTTGATGACTCTAGAAATGCATGGAATAACCATTTTACAGTTTGTGACAATACAGTAAAGTGTTGACCTGTCTACATGGTGAATGAAAAACACATTTCAGTATACATATGTCTCGGGCTTTACTCTGGCTCCATGGATACAGGTGATGCTGACAAGGCCATAGACATTGCAGAGTACAAGAATGTATATTGTAGTGCATGACTGCCTGCATCACATTCATGTATTAGCTTTAGATTTCACTAGAGGTTTGTTTAAAGCAAAGGTCCTGGGGCCTCCAGCACCACCCAGTTTTTATTCATATCAGATGCTAGCACATCCCTTCCTATTTCCTTCTTGTGCCTTTCAAAAGTGAGCTTGGAACCAATCAGACATGATTTGCACCACCACCTTATACAGTGGAACCAAGCCATTAAAAAAAAAAAAAAGAATTTCACATAACCTTATTGGTTTTGTCTTCATGTGTCCCTCCTGGAGGATGACCTTTACAGAGAATCACAATTTGGAAAACAAGTCTTAAGACCATTGAGTCCAACTGTTAAGTTAGCACTGCTGTGTTCACCACATTCCCAAGTGCTGCATCTAAGTGCCTTTTGAACACTTCCAGGATGCCCACCACATCCCTGGACAGCTTGTTCCAGTGCTTGAGAACCCTTCCTGTAAGCAGATATCCAAATGAGCGTCTCATCCATTGTTTATCATTCTGTTTAAAAAGAAATCAAACATGAAGTTATGTCCCCAGAAGTTGTTGCTACCAAGGACTGAACCAGCAGTTTGGAAGCCAACTGCAGTGCCCACTTTACACTTTTTTGTAGAGTCACAGAGTGCCCTGCACAGCCAAAGCACAAACACCACTGAAAATCAATTTCCCTTGCCTGTCTGATTTCAAAGGAATGCATAAGATCCAGGAGATTCCAAACAACTAAGCATTCCACAATTTGTGATTTCATCACTGATCTCCCTTTTTTTCTCCTTGTTCCAGTTTTTCTTTTTTAACTAAAATTACCAGGATAAAATACATCCATTTATAGGGACCTTTGAAACAGACTTTGGTGATTACTCTGCCTCATGTTTCAGCTACAGAGCTTCTATTGAAAAAGCAAATCGCTACAGTTAAATAAAAGAGGCAGTAGAACTCACATAAAAGACTTAAATACCTGAAGAAGTGTTTAACTGTTAGCTGAGAGTAATATTTAACCAAACTATAAATTTAGTAGTTGAATGCAGCATTTAAGAGTAGACCAGTTTTAGTAACAGAAGTGGTTAAGTGCTTAAATTGTACTGAGATAAAAAAGCTCTTACATGAACACAATATGAGCTATTATTCTATGCTTTAAGAAACTGGTTATGTTATAAAGCAGCTTAATGGGAACTTTAATATTTTGAAATTATTAAGAAGACACAGTAGAAACCCAGAGCATTATTTTTATGGCACATCTTCCACCAGCTTGAAGTGTGATACAGAGCTTCAGTTTCTTCAGAAGCATTTGCATATGAATTATATATCAATACACAACCACAGCTGTCACAATTCCATGTCTTTTGAAGTCACCATAAAGTTCTTATAGGCTTGAACAGCTTGATCAATCCAAATTGCTGCTATGTACCTAACTGAGAGAGGGCAGCCTCTATGATGTCTTGGGATGTGTTGCTGTCTGGCAGTGAGATGACGGGGAAGAAAGTATGAGGTTTCCTCTCTTCATTTCCCATTGCTAAAGCTTGGGTTGCTGATGTACATCCTGCTTAAAGCATACAGCTAATAATGCTTGATTGTTAAATATTGCCCAAAGGTTTCAAAGGAAGGTTTTATGCATTTTTGTCACCTCATCTACTATTTTTGAAGCTTTAACCTCAACATTTTGAACACTATTTTAATTTGAGGATGTGATCCATTAACCTGGATATGTGAGACACTTGGACATTTGCAAACATTGGAACAATGCCTCAACAATTTATTTAAATATTAACTGCAAATTATTCAGTGGAGAAAATACTTTTTTTTTTGTATCAAACAATGAAATAAAAAGATTTCTAGAAGTCCGTGGAAAAAATAATTTATTGCAATTTCTTTTGCACATTAACATGAAACATTTATACATATATATTCTGTGGTAATAAGATATACTAGATATAGACAATTTTTTATACACAAAGTAATTGCACTATTCTATTTTATAATGCAAATATTTAGAAATGATCAGTCAGATAAGAACAGATACTATTCACATAAAAATGCACTATATATTAAAGTTATGGAAGGTCTATGCATCTGAAAGCTTGTCCACTTTTACTAACTGTATCAGCTGATGAAACAGACTATGTCCCTTTCCAAGCCTTACATCCCTTAATTGTGTCATGCCTAGAATATTACCAGGCCCTCTCAAGGAATAAAATAAGATCATTTCTGAAATTAGAGACCAAAAGGCAACCACATCAACCATGTCCCAGCAGCATGCCTTCCAACTCCAGGGGCTACATAGGATGAGAATCAATGCACTACAAGTGGTCTAAAATTGTCCAGCAATCTATTATTAATATGACAATTTAATTTAGTTTATATAAATCAATGAGAAATACATTGCAAGTGAACAGCAATTCAGTAGAAGTACATTGGCACATGCTTCAAATGGCAGTATCAGAAAAACAGCTGCCCCCTTCCAATACAGAAGATGTTTACAGTGTCCACAAAGGGAAAATGCAGAATGATATCAAATGAGAAACCTTTTTCTAACCAGGAATGTACAGAGTATCAAGTGTTATTCACAAAATGAATGAGAAGCATGGTAATAGCAGAACTAAATCTGATACCATTTATGCAATAATTTTCATAATGCTGCTTTAGGTTTTTTTTTTAATATAGTTCCTTGGGTTCAGTGTTCTGCCTATCAACTGAAACACCTATCTTTCAAGAAATGTCATCAATTCACATAACCACAGCACTTCAGAGAGGAAGATGAAGATGTGAAGCATCAGATTGAAGTGGCTAGTTGTGGCGTGCATACTACACAGTTTCATTCAATATTATCTGGTGGTAGGAATGGTCACATGACTGACATGCAAAAATGCATATCAAAAAAAGGAAAGCTTGAAATACATGCTCATAGCAGAGATATAAAAGTACCAAACAATAAGGACAAAAAATTAGCAAGCAAGCCCAGAGAAAAATGGTAAGTATGACTTCAGGAGTAGGGCAAAAGACAATGGTATTGCACATGGCAATGGGAGTTACAATGTGGAAGAACATCCATAACATACTCTTACTGCCTGGCACCCTATTTGGAGGCAGTATTGCACCCTATTCAGCGTCCTCTTCCTCTTCCCTCTGCTCAGAAAGCATCTTGCTTTGTTTCCTTGAGAGCATGCAAGCAGAATTTGAGAAGTAAGGAATTTTCTTTGAAGTCAACAACATGGTGCGTTAATGCAGAGACAAAATACATTTTACAACTTGCAACCAGTATCAGTAAATAATAAAAATTTTAAAAAACAGAAAGCATAGGTAGTGCATGTATTTCTTTCATGTGTCTTGTATGTAGGAATGAAACAATTCCTACATGCTCTGGTGAACTACCAGCTCTGCCTGAGATATTTCAATTTGTTCCCACCAGTAATATGGGAACAGGGCAGAAGAGAAAGATATTAAAAACTGCAGAAGGAGTGAAATTGCAGTCATACATCTGAGGCTCTTTGCAAGATTTATTTTTTACAACAAATCTGTTTCTCAAAAGAGAAACTTCAGTTGAACCTCTGTTAAAATAATGACAATGGTAATAATTAATCTTATGCAAACAAGCAGATACAAAATGAATCAGTTGCTTTGTTCTATGTATATTTCTGATGCAATTCTATTTATTGCTGTACTGGTATCATGGAATAGATATCAGAGAAAAAAAGTGAAGGAGCTAGCAGCACTCCAAACCAACACTTATTCTTGTAAATTAGGTCTTTCTCAGAAGTAACTGCTGCTCGTGGGGACTGATATTAGAGATGTCAACCCTGGAATCAAGTTTGAGGCATGCTGAGCTGCTTCAGCCCTATCATTTTCTACTGGCCTAGTAGAGAAACAGCATATTTTTAGCCTTGGTTTCACATCTCTTACGGCATCTGTAAACATTTTGTCCTTTTTCCTCACCATGTCCTTATCACTGGTCTTCAGAGTAAAATATACTGATAGATTTGCAAATGCTGAGCTAATAATTCTCCAACAGATATAATGAAAAGAAAAATAAATCACTAATGTGCATCGATCCTAGATTGAAGATATTGGAGGTAGAAAACTTCACAGTAAAAACATAATTAGCAGAAGTATCTTCAGGATGATATAAGAAATATTTTTATGTTTACTTCTATATGCCACTTCTTGCAATATTCTGGAGTGACGTTTCAGGAAGTTTACCATAAAGTTTCTGAATATATTTAAACATGCCCTTATTTATTGTTATGTACAGCTCCCCTGTACATAACAGTAAGTGCCACTGCACAAAATAATACATTAGCATTCTGAAAAAAATTATGGAAAGAAAACCAAGACTACATGTGTGCATAAAGCAAAGTGATTAAAGTTTAAAGTGATCAAACATACAAAGCTGGTTATCTGATCTCTGCTTTTGGATTAAAACAATTATGCACAGCCTCTAAAGTGCCACAAAAAACCATGAAGAGTACGTTCACAGGAGAAATAGTTCAGAAAATCTTAAAGGAATAAAATTTTGTGCATCTTTTATATATGGACAGATGACATTGTGCAAGCAGTGGAAAAGAATCAAAAGGTTAGAGGAATATATTCTTTCACTTTTCAAAGTCACTTCTGAAAAAATGACTATCAGTTCACATCATCACATCCGTGTATTTTTCTATTCTCCTATGCTCCCAAACTTAGTAAAATTTAGAAGAGATACCTCTCTTGCAAGAAGTCCTTACGTCTCTAAGAATTACATCTATAACTGAATTTCAAAATTAACAAAAACTAACAAAATTAGAAATGCTTTTTCAGTGTGCTTAAACTGTGAGTCTTAAGTGCTCCTGAAAACCAGGCTCACAATATCTCTCAGTCAGGTTTATTCCTGCCCCCGTGTCTCCCTCTACACAGCTCAATTATTGGATAATAGTATCAGAAAGTGTCTCTCAGGACTGCTGTGAGGATTAACAAAACCAGCTGTTGTACAATATCTCTGAAAGTATTTAACTACTTGAACCTTATATTCATATTAAACACGTGTTAGGCTAAAACAAGGAAAATACCCACCTGACTCAGTACCTTTCTGAAATTTAGATTCAAAATTATAAGATGCCTTAATACAAATGATAGGACATTTATAAGGCAGAAAGAAGGTGAAAGGTGTTTAATTAAGATGTATTTTAAATACAACAATAGATTTGAAATAATGGTAGCAATGTGAAGTTATATTTAGTTATCTTACTGTAGAATAAGAATATAGAAGTATTCTCAGAAGTGGCCCACAGAATATAATTTTAAGTAATATATAAAAAAATACAGAATTAAAATGCAGAGCTAAAGTACAGGGGGTTAATACTGGGAGTTGCCCATTAACAAGTTAATATTCATATACTTGAGTACCAGTGGCAATAAATCTGGATTAGATCTTCTAAAAAGCCTAAACAGTTTAACAGCCTAAATTACATTTCCAGAAATACATGAGCATTCAGACACATAATTAATTTCCTCTGACTTATAAGAATTATTTCAGCCAAGGTGACTGATGACTTTCATTATTTTAGTCAAGGGTGTTTTTAAGATTAAATAAATAGTAGAAAACCCATTCTTTTTATATTGCTTCAGGGCAAAATTCAAGCTATCTAAATTATTTTTAACATTTTTTTTCTTCCTGTTGACATGTTGGATGGAATGTATGCACCCGCTCAGCTATGGCAAAGCAGCTGGCATACTGTAACCTCATTGTCTAAGTTTGTAGCACACTTTGAGTCTAGATCTCATTGGCTTTTACTGAAATTCTGGACAATACATGCCCAGAATTCTGAAACTGAGCCATAAGCTTAAAGGTCTCTCAGTGCTTGAAGAGCTTTACCTCACCTGATTTTTGAGAGGACAACTTAGGCTGATATGTCATTTACAAGAAGTAGTTTTCACCCTGTGTATTTCTAAAGCGGGGCCTCTGCCATGCAACAGTCTCTGAACAAGCAGGTGCCATCTGGGGTTGAGAGACCACCATACACATCAGGTGTGAACCTGCTTGCAAATAGTTGCCTGACTGTTGCCTAAATATTTGAAAGAACATTTTTTCGCTCACTGGAAGAAAGCAAATTTTGAAGTGCTGATAACCAGACATGTCAGCTAAACAGAAACTGACATTATATTGCAAAATCTAGTACAGTGTAGAAATCTGTAAAAGGGAGATATAAATATTTAAACACTTGGCATTCCCTCAAGGACTTTCTGAAATCAAAAGTACTCTTTCAAGAACTGTACAAACTGCAAAGACAAATAATCAAGGATTTTCAAGTACTGTCAAGATAATAAATGTGTTAATGAAAGAGTGTTGCACAAAACTCTTCATTTTTTTCTATGGAACATTTAGTTTTGCAAATGTAAATGGATCTCTGTGGTTTAGATTAAATTTTTAATGTTTATGTTTGGAAAAAAACAAAATTACACTCTAGTTACTCATACCTCTGTCTCTGTACTCTTTCTGGACAAGAACCAAACCTGCATTGGCTCTTTTTTGCCCTTCATAGAAACTGGACCTCTGTACTCCAGGTGGAACTGAGGATCTGAATTTTCTGGTGTCATAAGACACCTGAAATCGAAAGAGAAAACATGTAAATGAATGGACTTTGCATGCATGCCACACACTATGTAAAATACTAAACATGCTACATATATGGAACAGACTATTAAAAGAGTCAACTCTATCTCTACATCATCATTATATGTGCAGACCAATAACTGTATATTACAATGCAGTTTGCTGTGCAGTTTCATGAGAACTCACATACCTAAATAATGGTTGCAGGTGGACTGTCACCTTCAACTCCAAAAAGACTTTTATGTTATGCTGACAAAGTGATTTATTTTAAGATGTCAATACCAATAAAAATAATACATCACTCACCTGTAAGTATATTCAGAGACATTGATCTTTCCCTTTTCTCCTGTAGTTTCTGTTCTGCTTGTAAGGTTGACCGTATTTCCAAAGAGACAGTACCTTGGCATCCTTTGACCTATGACACCTGTGACTACCTCACCAGTATGGATTCCTATGGTTATCTTTAGAGAGAAAAAATTAAGTTTGATTATTCAAAAGTAACGTAGTAATGTAACTAATCTGATGCCTCTGACTAAACACAGGCAACATGCCACTACTAGAGTTTATTTTTCCAAAGTGCTACTCCTGCTTCTTCAAAGCCTTGCATTTTTTGGGTTTTATGACTCCTTTGTTTTTTAACTTTAGTACAGTGTCGTGCCTCTGCCCTCCACATGAACAATCAAACTGTAATTTTCCAGCATGCACCCTGCTGTTATTATGTACTGTGAAAATAAAAAAGAGGTGGGCAGAGAGGCATACTCTGCAGGTCTGTGTTTAATGAGTGCTCAGAAGGTGCAGAAAAGGATGGCATGGGTCAAGAAAAAAGATGTTTCTCAAAGGAATAATGATGGTATTTTGTATTCAGAAGGTCAAGAGATAGAACAGAGGTTTGGAAAAGCTCATTCTTGTAGCACATTACAGTTACTGTAAAGCCCCAAATCAAACCTTCTCATTGCTTTACCCTGTGATAAAGTGAAGTACACAGCTCTAAGCCAGGTGATAGAACAGCAGCATTCATGTAAATAGAAATACACATTGCACGCATTAACAATGTTCTGCTCACAGCCTTCTGATGAGGACAGTCAATGCTGCTTGCCCAGATCTCTATCAGTGCTACAACATCTCCAGAAATTCCACAATGAGTGACATTCCACTAATATACACTGGTGTCAGTAATCATTGATGCACCTGTCTATGGATCTGTAACTCTTTTTTTAATGCAATAATGTCTCATTCTGACATGAGGGTCTGAGGCGTGATCAAAAATATCAGGGAGGGAGTATTATTTTTCTGCTCCTTGAATTGAAGAAGACTTAACAGACTGTACTGTTGAGTCAACTGATTTTACTGTTAATGCACAATACGAATTCATTGATTATATTGAAATTATCAGAAAACAGACATAAATGATGTGAACTTTAAATCCTTTACCTTTTAAAGCAGAATAAGCATTTTAAGGTTTGGGAAAAGCACACGTCACACCTACACATGACTTCTCATAATATTTGTATATATCAGTCTCAAAATCTAACAAAACAAAGCCCATCCTTTGCATGGACTGGGGCTAGAGCATTATCTTATTTCAAAACATTATCATGCTGTCAAAGAATGGGTTTTCATTCAAGCCCACATTTACTAACCTGTACAGGCTCACCATCTACTTGAACTTGGCCTGCTATTTCCATCATATCCAAAGCCAGGTGGCAGATAGATCGTGCATGATGCATGCAAGGCTCTGGTAGACCACTCACGGTCATATACTTGTCCCCAACTGTTTCCACCTATCAAGATAGATATTTTTCAATTACTTCATTGTTATGGTTTTTAGAGTACTAGAATTGATGTAGTGCTTCAAGACTGCTTCTCCTTTAAAAGAGTTCCCTTTGTGTTTCACTCAAATCACCCTGATTACTGTCATCTCTGCTTGTTATTGAAGGGAAATTATTGTAAACCCACAGTGTAGCAACTTACAATGACTGTGATTGTGTAAACCTGAGTCTTTCTTCTGGTGTCTTGTAAATGAAACTGAGCTCTATGTTTGTTCTGACTCACACCCTTATTTCACATGGTACAGGACATAAAATTCAGTTCTAGCAAAACCTAGGAATGATCTACATAGATATAAACACACAAGGAAACACATGTACATATATATGGGATGCATATGTATCCTGCTACCAGCTACATTTGCAACCACACCTCACTCCTGAAGTGAATGAAGGAATGAAATTCACATTGAGTTAATGAATAGTAAAATATATAATTTACAACTAGAAGACCCAGGAATAGAACTGAAAAACTTAAAGTACAAGGTCAGAAGAACCACAAATGGCTTGTATAAGTTCACATCTGCTAAATGTGGAAGTACATTCATATGACCACCTAATGGGTGACTGTGGAAATCGTGATAAGAACTTAGCACTTTATGTTCCTTCAGACATTTAGAGATAACCAATATACTTTTCTGTAGATATCTAATATCAGGTAACACAGTTCAGACTGAGAACATTATTTTTTTTTAAAGCCTAAAATTCAGTAGGACTGGAAAAGACTGACACCATAGTAAATTATAGAAAAGTAACAGATTAGATACTTTAAAAATCTTTTGTTTACCTTATAAACAAATGGATTCCTTCGTGAATCAGTCAGAATATCAAATCTCGTGTAAAGATCATTTAAAAGATTGACAATTTTCATGGCTCCCTCTCCAGAGGCATGTTTGCTACAGAAGGCATTGAATCCCACAATGCCACTGAAAAGAATGGTGACGTTGTCGTAGCGCTTGGCTGGAACAGGACGCTTGTGTCTCAGCTCATTTGCCACTGATGGTGGCAGAACAGAGTACAGCAACCTACACAGGTAAGGAAAGGAAGGCAAAAGCAAAACAGAGCAAATCTGGATAGGATGTTTACAGCAGCACTCTTCATAGATTCACTTCCTATCCCCCACAGGGTTTATAACATACTCCCACCATCAACAATAGAAAAGGTTTTTACTGAAGAATATGTTATTTGGAAAACAGGAACTGATCTCCATCAGCATACTATTTTGAACATATTAATACATCTAAATTATCAACAAAATGGGACATGTACTATTAATTCTCTGATATGATTTGTTAATAGTGTCTTGAATAATTTTCACTTTTGTCTGCCATATCCTCAGCTCATATAATACAATTTTGCCCACAGAACCATAAAAACTGCAAAAAAGACTATGAAGAGATCAAACATATTTTCATGTCTGATCAATTCCTGCATTTCTAAATGCTTCCTCTCTGTTGTGCATGCTGCTTTTAGGGTCTAGAGTGTATTTTTTAAAAACTAATGAGTGTATTTTTTAAAAACTAGTCTATATGATGTATTAAAACTTGCTCATATTACAAATCATGCAAATAAAATCCAATCACACACACAGAAATTCATCCTATTCTCGTGTTTCTTCCTTCAACTATCTAACTCCTATCTTAAGGTCCATTTCCCTCCTGAAGATCTCTGACTGTTTCAAAAATCCTGAACATCATTTTGTACACAGCCTCCTGCACAAACCCTCATTAGCTGCATTTTTGGCAAGTTCACTGCTTGAGTTATAATTAGTGAATACTTTTGGCACATCATACAGTAACTGACACTATCTGTTCCAGCAGCTGCCATGAAGGCTAGAATTCCTGAAGATAAAATGACTTTATAAAGGAAGCCAGCTGGAATGAAGAGAAAAAAAATACTTCTTAGGCTTTGGTTTCTCTGGTTCTCCTGTCCATCCCTTTCAAGTATTTTTAAAATTATTTCTATTACTCTATTACAGAAAAAATGTATCTGTCAATAGAATTAATACAGAGATGGGACTGTGTTTTATAAGTAAGAGTCAATCATGAACTCCATGCTACTGTTCACATAAGCTTTTGTTTAATTTGCCAGTTGCTGTTGAACTGAAATGCCACAGACTAATGACCTTTGAATTTGACTTTATAGTTGTCTGTAGAACTGGATTTGGAGCCCAATGAACACTAACTGTTACGTGTAATTTTTATGTACTTATATATAGACAAACCCAAATTAATTTCTGCAAGTAACTATTACATCAAATTCGTAGCATTAAGCTATTGTAAAGTTTCAGCTTTACACAAACTGTTTTCAAGGTTTGTAAGATATGTTTTTCTGTTCTATTATCCTATGCCAGAAAGACAAAAGCTGGTTTACCAAACTCTGTCAAATAACATTGGGTATTCATCAAATTCACCTTCGCTACAGTGACTGCATGTAAGTTTCCAAAATTTTAGGTAATTCACAAGCGAAAATGAATTGTCAGCTCATTTTTTATAACTTTTCTTGTCAGCGAGGGAGCCAACAAAACATCTAGGCATATAATAGCCTAGACTGTGGGTGACATTTGACAATCTAAATAAAGAAATATCCTATTAAATGTTCTTTCTTGACTCCAAAATTACCATTCCTGATTATCTCTGATATTCCTTACAAGATTCTGTTATGCTTTAAAGAAGGTAGCTATAAATAATATATTGCTTTGAGTGTTTCAGCTCAAAACTGGGACTTGGTTCTTACGTGTCTGTCTTTTTCTTTTCATCTTCCAGTGCACGTAGTGTGTGCTGCAGTCTGTCAGTGAGGATCTCAAGCTCCTGGGTCAGTTTATATTCCTCTCGAAACTGCTCTCCCAAAAGAACCAGATCACGGGTAGCATCATGCAATGGAATATCACTCAGATATAAACCTCTTCTGGTTAAATCATCCAAGTTCATCACACTGCAAAGCAGAGAAATATACAATAATATGGGTAAAATTAAACTTGCCAAAGGAGCATTTAGAACTCAAATAATCAGCAGAGTATACTGAATAACAGTAGAAAGATGAAGCTCCTGAACTTGTGATGAGCTGTACAACATATCCCTTCTATGAAACGCCTTATTTGTGATCATTTATTTTAACCCACAGCTCTTTATTTTTGTGTTTAAATACAGAATTCTCACAGAGTTCCATGAGCATATCAAATGTATGTACTTCAGCACACAAAGTGACATCATGTAAGGAATCTTTCCGTTCAATTCTCCAATCCAACCACTTCTTTATCACCAATCTATTACATTAAAACTACTGCAAAAATCCATGACTCCACATAGAAAATCAAACCATTGTCACATTTCTTAGCATTCTCTGAGTAAAAAACAAAATAAAAACCTGCTAAAAAAATGGACTATGAGGAATAACCATTTGTACAAACTGGGCCAGAGCAAGCCAATGTTTATATGGCTTGCTCTGGCCATATAAATACTCAGTCAAGTTCCAATGTTTAAATGCTCCTATCTCTTTTAGAATAAGCACATAAAAACCAATTAAATCAATACTCAAACCAATACTACCAATACTCTGTAGGACTACTCTCATAAGTGTTCTTAAAATTAGTAATTGCAAAATAAAAATCACTATAATAGAACTCTCTAGGTTTGAAGTACCTTGGTGAACAAAGAAAGAGAATACTGTCTGCTTCAGGCAAGTAGATCATTTGCCCTTTCAGGCGTAAGCAGCTGATTTCTGTGCCAGTCAGTTCATCTTCACACTCCAACTTTTCCACATCCAACAGCCCCTCCTGGTGATGAAAAGGAACCACTATGTAAGGGCAATGGTGTGTTATGCACCAGGCCTAGTATGCAAGTACATTCACTACAAAGGCAGCCAGAATATCTGGAACAGACTTACAGCTTACATTAAACCCTGATTAATTTCTCATTTGAAAGCCATGCACTGTCTGTATTTTAATACTACCATTTGCTATCTTGAAGACACAAAGCATGGTATCTTTCTTTACATTCATATTTGTAACTCCTTGTTTTCTTCCGCATTATTTCTTAACAATAGTTTTGACAATGGTATTGCCTGTTCTGTGAAGTTCTGTCAGTGCCTGGGACCATCTCTAGAAATCATCCTGGCTTCTCTCAGGTACAGTTTTCTTTAAATAAACAGGCTCATTGATGTAGTAGGTGTTACTCTACACACTGCATCTGTTCGTATCATCCATCTTGTCTCCTGCCCTCTTTAGAGAACAGGACACAGACCTTTGTATGAACATATGGGTCCAAGCAAGAACACATTTCATATTTGTCTCCCATACTCTTATGAAGAAAAATAAATGTAATTACCTCTCTACATTGGCTTTGATGCAACACCATGAACTAGACTGGCCCCTTGCGGAGAAAGCAGCAGATGTGAAGTGCATGCACTTCACCATTCCTATAAAACATTCTTCTCAACAGCTACTCACAAACTCATACCTGTGACTCTCTCTTGGCTCAAGACTCAAAAAGGTCTGAGCATACTACAGAGAATTTTCTATTAAGACCTCTGAGCTTTCTGCACTTCTTATCTCTCCAAAGCACACTTCCTTAAAGAAAAGCTGTGAAAATACTCTCTAGTTACCTTAGTCCTCAGTACGAAGACTGTATTGATATGGGAGAGGATCCCATGGAAGCTAATGTCAATATGAGGCCGGACCAAGGAGAAAACTGACAACAGACTGCAATTTCCTGGCTGCAGCTAGAATATTAAAAGACAGAGAAAAGAAAAAAAAATCCTGACCATTATGCTTTATAATGAAAATATACATAGAGCAATTATATTCCATTTTCTTAGATGACAATACTGAATAGAAGAGAATATATACTTCATGCATCTCTCCATTGAATCACAAGATTACTCTCTTACTCCATATGGACATGACCATAAGGAACAAAGCTGTTGCAGAATTAGGTTATTTTCAAGTCCTTTTTCTAACAAGAGAAGCACAATTTAGTAAATATTGTACATTTACATTGGAATGCTCTTTAGACAGAAAATCCTAAATCTATTTTATTCATCTTTATATTAACCTGTGAAGCATCTATCACAATCAATTTTCTATGGCTATCCATGCATAAGAATTATCTAACCTGTGGAAGGACTCTGTATATAGCATTGCCACATTGTGTGACCACCAGATCTCTGTCAAATATGATGTGGAAAGGAAATGCCTTGCAGAAAGTATAGGGACTGATGCGAGACTCTTGGGTACCATTTTCTTCAAATCTGTCAAGGTCCTCATAGTAGTCCTCTTCTTTAGATTCTTTCTCTTCAATTAAAAATTGAATGTGGTCACATTCTTCATTTCTCTGCTGAATAACCTAGAGAAATTAATAAAAACTGAAAATTCTGCTACTCATTAGTAACTGGAGTGCTACTATGGAGGCAGGAATTTAGAGGAGAAACATAAATTCAAGAATCATATTCACATCTTGAAAAATACTGTATTCTAGCAAGAATTTCTGATTTCATAGTCTTTGTAATTCCAGGTGAATAATTATGCCTTTGCTTAGCTACAGTTGCTCTCTGCAGGAGAGCAACATTGAAGATCAACCAAATACAATTTACTAAGCCTGAGTTAAATGCAAATCCTGCAATGAGGGGTCAAAGCTCAAGTCGTGCTTGCTTTTACTGGTGCTTGCCAGAAAACAAGGTGGCCCCTTCCTCTGAAGTGAACCTGTGTGAACCTTGAATCACACAGAACCCTTGAACCATTATTTTAATCAAAGCTGTTTGCAAGGTCTGTAACACAACAGCTAATAGTGCTGACTGTTTAGTGATGACTAAATAGTGCTAAGAGGGTGGGCATATCACTGACAGCAAGAAGGAAAGTGCATGGAGCACATGTAGGATATACCATCCTTACAAATTCCAGCAGACTGCAAGATGAGAGCCAACAGACAATGCTAAAAGCAATTACAATCTTCTCTGGGCTGTATTTTATATAAAAGGAAATTACAGTAAAACTAGAATCATCTACATCAGCGGAATATCAAAAAAGTGTCCTTAACACAGCATCACACGCTTCAGTAATTTTATTCAAAGTTAGTAAAAAATATGAAATTAATAGGGATTATTTTGTTTCAGTGAGAGTCATGTAAGGTAATATAATTTATGCTAATAATTAGTAGAATAACATCATTTACCCTGAGAAGCCAAATTTACCTCTTTTCAAATTTAATTAGACTTAATGATTGGAAAAGAACAATTCTATTTACATAGTATTGTTTAGCAGCGATTTTCTGGAACACGTTCCATCTGATCCTACTTTCACGTTGACTCTGATCCTAAAGTCACTGAAGCAAAGAAAAAAGATTTCTTAAAATTTCTAAAGCATCCTGATTTTGCCCTTTACACATAGTTTTAGCCACAGAGATTAACAGTTACAATTAAAAAAAAAACAAACAAATATGCACAAACACTGCAACTGATCCCTAAGATGTTAAGTTTATTAAATATTTGATCTCCAAAACTGCCAAAAATAGACCTTGATGGGCTAGGGAATGCTAATGCCTTTATTTGTTCCTATACATATGAAGGAGTGTAAAACAACAGAACAGTATTTTATTGTTAAATGATAAATAACTCAAGGTATTCTTTAATCTACAAACTGACTGCTCATTTGAAGGAAAGAGTGGTTTTCTGGAGGATAGTGTGGAGGAAGAGCCTGATTTAGGGTGCTCTATAGCTGTGTGCTGCATTATTCTTCTCTTTCTATTGCTTATGTAAGTAACTTAGAGAAAGATCAGCCTACTAAATTTATCAGCAAATGTAGGTACCCAAGGCTGGATGTACAAACAAATTCAAATGTTGATGATGAGAAAACCTAACTGCCTCAAGAAACTATACTGGTAATCCATATGCCAGTATGTGACAAAGACAAGTGGGAAATTATGACCTAATAAGGGCTAGGCCTCAGAAAAAATAAATGGTGGTCATCTGAGGAAAACACAATAAGTGGCTTTGTCTAAGAGAATGGAACATAGTAGGTGAACAGCTAGTTTTCCTCTGAATTTAGAATTTAAAGGTTTTCCACGTCATCCTTTTAAATCATTATCCCTGAAATTGTGAGAGGCTGTGGTCATACTGAAGATTATCAGAAGGCAGTTAAGAGTCTTAGTTCTTACTTTCTATCACTCATGCACACTCCCACAGGTTTTATTTTAATAGTACTGCTATTGTGGCCAGAGACAGCTGAGATTATGCACAGAAACCTTTTTCAAATTGAGAAGATTTATCTCTAGAACTGATTTCTGCTTCCAGATCACTTCCAGTCTTGGCTCTTACTTCAAAGTGTTACTCTTGCCACAAATGGAAAAAAAATCTGCATATTTTGGATGAAAACTTTCTGAATTCAGAAAAGCTGAGTTTAAAGGAGCTAATAATTTTTACGGAAATGTTCATATTAACAACACATCACTTTCCAGAGGTATTATCTTCTTATAGCCATGTTACTCACTGCACACTAGTATTGTTACCAACCTGTACTTACAGACTCTTTTTCTGCAGTACTTAACAGGTTCCTTTTAATAACTCCCTATTTTATTTCATTTATTAGAAATGAATGATGCATCAGTAAACAAAACCCAGGCTTAGATTAAAAAGTCACCTATAAAAATAGAACTGCTACATGCTTCAAGACATCTAGCTAGTTTGAGGCATGACCCTCTTGAGATCCTACAATCTCACAAAGTGACAAAGTCAGTCCTCACACATGGTGTGCTATTTTCCTAACCTTTATAGATTAGAACTGTGCTAGTAACAGTGAAAAGATGCATAATTCCCAAGCATCTTCTTGTTCATTTGAAACACTATTTTTGATCAGACTCCAAGGCATCTAGAAATGCTTGCTGTATTAGTGCAACATGTTAGTGCAGCAAATGAGCACCAGGCCAAACACATGGACATGTGTCAGACCTACAAGACAGACACAGCGCCAGCAGCACATTCCTGGTAAACATGATATGCTGTGGACATGGCTGGTTTATGCAATTTTATTCTGATCATTCATGCACAGACACTTATTAACAGATACTTTAATCATACCCCTCTCCAGGCTACGAAAACTACTGAAGCATCCCTAATTACCTTCCCAATGGATATGCAATTTCATGATGTCTTTTCTGCTCACACAACTTATGAACTATCTAATCTTCCTATCTCATTACGTCATCCACCTTGTCAGCAAATTCAAAATAAACACTTTTGACTGTCAACATAAGATGTTAAATTCTGCTCCTTCACCCTTGCACCTATAGATCCAACCTAACTGGCCAGATATTTGTCTGGCATAAGGACCTGCCCTAGATACTCTGCTAAGCTTAAGTAGAATAGAACTTACCTACTGTTTCATTCTGCAAGTAAAGTTTGCAAGCCACACAATTTCAGTATCATTTAAATATTGTTGAAGAAGCCTTTGATAAATGCTTGGCAAATCAAAGTTCAGTCACAAATCAACAAAGCCAGCAATCAAGTCTAATTCTTCCTCCCCCTGCAGTCTTAGCTGGTGAAATGACATCAGTTCACAATGTCTAAGAGCTCAATCACCATAGTAACTGCAGTTAAAACTGAAGGGAGAAATCACTCTCTTGGTTTCAAAGAGAATATATAACATCTAACTGCTAACCTGCCTGTGCCTTCCAGGAGATGTAACTTCAGAGTTTCTTCTTGCCTAATCAAGTGAAAAGTCACACCAATATTTCAGGGAATGACAATTCAGAAAAAAGTTATTTTAAAATGAGTGTGGTTTAATGTATTTTGTGAGCTTCACATAAGATATTATATCAAGAAGTATTGCTGTGATACAGAATATATAATGAGCATGTGCTATCTGTTAAGCTGTCACTGATGTGTCTACAAGACTCAATTCTGTAGATCTGAGAATATCCCCAGGACACACTTGTATTTCAGCATGGCAGGAGAGAATGTCCTTGGACAGGGCTCTTTTTTGATGAGATTGTGAAAATTAATACAAAACTGAGGGTTTTTGCCCTTTAAAGGTCTATACAGGATGAAATTTTTGATGTCTTCTGATCAAAACTGACTGTGCAATGCTGCTTAACAAAGTTCATTGTAGCTGTTTCAGAATGATCCCAAGACAAAGGAGTTCACTGCGGAAACGGCAGTGGAAAACTCTCAGTTTTGCATACCCAAAGATAGAACCATGGGGATATCTGTCCCCAGCAGCTGGTTTCGATGCAGACTATCTCACTTCACCAAACCACTGTGCCTGAAGATAGTGAAGGTTACAGCTGCCCCAGTGCCAAAATTAGAGGCTGATCATGCTCCATGACTGACTTATCTTCACACACAGTTAGTATTGTAATGTGTGGTCCAGTACTGCTTGCCTTCCTTGACAAGTAGCCAAGTAGTTTTTAGCTCAGCTCTCCAGCTGGTCACATCTTCACTTTGTTTTTTCACACTGCCATTAGTAAGCCTGAAATTACCATCTTGTCAAGGACCTCCCCTGCTCTTTTCTCAATTTTATATTGTAAAACAGCTTCCCTATGTAAAATATTTTGATAGTCTGCCCTCAAATAACAGAACTGCAGAAGTCTGCTCTCCCAACAGATTTTTGGGCTTTGCTGGATTATGTACAACACTTTTTGTTGACCCATACCATTAGTAGCCTTGAGGGAATCCCTGTCCTGACTTCACCTTCACAGGTCACCCTCATTTATATACAAACAACCTCTGACAAGCAAAGCAAAAGAAGGCATAGCCACTAGGCTGCTAACAGAGATCTCATGACAAAGTTTGTCACCAGCATTGTGATGATTTTTTAGTTATCATAATGAGACTGGCAGAACATGAACATTCTTAGTGCATACACAAAGTCAGCAACAATTTTTGAGACAATACCTGCTGCAAAAATGATTTAGTCTTAGCTCTATTTGCTAAAAATGGATTACCGTATCAGAGAAGATAATCCAAATTGGATTTGAACTAATTAATCAATTAATGTCAACCTGGGCTTTCCTGAACTATTCAACAGGAATTTTGAATCCAAGTTCAAAACAAACTGGTTTCCTTTCAGTGCTAAGAACATATAACAGAAAGAAAATTACACTTCCCCCCCCCCACCCCATTCCCATCTTTCCTTCTGTACACACATATTTAGGTGTTAAAAGAGAATGTACACTTCCTGAAGGACACCATTCTGGAAAAAGGAAGCCCTACTTTATTTCAGAAGAAGATGTATGGTTATATATATATACATATACACACATATATACACACAAAATTGTTCTGTGTGAGACTGAAAAAAAGATGATAAAATTAAAACTTTTTTTTTCTGTTCAGCTATTTCTCCACCCAAAGAAACAATCTGAGACTAAACAAGAACAATAGTTTTTTAATATTTAGTTGCCTCTTGTGATCATTAGCTGGTTTTCTCTGCAGATTGAGGAAGATGATCCTTCCCCTCTCCTCAACACTGGAAAGGCCACGCCTGGAGTGCTGTGTCCAGCTGTGGGCTCCTCAGTACAAGAGAGTTACAGAGCTATGAGACAGAGTCCAGTCCCTCTAGGGAGAGCTGCTAAGATGATACTGGAGCATCTCTCAGAAGAGGAAAGGCTGAGACAGCCAGCACTGTTCAGCCTGGAGAACAGATGGCTCAGCAGGATCTCATCCATGTACACAAATACCTGAAGGGAGGGTGAATTGAGGATGGAGCCAGGCTCTTTTCAGTGGTGTCCAGTGCCTCGATAAGAGGCAATGGGCACAAACTGAAATACAGGAGGTGTTGTCTGAACATCAGGAAACACTTTTCTACTGTGAGAGGTGGAGCATTGGCACCTGTTGTCCAAAGAATTTGCAGAGTCTCCATCCCTAGAGATAGCTGAAAGATGTCTGAGCATGGCCCAGAACAAGTGGCCCTAGGTGGCCAGGCATGAGCAGGTGTGGTTGAACAAAATGACCTCCAGAAGTTCCTTCCAACCCCAGCCATTCTGTAACCCATAAAACAAAATCTAACCACTTAATGAAACAAAACCAGCATTATCAAAAGCAATTATCTCTGTTACCACCTATACAGACTTGTAATATATTTGACAAATTCAACCAAAGTTTCATGAAAATACAGAATTAGAAACATGTATTTTCTCAAGCAGATTTATATAAGCATTTGTTCAAAACAGATGGAGAAGAAAAGTGGATAACAAAGTATTAAACATCAAATTGCAGGTATCAGCATTATACTAATATAAAGAGAACTCCAGAACTTTCAAAGTCACTCCCTTGTTGGACCGTTAGGTAAGTGGTTTGGATAAAGAAATTTGAAAGGACAACTCAGGAATCTCTTTTTGCAAGTCAGAAGACGACTCCTGTAGTAACACTGGAATCTTTGAGCTAGGCACTGAGGTCTCTATCAGATTCAAAAAAAACCCATTCTTCCCCAAGCAAAATTCTAACTGAGGTTCAAACCAAAAATTTTACAGTAGAGGCAACGATTGGTCCACAAAACCTGAAGGAATTAAAAGCAATTCCATTGTTTTTCTGTGCTGTGCTGTTTCAAACAATGCATTGCTAACAGACTAAAACGCAAAAGCATTAGTTCACTAAATTATGAGGCAAAGAATGGAGATGAAAGAAGTTGGTCTATTTTTTCTCCTAGTTTCAGTATTTTGAACAGTAGAGCTACCTAGTTATTACAATGCTAGTCTTTACTTTAAGCCCTTCACTTTATACCATTCATGATTAATATCTGACCTGTGTAGTAACACAGGAAGACTTTCAGTGTCTGTGGATAAGCTGCAAATTTCAGCACTCTCACCTTAGAGAATAAATTCTCTCCTTATCTACCACTGAAGTTTCTGAGTACCTGTGGAGTACAGAAGTGTGTTTAATGCCCTAGAGATGTCAAGACATAGGCTTTATTAATCAGGAGAGGCATGAAAATGTTTAGGGTTAAGGGTACATGACTTTCTCTCAGGGAAAAGTTTAAAACTGTGGTAACAGACAAAATAAGACAATATATACTTTCTTCAGTTTAGAGATTAATACTATTTTTAGGCACCTATGTGCTTCTACCTCAGACAGTCTAGAAGAATAGTGTAGATTTAAATTAGACTTTGCATTCATTTACAGTAGGTTTGACTAATACTATTAAATATCTACTTACTTACAGTACAACTGTAAAATTTCCAGAAAAGCCTAAAACAATCAAAGTAAAAAATAAAGAAGTAAATACATAATAAATATTTAAACGTCTTTAGAACATATACTATTTGTGAGAAGTTCCAGATGGATATTAATACAATTTTCTCAGCAAAGTAATCTTCAGATTGAGAGGACAATTTATCAGAAGTTTGTGCTGCTAGCTGCTTTGGACAATACAGATTTCTCCTCTACCCCATGGATCACTTTTGCCTCTGTGTGGACCTCTGAGAGACAGAACATTAAACCATGTAAAGGAACATATGAAGGTAAAAAAAGTCCAAAAAAAGAAACCCTGTTGTTTTGAACCCAGCTCATTTCCTCAGTATAGTTTATTTTATAACTTGACACCAGCTGGAAGGCACAGCCAAATAAGCTGCTGTAGGACAAGCCTGAGCACTGAGAGAACAGGGACTGCTTAAGTTGCCTGTGCTACCAAAAGAAGTGCTTGTTAAATGACAGCTTCAGCACTTTTGCAGCCAACTTTCCAACACAGTCCTCCTTGTCTGTCTCAACACTTCAAATAAACAGGGATCTAAGAAGAGGATTGTTTTGATTGTGTTGTATCTTTCTGTAGCTGATTACTAACACCTGCTGCAGAAGTTTGAGCTGCGGTTTTCTACAAAATAGAATCTACACAAGGACACAAGTATATCACCACACTATACACAACTAGACATCTACTATAAACCTGAGCTAGCTTAGAACAGGAAACCTAAAAGGCAAATACTCCTATTCAGCAGTAAAAATATTTTTGTCATTGGACTGCTTGCAAATCTCTTACCTGGGCAAGGTCATGCTTTGTGATAAAATAATGAAAGGATTTTCTCAACAAGCATACAATGAAACTGTGCTAAAAATCTAGTATGACTAGGGAATATTTAAGAAACCCAAAGAATGATTGGTGTATCTGCTTAGATTCTTTTCTACTTGATGAAAAAATTTTATATCAGTTGCAATATTTTTAATAGAAAAAAAGCTTTCATTATTTGTTTCTCCCCCCACATATATCTACACCTCGGACCAAACCGTGATAAATATACAAGACCTGATCAATTAATTCTTTCTGTTGCTCTGTATGGGCAAAGAAGAAAGCCTCTTTCCCATTTCACAAGCGACTGAGCAATCATGTCATTAAATAATCTTTGTCACTGAGAAACATTTTTTTCACTTCTGGGGGTCTAGGTGCATATCCAGTCACTTCCATGCAGTGACAGCAAGAAAACCACACACATATCTTTTTCCTGGGAAGAACCTGGCATGCTGGCTGGGAGGAAAACATGGCTTGCTGTCCAGGCCTCATCAATGCACATCAGCCTCATAGTCTGCACACAGACGAAGAATATAGGACAAAGAGGAAATGTCTGTGTTCTCAGAGAACACAGCAGACAGTTAAGAAATATATGCCAAACATAAAATAAAGCGGGGGGGGGGGGGGGGGGGGGGGGGAAGCATCCCAAATGAGCCAGTATCTAAATTCTTTACATGTCCTCTTTACAATCCTTTTCTGAATAAGGGGATATTGTTCTTACTGTTCCTAGTCAGGTCTGCCTGACAATAAGAGCTGTCCTTCTCAGCACATGGCTGTGTCCTTCAAGCAACACAAATTATGATGGCTCTTCCTGAGAGTCAGTACTGACACCACTTCTTCACAGAAGACAGCAACAGTGAAAATTACTGTTTGCCATTAGTTCACTTTTGGTTTTCTTGTTTTTTCCTATCGACATAAATTTTCAATGAGTATATTGCTTCAGACATTACCTTCATATCTATTTCTGTACCATGGATCTGTTGAGCTACTGTTTTGATGATTCCAATGACAATATCCTGCAGACCTTCTCTTTCTGAATAATAATGCAGAATGAGTCCCTTCCCCTTCTCTGCATCCGTGCATCTGAAGGAAGGAGCTCGCATACCCGGGTAAATGGTAGCGAGGTGGTCATGCAAAGCATCCAGGTTCTGGAAGAAGAAATTAAAAACGTGATTATAAGTCATTCACTATTTATAAAGAAAGTAAGAACATATTTTGTCCAAACTGAACATCTCTTCTCTCCTACTGCTCATACTTCTACACATTTGCCTTATTCTCTGTAGAACTGCCATCACAGCAGGCTTTTCAGGTAGCTTGAAATGTTCTATCTACCATGGCAACATTTGAATAATGAATGGCATAAAATTAGGACTATTATAAATTACTCCAGATAGTAAGAAGTCATGCTTGATTATGCTGTATTTTGAAACATTCAGATGATTAAAGACCTTCTGTGTGTTTCTCAGTCTGGTACCTCATCCAGTTTCCAATTCTAGTCTCTATAATCTCATCTTCATATATTAATTCAGGAGCCAAATTCAAATAAGCATGTCTAAATAAACACTAATCTTTGCCTTTATTATGAGTGAAAAAGCCTATTTCTGACAACACAAATATCAAGTTTACAGGGCCTGACTAAGTTCAAATTTTAAAGATTTAAATGCCTGAAAGACCAAACTCAAATATATATTTTCTTTTGACAATAACTGAAAAACTACAAAACAGAAATAGCACAGCTGCTGTAATAATTTATCTGAAAAAGTTGTTCAAGGAAGAGAAGAGATTTTTTTTTTCCCCTGCTATTTTCCCAGATATCTCATGCATTTAATTTTAAATTTTAACCAGACAAATAGGGATCTGGAGAGGAAAGCTAAATTATAAACTGATAGGCATGCCTGATCAGGAGAGATCAAAATCACACTAAAAACATAATACTAGATTCAACTTTGATTATGAGCAATTATCAAGGATCCAAGTTGCTATTTACTGCAAATTTAATATAGACAGAGAAACCTAGTTTGCAGGATAGAGTTGCAACCACAATTTTTTATTTATGCTGTAAAATTCATACAACTCCTTTCATCTTAAGTCCAGTACATTACTGCATATTTTAAATGTTCTCTCACTGCCCTGCAAGTGACTGCGACAAATAGTCTTTGCATATTGTTTTCTGCCAACATAGGAAGTGAAGTGAAAATATTTTCAGTGTGATGTCTGGGAAATTTTCCACCTTTCATGAGCATCTGTCGATCATCAAATCTGTGGAGGCATATTGAAATTGATTTCATGTGAGCTGTGAAGTGTTTGAACAGCTGCCTTTTCTCTTGGAGACCTCCAGACAAAATGACACTCTTAGCAATGAATTCCGTGGGATGCACTTAGCCTGGAATTTCCTCCTTCAGTTTTTCAGCTTGTTTCCAATTCATGTTTTTGTTGCTATATCAACATCTCCAAATTAGAACATGAAGAGGCAACAATCTGGGTGTCAATTCATTCCAGCTGTTGGTGGGCATTGACAAAAAACATAATGCTTGAAGGCAAATTCTGTAAACTTTGCAGGGTTCAAGACAATGAAATTGGAGGAAACTTTGAAAGCTTTGAAAGTGTGATGAGAAAAGAGCAAGGGAGATGACTGCCTCTGAAAGATTGTCCCACCATCTCCTTCAATGCTGCAGTTTCAGTAAATATGCCTCAGAAACAGCAGGGATATATTGACCTTTTGGAGAAAAACTCTTAGGGAGATACATGGGAAAAGACTTTCAGAAATCTTCCAGTTACACAGTCACCAGCTGAAGAATTTCAAACAGGGAACAGCCAATGTCAAGGACAGAATTTCTGTAAAATGGTTGTCTAAGTATTAACATTTAAGTCCGGCACAAGTGTGACTAACAACTGGTCTCAGCCCCATTCTGCAAAACCACTTTGCCACCCTTCCACTCATTTATGGCTGACTCTGTCAAAGCAGTGTCACAGGTAAAGTCCATTTGATAGGTCCTTCAGTTTTTACTCTCTAATCTTCCAGAGTGGGGGACTTACAGCTCACTGTATTGAAAATCTCACTCTGACACATAGTCAAGGAGTAGACATGTTTTTCCAGATCATGGAGCTGAAATCACTCCTAGATCTAGACACTGGCATTGTTACTCCTACTCCTATTTCTCTGTTGTGTTCGATCCATTCTAAATTGATCTTGCAGATTGTGAAAGAACAAATGTCTTTTTTCCTAGCATGTTCACCTGCTATGAGCAAGAGATGAGGTCAGATACAGTTTATAATAGGCTAAACTCTCTCCCTGAATTTTTGTTTCCTAGACCACTCAGATGTGTGCCATAGCTTGTGCTGGGACCCAAGAACAATTCCAGAGCTCTGAGGAACAGTGACCAGCTCCATGGAAAAACAAGGGAATCTCCAAGCAAGGACAAGCAGTCATACTAAATGGGGCTGATCTAAAAGTGAGAGTTGTGGTTGGCACCTGAAATACAAACACATGCTGTTCAGTGCTATATGGTACACAGCACCTGGAGACATCTAAAATAGGAGTTAATCTCCTGAATGTTAATGCACTGCAAGTATGAAAGTCTAAATGACCATGTAAACAATTCCTTAAATGAGAGAACTAACCACTCTGATTTTCATTCAATAGAAAGCTACATAAAAACATAAAAGCACACTTTGGGTTTCTTAGGAGGTACCTCTTTTCACATTGCTTCTCTTAGGCACAGTGTCTTTCAACATGATTTGCAAATTTTCCATGCTTGTGTTTTTCACATAAAGTATAAATATTTGATTTAGTTGTCCTTTTTATTTTCCTCTTTCATGAAGCTTGAAGTACCTGTGTTTCAACTATGAATAAACTAAATTTTCTTGAGATGTCAAAGGAAATGGGAGATTTATTTTCATATATTTTAAAAAACTGCAGTTCTCAATTATTTTGTGTATTTCCTGGACTCAGTATACATTTCAGGAAGTAGCTTTTGGAACTCTATTATGTATTTTAAGAATCTGAGAAAAGTTGGGGATATTAAACCCAGCCTGCACCTATTTTTGTAACAGGTGTATAAAGTAGTTTCCTGACCTAGTATGACTGCTGGAAGATGCAAAAATAATAAATCACAGCTAATGTTGATTTTCCATTGCAATAAAAAGCTTAAAAAGTACACTTCTGGCACAGCTACTAACACATTAATCCTGTTAACATTTAGAAAAGTATATAATAGGCAATGTCATCTGTTAACACTGAAATTCAAACAAAGCAACTTAAAATACTGTCATTAGAAGAATATAAATGTAAGCTGTTTCCACTTTTATAGATATTTGGTGTGCATAACAAACATGTCCAGTCCTTCCACCAGCACATGTGGCAAGGAATGAAAAGAGAAATGTATTATATGGAAAAGGGCATGAGGGAAAGCAAAAAGAATCTGTATGTCTGGCCCATATATGAGTAGCCAAAGTGATGACACAATGGGGCAGCTGTATCTTTTTTTTTTCCCTCCCCTATTCTTGCTCAACCTCAACTTCAGTACAGGAGTTACCTTTAGAAATTGCTTGCTTTGAGAGCAGCCTGTGAATGAAGCTATGAAACATGCAGGATATCAAATCCCATAGTGGTTTACAGATAGCTCATGGTTTGCACAAGCTGGAACATCCACATACCCTGTTTGGCCCAGCAACTACAGTTAGTGGGATTTGTACAAGTCTGGGTTGACTGCATCTAGGATGCTCTGGAACGACGCAGATTTTGGGGCAGTGAGACACACAAGAAAATATTCAAGTAATCCAGCAAATTATGATTCTGTTTTTTCCCTTAATGCTGGAGAGATTTTAAGGGTACAGATGACAAGAGGCTGCTATATATTCAGAGAAAAGCAAGTTTTAATAGTCAGCTTTTGGGCACTCTCCAGTTTAATTCTTTTAACTTCATTACAGTACACAGTTCTCTCCAAGAGTGATGTAGATCACAAATGTTAAATACAAAGTGGTTACAGAAGTAAACAATTTTCAGGTCACAAAAAAGGCCATTTTTCCACACCTAGAAATAACACTCTAGAGAAGATCCTGCATTTCTTCCATGCTATTAAAGAATCATTTTCATTTTGTTTGTGTTTATGGTGCATTATCATGCTGTTCTGCAGTATCCCACCCTCATGGATGAGGAGATGAGTCCATGGATGAGTTCATAGATGAAGAATAACATCTTAAGAGAGAAGCTGTTAAGAGCCCTAGCTCTGTACATAACATACTATTGGAAATATCCAGTACTTAAAATGAGAGATAATAGAAGAAATATCACAAAACCTGAAAATCACATTTTCTGTTATTATAAATAAAATCCAACTTAACACAGACCACCCCTGCAATCTGTTGCATATGAATACTCCTGTTCCAAATTTATCTTTGGAAATTCAATTTAAATTTCTACTGACTTGGCCACAATTCTATCTGGCATCTGAAACGATTTTGCACAAAATTCTTACCTGCAAAAACTCTCTGACATTTGAGCCCAAGACACGTAGAATTGTATCATAACCAGATTCTTGACAAAACACAAAAAACATCTTCCCAAACATTTGAAGAATTTCCCCAGCATTTAAATCTAGTTAAAACAGGAAAATATGATTCAGTCCAAACACTGTATTTCATGCACTTACTTATTTCTTTACTCTTGTATTCATTAACAAGAAAGACACTACCTAAACACTACCCAGAGCCAGCAGGTCAAGAACAAAGCAAGATCCAGGGTTCATATGACAAATAGAGAGGATGTAATACAGGAATTTAATTAAAGATTTACCAATTACTATTATTATTTCACTGCATTGTATATTTCACACATGTATAGCATTTAGATTTTGATATAGAAAAAATGAATCACTGCTTGAAAATAAAGGCACTTGGTTGTTAGTAGTGCTCGCCTCAGCAGTTAATTCCAATTTACAATAGCATGAAACCACATCAGCTGCTCCAATTCAACATTACTAGAGTCATCAGTCCTATAGATTCTTGGCTAATTACTGATGCAGAACAATTTCATACCACACTTGGGTCTGAAGGTAAAATAATGCTGATGGGCATAATTCTACCTTTTAAATTCCAGACCAGAACTGCAATGATTGAAAATGAATGCAACCCAAATCAATGGCTGATATGCAATTAAATGAAATGTGTCCATGCCACAAGCATTTCTGTGACTCAGCACTGTTCTTCAGCAGAGATCAGATTCATTCATTCATTCATTTATTCATTCACTGCTCTTGCAGCAGTGGTTGAAACTTGCAGTTGCAGCAGGATGCTGTTACTTCACAACTGCTTGTTACACTGCCCATGTTGTGTGGATGAGGTATATTTTTTCAGTTTAAGATGGAATACTTTGGAGATAATAATTTCAAGCAATAAAAGAAGTAAAATTTTTTTAGAGAAATAAAGAAATACGATTCTCTCTCCTAAGATTTAAAAAATTCTCTGACCAATACTCCATTTTCACTTCCCCTGTGCTAAATCCTGCTCCTCTCTGCTACACAGATTTGGGGGGCAGGAGGATATTACTTTTTTTGTGATGAATGGGTATAGAAGATACCTGCATTACTTACTAAGAACCTTGCTTGCAGCTGCAACGAGGTCATAGGTTTTAGAATCATCGTAAATTATTCTGACCAGAAACTGTCCCTCTTCATCCAGCTGCGCCTCCTTCCTAAAAAGAAAAGAGAACAAAATCTTTTTGCTTGAGGGAAAAGCACCATATGGATAAAAGTCTTTTAAAACAAATAAGTTTGTATAGCTATTTAAGACACTTAGAAAGAAATTTGTTCCATAGCCACTAGCGTCATTAATGTACAATACAAATATTTCAGACCACAAGTGTTCTGAGAAGAATAATTAGCTACAAGAAAATAAATGTGATTTTTCAGTACAGAGCCTCAAAAAGAAGTTGCTATACCAATAAAGACACAATTTGCATTTTAAAGTAAGAGACTATCCATTAATGCAGCCCATAATGTGCTCTTTAAACACATTTTGCTTTTTCTTTCCATCACATTTTAATTACACTTTATTTACAAAAGGCATGGGATGTTTCTAACAACCATTTGCATATACATCCAAAGAGGAATTCAAAATACAGATGCAGGTACCAAATCAAGTATGTTTTTTCAGAATTCTCATGCCAAGCAGATAGGAAAAAAAAGGATGCTAGGATTTTACAAGGCCTTGTTCTTACATTGCACATCGATTCTCATGTGTAAAGTGTCACCACTTAGGTAAAGCACAAGAAAAATATACAGTTCTTCACAAAAGGAAACAACTCTCTACCCCAGGTTTAAGACAAGACTCATATATATGTCCTGTGCACACTTATACTAAGAAAAAACTACAACAAAATGACTGCTTTGTTTTTCGTGTCCTTCACCATTCTCTTCAAATTGAACATCAAGTCAGCAGCTTGCCCAAAAGGCAGCACAAATCTGTAGGCTGTTTTTTTACTGAGGAAAACAAGTTCATCCCCCAGACAACGAATGAACTGTTGTGCCTTCCAAGCTTTGCATTTGGCACAAGCGAGTTACTAGGGAGGACCCACAAGTGACTTCCTCCCTGTATCACCCCAATGCACAGCACAGGAGCCAGGCCACTGGTGCTGCAGGAGCCCCAGCTCTTAGGAGGAGGACAGGGAGCACCTCCATGGGCAGGCAGATCCCAGGACATTGAAGAGGCAGCTGCCCATGTGATTGGTCTTGCCATGCACAGAGCATGCCAATGGACATGGCCCTATCTCTGCACAGTTTCATGTAAAGCAGTATTCTGCATTTGCTCTTATTTCCCTTGCAAATTTTCCTTCAGCAAATGAAGAGATGTGCAGAGAGGCCTGCTGTGTTCTCTGATGAAGTCATGCCCTGTTTGTTGAAGTCCTCATCTGGAAAATGAGCACAGCCTCCTTTCTCAGTACGTTTTTTAAAATAGGTGTTCACCTCCTGTGGTGCTGCCTACTATGACTCTATAGAGACAGTGTGCTTTGCAGAAATAATGACCAAAGAGGAGACATTTGTAAGTACTCATGCTCTAACTGACGTACTTAGAATATATTTTGGCTCAGCAAAACCACTATGATCACAGCATCATTAGTATATTTGCAGGTGGAGGGTCACAGCTACTTCATTAAAAAGAAATTATACCCTTTCATCTAAATGTATATATATGCTGCAGTGCACTCAGGAAGTCAAAAGAAAGGCAAAGAGACAGGAAAGCCTTGAAGTGAATTATTGAATCACATCTTACATCCCACTACAAAAAAAAAAAAATCAGTACACGATGTTGCTCTTCAGAAAAATACCCTTAGAATTAGAAAAACTAAAAAAATAAGCAGATTATGAGGTGGGTTCTTAAAAAAGTCTAAGCACAAGGGATACAAATCAAGACATTCCTCAACTTGGTAGTAGGATAATTATTTTTCTAATGTAGAAATTAAACAGGACAATGAGTAAACAATTATTTACTAGTACCATGGTAATGAAGAGCTTTTACCAGAGTATGACTGGTAAATTGAGTAAATACAAAGAAATGCTCTCTGAGATACAGCTCAAGCCTACAAAACCAGTATTTCTAACGTCTGAATTTCTCTTGGTTACCAGAGGAAGTATAAAGACCTACAAAAAGTAAAATTCTAAATCTACTATGTAAAATCCTGCATCCCCTTTTACATCAAACACTTTCTCTCCATTATCGTAACATAATCACACATAAATTAAAACCAAATTCTTTGACTGTAGGTTTAATTTCCTAAAGTGGTGTCATTGATTTTAAAAATTAATACAAAATAATAATGCCTGCAGAACAAGTCAAGCATTTACAGATGTAGTGGAATTATCAATCCACAGAAACAGAAACATTTCCTGAGGTACTCAAAGGGGAGAGGTCTGAGAATTTAAGCACTCTTGTTGATCTTAAAACTGCTAGATGGCAAATGGCACTGCTGGGAAGGACTGATTCCCATCTCATATGGCAGTATCCTATTGACCTAAGTGAAATGACTTGTCATCTAACCCTCCAGTTTGTAATAATCAATCTTTGATAATCTGTTCACTTAATGGATATTTGGAACCCATTATTTTCTTTTTCCTCTTCATCTTCCTTTAATCTTGCTCCTCACATTATTCCCACTGTCCAAAAATTACAAAACATTAGTTTTATATTTCAAAAATATATTATTTATTAATAACTGAAGTAACTGTTACTTGACATAAACATTTTTATACTCACTCTAAGAATGATGAACTGAAAACAAGCTAAGCAACTTTCCTAAAGAAATATGACAAGGCTATAGGGGAGGTGTGACTAAATATGCTTCATAATTCCACCTAAAAGAAACATCATTCTCTATCCAATGATAGATTGCCTTAATTAAGCAAGGTCTTAAACAGGAGGAGAGGTGGAGTTATTAGTGGGAAATGATGTCTTGAAACATAAGAGATCAGTCAGGGACAAAAAGGTAAAGTTTACATCTCCAAAGAACAGAAGTGAAATGAATATGAGAAAAGAAAACCATCTTGATTCTTTGGTTCTCATAACATGGTATGTAACTACAAGCCAGCTACAATTTGGAGAGATGTTTGTAAAGGGTGAACAAACTTTCCCACATCTCAGATCCATGCTGTGCTTTCTTTTAGTCTCTCTGATCAGAGCCAAACCACAAAGGATAATACACCCATCTGGAAAAGCAATGAACATCCTCAAAAATACTACATACTTACACAGTCCAGTAGACACAGCTTTTCCGTGTGAGAATTTTCTCTATGAAAAATTGACCCAGTTTGATGATGTTGGTATCTCTTTCAAAACTTCTTGCATTTCTTTCCAACTACATTGACTGGAACTTTTCCTGTTTACTTCTCTGTTCCAAGCCATGCTTCCTTTTTTCTTATTTTATTTGTCTTTAGTTTACTTTGTCAAAGTTTTTCTCAGTATCTGCAATTTCTTTGAGCCACCCCCTTGAGCCACTGGTTATTTTAGTTATTTTAGCCAATTCCATTTAATTATTTTAAATATTTTTTCCAGATGCTTTGGATCACTCAGCAGCCATCTTGTCTGTAGCCTTACTGATGTATTTCCCATTAAAAGTACTTTTAAGTTGAACAAAATTTTCTAGAAAATTTGTCAAAGTAAATATTTACTCCTGGAGGGGATTACACTTCTCAGTGAAAACCATGCAGACAAAAAAATTCTTTGCTTGTTCTACAGATATGGCAAATACCATGACAATGGCTTATCTAAGTCTGTGTTGAAAGATAAACTGCTTTTTTAAGATGCATGCTCGAAAATAATTAAATTTCAGAAGTTTCTTCTTCCTTTCCAAATCAATTCCTTCTCCATACCTCTGAGATCTGTTGTGCTGGTAGATCCCAGCAATTTAGATAGGTGTTGAGCTGAAATAAAATTCAGTTAGATATCTGTTTTTCTGTATTATTTTTCTGCTAGATGAATTTCCCTGTCTGCTCCATCACCTGTTCACAGAAATTGCTCTGCATACAGACAACAGGTAGGCAGAGTGATTGTGGACAGGCTTCTGAAGCCCTTTTGCTTCCCTCAGTAATCTAACAGCAGTGAGAGCTTCCAAAAGTCCTTCTCTCTGAAATACTTCTCTTAAGACTATATGTGATGGGAAAATGCTGCTGTGACTTCATCCCAAGTGGAAACTGCAAAATGAAAGCAATCCTATTTTTTCAGAGGCACTGGTCCTTCAGCAAGTTCACAAAATAGCAGGGCCTGTAATGAATTTCTCTGAGAGAGCATCACAGCTACCAGCACCAGGGAGGCTGACCATGACTGACCTCCAGCAGCCCAGGAAACAGGGCAGCGTCATTCAGGTGAATACCTCAAATTGTTTCCCCATGGCTGCAGTTTTCCCACCTAATTACCTGACCCCACCTGGTTTCTCAAAGCTGCCTGCACTTACACTAAGAAAACAGTTTTATAACAAGGGTGATAGGAAGAAGTATATGATAGTGTCATAAGTATAATTATTGTTAAGAGTGAGGCTGCTTTGGCTGCTTTGTCAGCTTTGCATAGCTGCTGTGATTAGTTGCCCGTCAACTGTAATTCCTTACATTTGTATTTGGCTGACCACATTTCAGAGAAAACTTCATAATCCATAGCTTTACAAAAAAAAAAACCAAAAACAAACAAACAAAAAAAACCCAAACAAACAAAAAAAAACAACCTGTGGAATTCATTTCCCTTGAAATGTTTTGCTGCAATCTTAAGTTACAGTTTTTGACCAGATAAAATTGTGGGAGGAATCTAATGTTCTAATGTTTTCTGCAGACTGTGGTGTTTGATCACAAAGACATTAACAGCAATAACATGTCGGTAGCTTTCTTAAGAACTTGACTGGAAATGAGCCAAAAGCAACAAGCTCTGGCAAATTCCCAAGCCCTGCTTATTTCTTTAGTGAAGAAGCAGTATGACAGTAGCAACTTCTTTTATATGCCTGCTCTTTCAAAATAAGTTTCAAGTCAAATAGAACAGAATTTACAATTAATGTCTCATTTACATTTACAGAGTCAAAATAAGTGTAGGTTTTGCTCCCCTATAAATTTATGCTCAAAATGTTAAAACACCCCAGGATTTTAATGCTCTTCCCAAACTGATTCCTGTCACACAAGATGTGATATTTCATGGTTCAAAACTTACATCCCATGACATGCCTGCCCTAACTTCTACAGTCTGGCAGCCCTTTTTATTTACTCTAGACTAATTCTGAATGATTACACAGAGCTATTTCAATTGTGGGAAACAAAGATTCCAGCACAGACTTTTCCAAAATGCTTTGGTTTTCCTTCAAAATGTTTCTATTATCCAGGTTAATGTGAGGCAGTTTACTTGGGCAGAAGAACCTTAACCATTGCACCATGGAAAACAACAGCTATACACAGGATATTTTTCACATAAAGATTTGGCCTTGAAATCAGTGGAAAAATTCCTATTGAATAGATCAAAGCAGGATCAAATCTTAAAGTGGCCTTTCCTCCATCAGTCATGCTAACACCCCCAAAACTACTGTTGATTTAGCAGCACAGAACAGCATTACAGGTGATACATCTGTGTACAATGGTCCCTTTGAAAATTTTTCCCATTGTGCAACTAGTTTAGTATTTGTAAAAACACTACTAATGTTCAAAGGTGATGTTAATAATTCACAGAAATGGCTGAAATGCTATGTGTGGACAAACATTCCAAGAAAAACTATTCTTAAAATCAGAACAGATCCTGCACTTCAGAGTTTTAAACCATGAGATGCACACATTTTCATTTCTCATACAGGTCTGAAGTAGAAAGGATTTCCTTTGCCATCTTTGGAGATTTTACAGACAACACAGCTGGGCAAGATGTTACATCAGGCTGGTCTTACTTATATATAGCCCATTCTGCACAAGGTGACTTTTAATGCAGTTTTGCAGTCACACTGTAGTATTTAAAGTGAATTTGCATAAGTCATACTCAAGAAGGCTGCTGCTGACAAAACTTTTCCTGTACAGTCATACTTGCTATCCTGCCTCTGTAGGCAGTCAAAAAGCTGGACTCTTAAGATATTCTTACAGAAGAAGAACCCTTTCCATTTGCATGCAGCAAATATTGACAAAGAATATGGTAGAAGACTGCATGGAGAAATTATTTCGTGTCCCGAAGATGCACAGGCTTCTCTGTGATATAACATTATTACTTAGAAACTGCTGGTGTCACTTTAAGAGACCATCGAGTGTCCCAAAACACAACTGGATCTCTTCCTACCAAAACTCAGCCCAAGGTGTGTGCACAGGGTGTGTCACCTTCAACACACCAAAAACAGTAGCTGGTTCCAAGACTACCTCCAGGACTTCTTCCATGATATGTATTGTTTGTGCTGGGACTTTTGCCACCATTGTGCTTCAGTATTCTTGGTGTACCAAGGATGGAAAAGTGCTCGTTAAATTGAAGAGATCAGTCAAAACAATCTTAATGACAAAATAACTCTACTGCACTTAGAAACATAGCATGGTTCTGATCTCACTGATAGGAGCAAGTCAAGTTTAATTCCGTTCCAAGAGTAGCACTCTTAAACAGGATTACATGGGTCAGAACTAAAGATGGTATCTGAACCCAGAATCATTGCCTTTGCATCTCATTTACATTAAAATAGCAAACTCACTGCTGCTATTACTTCACAGACAGTTGTTTTTTTCAAAATGCTTCCCATCTTTTTTTCATGTATTGCACAAAGACGCTTTACTAAAAGTTATTAAAAACACTAAGCCACTATTCCAAAAAGGAAAAAAGAAAATAGACTTGTACATGTTTTCGATGGTCCAAAGATATTTTAAAATACCCAGCTGGGAAGAACATAAATTATATTAAGTTACAAGATTAAATAAAAATGGGAATCTGTCCAGGAAAATGATGTTCTGGGTAAAATAAATAGGTGTATTTATAGACTTCACAGTTCTGAGCTATTTCCCAGTTTTACAGGCTGGATACGAGAGTGTTTAATGTAGGTTTTCAAAACAAGATAATACTAGAAGATACAGTTAACAAAAGTACAAGTTCCTTGCTGCTACTACAAACACTAAAAATATTATTAAAAATATAAAGCTAGAATTATTTTGCTTCCTTTTACGTAAGTAGAATAAAAAGAATGGTATTTACAAAATACTCTTTCATGCATTTCATTAACAAGAGTGAATGATGTGTTTCTAACACCTGTTATCCTGGCACATCTAAAAGCATTTAATTCTGGGAAAACTGCAAAATACCTGAGAGATACTGCAAGAACACTCACATCAAGTTTCACAACATGCCAGTATTTCCTTTAGCCAACCCTTTCCCAGAGGAATTAAACAATTTGGCATCCACTTACTTTAACTCCTGACCTTCAAGCAGGTCCTTCCGCTGTGAGGAACTGAAAGAGCAGGAATTAAATGTTCTGACCCTATGAAGCTTGTAAATATTAAACTCCCTGCCCATGAAGAATCATCTAGTGAGCACCACTTAAAAAAATATAAAATACTGATTAGAACTTTGGAATAGTATGAAATAAGGACTTTAGAACAGAAACAAAAATAAATGTTACTTTCTGGATAAAAACTCAATAATGTTAAAAGGTCTATGGATTAAAAGGAAATCATCTATTGCCATTTCACCACTAATGGCTTTCCAAAGTGTCTTTCTCATATCTATTTGTAGGCAATCTGTATTTTTTTCAAAATTGTTGAGATGTTCAAACAGAACATTGCCTTCAGCACTGGGTAAACCCACATGGTACCGAAAGAGGCAGCATAACCTCAATTTTCTTGCTTTTTAACAGATCACTACAATTATTTACAATTGAGAACATCATGATCCAAAATAAGAATGGATTCAAAACCTAAACTCTAGTGAAATAGTAAATTTTTTTTCACCAGTTTTCACTGTGACAAGACAGTTAAAACAACACATTATGTCTTCAAACTTCTGAGCATGAAAGAATCAGTAAGTTCAAGTAAACTGTAAAGCAAGCATTCTTTACAATAATTAGTTGTGGGGTGGGAAAGGGAAATACTAAGCAAACCTCCAGCAGTTCAACAAAGAAGGAGAGAAGATTCACAGGGACTGACTGCCACCACTGCATGTGGCAGGTGTGCATGTCTTTGAGGTGAACTCCATAACTCACCTGCTCACCACCCAGCATTCTACAGTTCCTGCGGAAGAAGTACAGAAGGAGCAGGAAAGCCAGCATTTTGATGGGAGAAACCACAAAGGCTTTAATAGGATAAATAAAAAGGCTTTAATAGGTTAAAATAAAATTGAAGTCTGAGACACACCAAAACCTACACTTAGAAATTTACAAGGAGGTTGGCACCAAGGTTCTCCTGCAAATCAACTCCATGACAAGAAATACCAAAGATAATTGGAAGACTGTTCACTTGCTTCAGCTACAGATGATTATTAACTGAAGTGCCCCACCTCATTTTGTACATTTATTTGATTCTTATTTCTTATTTCCTGTTTAGTTTGCATTTTTATTGCCCAGGCCACATGGTGATTATGCAGACATAATATGCACATACACATAGGCATGCACATCAATATTTATTTGCATATGTATCTACACAGAAAAATAGATTTTCTCCAAAAACTTTACATTCTAAGCTGATGATTATCCAACTTCTCTCCCACCAGAAGTGATGCTGTTATCACTGCAAACAGACTGTTACAGACTATGGCACTGTTCTACATGCTTTCTAAAGGGCTGCCCTATATATAGAAACTACAGTCAGCTAAAAACTTGAAAAACACTTTCCAGAGCAATTACCAAGAAAGAAAACATGTCTCATAAAGAGCCATAAGCATCTCATGAATTTTTTTTTTTTTGTAGTTTAGAGAAAACTTTAAAGATGGACTCAGATCCACTCAGCAACATTAGAGCAGTTTGCTCCAGCAACGTTTCCCTGTCTGTTCCTGAGCCCGTATGACACAGCATCCCAGCCACACCCATGAGCCCACAAAAACTGCTCCTTTTCCTCCAGCTTCCAGCTCCCTCAGTGCTGAGGCTAGATCCTACTCCACTAATGTACAACTACTTCGTGTTTTATTTTATCCCATTCCTCAATATATAACCTCAGGCTTGATTTACAGCAGTTTTCAAATCCAGTTCTGAAGAGAGAATTATTTCTTTTTAATAAGTCTTCCTGTGGAATTGATCTCCACTAATTGCATGCAGAAGCATAAATTAGCTCTCCAACAATCTCATGAGGCCAATTATACCATTTCCATTTAGAATAGGCAAGAACACCACAGATCAAAAAGGTTTCATTCAATTACGGTGCCCAGGATGTGATGAGTGATTCTGGGTTTTTTTAAGATACTAAGCACTTTTTATGCTGAAAACACAACTTTCATGGACTTTTCAGCCTACCAGCATCAGACCTACAAAGTATCTAAATTCCCAATAATCTTAGGAGCTTACTATTGCAACGTAAAAAGAGTCTTTCACTAGAGCTGTTGTCCATATTTTTCTAGGTTTCTGAAAAGGCAAACTACATGATAGTAGGATCAATTACTACATCTAAACACTGTGCTAAGCAATATCAGTAGGCAAAATCTTGATTCTCACAGGATTTGTCAACAAATTTGTGTTTTGATATATTAATAAAACGAAAAAAACATCTCTGACAAAGAGAGATGCTGTCTGAACCCAGCATACAGACACAGAAAGTCAATCTAGGGCCTTCATTCTGCAGCTAAACAAGTTTTTTATTATTTGTTTTGTTTAAGCAGCATAAAAATGGACAATTTTTCCTGTGAGAAATTCCCAGGAAACAATGCAATCCTAGTCCATTTCCTGTAAAAAAATATATAAAATGTTTTCCTAAAGGCATTTTGTATTTATTTTATATTATTTATTTATATAATTTACTATTTTAGAATAGGAAATTAAAGGCATATTACAAATATAATTAATCAGAATAGCACATCCTGTCAATGAGTTTCTAATTTTCTAAATGCTAGGGAAATCAGAGGAGCACCATTTTTAGATAGGTAAATGAAGAGCATCTTCCTTTCCTGACTTAAGCAAGCAACCTACATCACTACTAATAAACCTAACTGCTAGGAATGCCTTTGAAAACTTACCCAACAATATGTGCTGTTAAATCACCTACATTTCACTGCAAAGGCCACACCAAGTCACTAGTCTGACCTATGTTAGCCTTCACCAACAGGATGTAGAAGATTCTGTCTGTTTAGTTTTCATTTTCAGGCCCCGCAGTTTCTTTCACATCCCCAAATGGTACAATCTTCCACCACTTCAGCTGAGCCCAATTTGAAACTGAGCAGAGCTTTCCACTTTCCTTTTCCACATTGCACCAGACCAATGACTCAGTCCTCAGAGTTTCACCCTTTTAACTATAACAGGAGATATACAGAAAAAAAAAAAAAAAAGCCTTGGAGCCTTGGTAGGTGATAATCTCTGAAACTTGGGGAATGAGTTTCCTTCCTCCTAGGACAAGCAATTGATTTTTGCTCTTCCATAGTGCCCTGTAAACTCTGAGCTGGCCAGAAAGCTCCCCAGACCTGGAGTCCTGTCATTTAAAAGTGAGGACAGCACATGCCATCCTAACCCCTCCAAAGGACAAAACAGGGCAAAGGCAGAAGAAGATGGCTTAATTCTACATTAAACACTGAGCACCAGGGATGTAAGGCTATTACTTGATTTATATGTCCCCATGCTAAGGTACAGACAGCAAAGGGACAAAAATTGATTACTTTTCTACTGTGCAAGTTTGAACACTTGTCCAGAATCAAATAAAAATACACCTCTATGTAGCTACTCGTAGCAAACATTGAGTTTCAACTTTCACTCTAGTTTTTCACTAGAACCCACTGCATATTTTTGTGGGGACTTCTACCATAAAAACAGAAGGAAGATTAAGACTGTGGCTGACTGGCTGTGTCATTTAATTTCCCAAATCCAGATATTTCATATACCTGTATGGGAAAAATACTAATTAACTCTATGGGCTTGTGATGAAGCATTTTAATGCATTTATTAGATTTCTGAGTTCTCATTCATTTTCTTGGCAGTATGTTTGAAAGTGTCACAGTTTGAGCATCTAACCTGGCCTCAATTCAGATTTAGGAGCCCGTGGGAAAATCCTGTATTCATTTAATCAAACACAGAGGAATAGTGTTGGGAAACACAGGAAAAAAAGACTGTACATATTCCCTGCTGACAACATTGCTCTAGCTCCCACATATTGACCTGGAGCTGTTTCAAGAAGACATCCCTGTCAATGCCTGTTACACAATTAAACCCTTAGAACTGCTGCTGAATGGAGTGATCAGAATTTCACACACATTGGCTGTTCTGCTCAGCCTTAAGAGATACCTGTTGCAGAAGAGAGAGCTCAGATTTTATGATAGAGGCCTCTTTTAAAAATGTACTATCATACACATAAAAATATGCCCACCGTAGAAACATACTAGGGCATACAATTTCTTAAGCCCTGGAAATTTTTATTTATTTTGACAATATGAGCAATCTCTCTGCATTGTTTTGGACAGGTACATGGACAGTAATTCCACATGCATCACTTACAATCGTGTGCACATGTTACTGTATCACCCAGAAGTACAAATTTGGCCTTAAACAGACATGAGCACAGAATTGCATGTTATGTGGGAATGGCCAGGCCTGACAATTTTGAGTTTATCTTGGCTGCAGAGGACTTGAAGATATCTAATGCCACAGGAATCTTGAGAACCACCCCTGAGAACCAGCCATTGCAACTGTGGCCACACAATCTAAACCAGCCCTCTGGACGTAACAAGTACAAAATAAAAGAATCAGAAGAGGTTTTGTCTTAAGTATGGAAGGAACAAATGAAAAGTGTTTTCTCAGCAGAAGTGTGGTTAACAATTTTAGGTTAACTGTTTACTTACTAGTAACTCTTTGTAGAGCTAGTGAAACTGACCAAAGGAGTCTGCCTCCACTGTACTGCAGGTCCTGTCTCCTCTTCCAAGGACTGAACTAGTGAATGACAATGAGCAGTGCACGTGCAGCTTACAACTGCCAGTAAGCAAAGGAAAAGACTACAATCAGCTTCACCTTCCACCAAGATAAATCTGCTACTGCAGAATTCAGCAACTACAGAAGGACTTTCCTCTCACTGCCACTTGCTTATCCAGCTTTGCTAAATCCCTCTAATGATTCTAGGGCTACATCACAAAAACCCTGCTCAAATTCTCAATTCTGCAAGTGGCAGTCAGAGAAAACCCTAAGGAGAAGTAAATTTTTGAGAGTTTGCAGTTGAGAAAATTAGTAAAGCCTCCATAAATCAAGATTAACTTTCATTACTTATATGCCAGCTTTCTTAGTCTTATTTTAAATTCAACCTATTTGGGATCAGAGTGCTGGTTCAGAAATAGAAGGCTTTGAAACATTTTTTGTGTCACGCATTTTAATTCTAGTTCCTAAGGAAAGCCAAGCCCTACATCAAAGTACATACTGTAATTTTTCCATGAACTTAGTGCCTTATTATGTGATGTGTAGAAGACTCTGTTGTTCAGTTACGTTTTTTTTTTTAAGTGGGTGAAAATAACATGGAGGCTGTTTCCCAAGAATTCTACTCTGGGCCATTAAAAAACAGTGTGAACCTTTTTTCTGAGAGATCATGGTTTTACAATAATGCTGGAAAATGAACAAAAGGACAGACATGGAGACTTGAACATCATTCTAACTCAGGTTACAGTAAATGATGGCACTGGAAACACCACTCTTGTAAGAGCACCAAATTCAACTATTTGTGTACCCAAATTCTCTATGTAAGAACTTCATTCAACACCACTTCTGACTGAAGAAGCTACAAAAGAGTTTCCATGTTTCAGATGGAGAATACCCTTTCCATTCTGCATTTAACTTTTTTACGTGCACTTTTTTTGAAGAATGACCGTATTTCATTACTTCCATTTATTTAGTTCTATGTTTTCTTTTCCATTCTGTCAATATTAAGTACAAATTCACCTGCTGGCATTTGAGAATCCCTAAGCAATCATAACCCACCATTCTGCAATGCTGATTCACATCTTCTGTGGTGACTTCAGAGAGAACAAAATAGCAGTATGTGATCAGCTCAACACAGAAAAAAAAAACAAAATCAAAAAGCTTAGATAAGAAATTTTGTACTGAACTACCCAGAGGCCTCTCTACTTCACAAAAATGCTGAAGTTCTATTGCAAATTCAACCTCAGTAAGAGTGAAAAGTTCCTCTTGGGTTTTTTTGAAACAGCCAAGGACTGTTGATTTGGATAATTATTTCTCCAGTCATCTGTGATTCAATTGATTCAATTCAGCATGCCACCACACTATTCTGTACTTTCTTGCTGTTTCCTAAATGATTCTAACAAAATGAGTTCTAACAAAAAAAGCCTTTGCAAGAAGTTTGTATTTACTTATAAAAGATAAAACATCCAAGCTTTTCTTCAGCATCACTTCGCTACCAGTTGACACTACCATTCCCTAAATCAGCACTATAATGTGTTCCAGCAAGGGCTGGTGTACTGGTTTCTGAACTCTAGGATACACAACTGAGAAATCCTGCTGAATACCAATTGGTGACCAATTTCACGTAAGGACCTACGGCAGCTGTTGCAAATACATTGGCTCCTTCTTGGAGATCACATTCCAATCTTCTACTGGGAGGTGTCTTGCTGGTTTCCTTCCAGAGAGCCATTTTCTTGTGAGCTAACAGCAGAGCCTACCTGCTGGGCTGCTACAAGACACAAACTTTTCTCATTTGAAAAGCAGAAACAGGATGAACCAGCTTCCTGAATTTTCACATCTAACCTTAGAAAAGTATTTTGTATATTTCTATTAAATGTCTCCAAAATGTTACCTGAGTAATATTCCTTATGGGCTTTAGTTAGCTACAGTATTCTATCAGGTGCTTCCAAAATCTAAAGAGATAGTATGTGTCAGGAATAATGGCTGTGTTCTGACAGTATGATCTTACACTACAAGATGAAACTCTGTATCTTCTCTGATGGATTGATCTTAAATACAAATACATATTCAGATACATATTTAAGGCATCTTGATAAGGGATGCCATGGCAAGAAAGAGTGAATATCATATTTTATACATATTTTAATTTCTTTATTTTAATTTTCATGGAAAATGATGCATGTGTCAATATTTTATCACCTCTTAAGTAACCTATGTCACTAAAAAAATCAAAACAGGAATTCAAAATAGATCACTGTGTTTAGAAATGTTTAGTATGTAAGGAAAATAAATGCCACACTTATAGCACAAAACTCTGTGGTGTACACCAGAAGTTCATCTATGCTATGCACAGAACTGTATTTGCAAACAGTAATTTACAGAGCACCTGTCAGGGATCAACAGAACAATGAATGCCTGCTGAACCACAACTGTGGACTCACCTTTGGTCATTCAAAGACTTGGCTAGACAAAAGTCATGGCTGAGCACTGATCTAGTGCCAATAGGCAACCAGGTTGGAACAGAAACTAGACTAGATGACCTCCAGAGGCCCCTTCCAGAGAACATCTCAATGATTCTCTGATTTCTTGGTACTGTGCAAGGTTACCATATTCTTAACAAATGGTTTTATGAATATGTAATGGTAACAAAAATCTCGCAATCAAAACTGGCCTTTTGAATTGTATTAAGACAACAGCAATATATTATAAAATCAACATCAGCACTAACATACTAAAATAAATACAAGAGAGGGATACAGAAGGCATCCAGTTGAAAGAGGATGACTTTCTCCAAGTTGGATAATGGACTTCTGCCTTATCAAGAGATGATATGAAACCATTTATTCTGACCACAATATTGCCTAAAGCCTGATGAAGTAAGCCTACAACTCTGTAAGCTTTTATGCCCTTTTAAAATGTTTTGTTGTAGTTTTGCCCAGTGATTCATACTACTATTTTTAAGCTAAACATAAATTTGTTTGCACACTCATTAAAAACTTTTAGTGCAATCTCACAAGTGATCAAAGGTTTAAAGTGAAGGCAGTTAGCTCCTTAGAAAAATGCTATACCACCAGAAAAGCGAGGGTTGGGCACAAGAAACCAGGTTCAAGAAATGAAGCCAAAAACCATTCTTCTACTTATATCCTTATGCATATTTCTCTTTAATAACCAGCGACTCTTTAGATTTCGAGCTGAGGACATTACCAAAATCTGACACTATGTTTAGACAGTGTTTATTAAATACACGTTGTATCTTAGTTCCTTCAGGGATGCAAAGGGATGCGACTGTTGCACGGTTCACCTGGTGCCCTGATGCAAGGCCAGTACTTCCGCCACATACTCCATACAACGGATGGAAGCGCGGGGATCAGTGCCATCCCCGCTGCAGCTCCTGGACACCGGGAAAGATGGAACAAGGCGGGTCTTGGAGGCGTTACGGGAGGCCGCGAGCGGGACGAGGCGCGGCAGGAGCCGCGCTGGTCTCGTCACGGCTGGGAGCCACGTCCTGGGCGCCTCTGCCGGGCCGCAGAGCTGCGGTACCGCTGCCAGCCCCTGGCGGCCCGCAGACCCTCCCGGCACCGGCACACGGGGCGCCGGTAGCCTCGGTACCCGGGGGGTACCCGGTACCCGGCCGGCCCCGGCGCCGGCCCTGCGCGCCCCCGCGGACAGGCGCGCACACAGACACGCATCGCACACAGACACCCATCGCACACACACACGCATCGCACACACACACGCATCGCACACACACACGCATCGCACACAGACACGCATCGCACACAGACACCCATCGCACACGGACACGCATCACAGACAGACACACATCACAGACAGACACCCATCGCACACACACACGCATCGCACACAGACACACATCACAGACACCCATCGCACACACACACGCATCGCACACACACACGCGGACGGACGCGCACGAACGCGCACAGACACTCACTTGATGTCCTCCCAGACGGCGGGGCCGTAGTTGCGGATGACGAGCAGCTCCAGGGCGTGATTGACGAAGCCGTACTGCGGGGCAGGACGAGGCGGTGGCACGGTCAGGCACCGGGCGGCAGGGGAGCCCCTTCCCCCGCCCCGCAGCATCCCACCCCACCCTTCCCATCACCCCGCCGGGAAGCCACCCCACCGACACATCACCCATCTCCCCCCGAAACAAAGGGCTGGGGCCCAGCTTCCCGTGGGAATTCAGCCCCTTCCCTCCCACCGCGGGCGCGGTGCCGGGCAGAGCGGGCGGCCCGGCGGAGCTCACCATGGTGCCGCCGCCGCCGCCGCCGCCGCCAGCAGAGGATGGGCCCGGCTGCCTCACCGCCTCCCCCGGCCGCCGCCGCCCCGAGTGGCACCCGCCGGCAGCCAATGGCGAGCGCGACCGCTGCCCGAGGGGCCAATGGCGGGCGCGGCCGCCGCGATCCTGTCCAATCAGAGGCGGAGGCGGGGCTGCAGGAGCAGAGGGCCGCGCGGGGGCCGCGGCCGGGGCTGAGGGCTGAGGGGCGGCCGGCGCTGAGGGCTCAGGGCGGCCGGGGCTGAGGGCGGCCGGGGCTGAGGGCTCAGGGCGGCTGGCGCTGAGAGCTCAGGGCGGCCGGGGCTGAGGGCTGAGGGGCGGCCGGCGCTGAGGGCGGCCGGGGCTGAGGGCTCAGGGCGGCCGGGGCTGAGGGCGGCCGGGGCTGAGGGCTGAGGGGCGGCCGGCGCTGAGGGCTCAGGGCGGCCGGGGCTGAGGGCGGCCGGGGCTGATGGGGCGGCCGGGGCTGAGGGCTCAGGGCGGCCGGGGCTGAGGGCGGGGCTCAGGGCTGGGGGCGGCCGCTGCGCGTTCCCGGCCCGGAGCCGGCGTTGATCCCGAGCTCCGGAACGCTCCTGCTTGTACCCACCTTGCTCGTAGTGCTCGGGTGGGCATCCGTAGGGCATTTCCCTGTGCAGCGGTTGCCTTCGCAAGAATGCTTCGTTTTTTTCTCGTACCGATGCAACCACTCAGTTTTTTAGAAAAATGTCCCCATAAAAGGGAGGAATCTGAGCGACAGTGATCCCAGACATTTCTGCTCCTGTGTATTCATATCTTAAAGGCCAGTGAAGTTACAAGCATAATAATGAGTGCTTTCAGTAACGGGTTTTTTTGTGTGTTTTTGAGTCTTTACAGGTGTCGGTGTGAATAAATACAGCGTTGTATCATTAACCTACGCAACATGGATTTTTAGAGGGTTCTCTAAGTAAGGCATGACCCTTACAACAGGAGGTTTGGAGCAGAGACAATTTGCCAAGGCCAGTTTGGAAATAGCACACTCTATCATATGTTATCATATACAAAGAATAAAAAAAGATAATACGGCACTGTATAGTGTAAAGCCCTTTTATCAAAAAACTTGGCCCCAGTGTATGAAATAAAAAATCCTAAGGAGACGACTCTTTTAAACTTGTTTAAGAAGAATCAAAACATATTAAAATATAATTAGTTTATCTAGGAGGACAAGGGCATGAGTACCTAGTGGACTACCAGTGTAGTAGGTCTCAGGCAGAAACCTTGTTACATGAAGCCATACACACTAGTCAGACCAGATTGATTCTAAATGTAGGCAAAATTACAGAAGTTCAGGCCTTAGTAAAATAATGCAAAATAAGTTTAACATTTTAACTGTTCACATAGTTCTTGAAAAAAAATATGAAGCATTGATGTTGGAAATTCCATGTAAATAAGCTTTAAAATGGTGGCATATAAAATCTTCTGAAATTTCGACTACTGCCTGGTGAACTTTTCAATCTGTGTTAAGAGCTTTTAAAAATCCTAGTAAATGTGGACACGAATGGATGGGCATTAGAAATTTGGCAAAATCATCTCAGTAGATATTCCAAGAACAGCAGAAGCAAACTACTTTTAGGTCATGTAGGCATAGTAATCAAGTCTGTATAACACAGTCCAAATGTACTGGGAAAAACAATTTTAGTTTTTTTAAAAGAATGACCAAGAACAAACACTTCAGTTTAACCAGTGAAAATCATACAAGTAATATGCTAACTTTGAAGGGAGGAAGAAAATATTTAGATAAATTAACCAAACTATTTCAAACTACTGGTTGAGTATCTCTGTGTAGAAGACCAAACAAAAACTGATGAGATTCAAATCTCTAAAAGTCTCTTCAATTTCCAGGAAATTAGCAACATAGATAATGTAATAATGTAATAAATCATACTGTTGGAACCAGACTAAAGGCTGTGCTTTGCCTTTGGGTTGTCACTAATTAACTAAGATTTGAACACATCAGGTCACTATCTACTTTTTACTTTTTTGGTAGGAAATAAATTTTGGGAAGATGGGAAAACTCATCCTACCATACAAATGTTACATCTTTGTGTGCCTACTGCTGGGACTTCTGCCCTCCAGTGTGGTTAGTCTTCTCCTTCAAGCACTTATAAAACAGTTTTAAGGATACAAATGACAAGGAATTCCTGGCAGTATGTCCCAGGCAGGAAACAAGTTGACTATATGGAGAATACATTCTTCACAGGTTTCAAGGGAATCCAATTTGTATATGGGGTAAGCCCTCATGCTCATGAAGTATTAGAGAGATTATATGAAATTATTTTTGGTTATGGTTTTCAGAAGGTGGATGATCTGGTGGTTTTGTGTACATGAGTGACACTTTTTTGAAAGTGCTGAGATCTACAAAAGTCAAAATTGCCTTGGATAAATATAAAAGTGCCTTCTGATTTGGAAGGTCTCATTTGCAGGCTGTTCTTGTGATTAACCCATTATAATACAAATGGAAGTTCTAGTCAAGGTGAGATTTGTAAAATGTGAAGTGAAAACAGCATGGTCAGAGTAAAAGCAGGCAGTGATTGATTTAGTTTTCTAAAACAGAGGTATCCTTTTGAAAGTTTGGAAGAGGCTGAATTAAAGAATTCAACCAAGTGATTTTCTGAGAACAAGGCTCCGTTCCAGACACCTGCTCAGTCAAGAATGTCTGGAAATCTTAGGCAAGATTTGCTTTCATCTGAAGAAGAGGCTCGAAGTCAATAAAATAAATGTCAAACCAAGCTGTTAATACTGAGCTGTGTTTCCAAGGCCCAACCATGTCAGTATCAGGACTGTTCTGCCACATGCATTATTCACATCACACAAACATTTGGACTGCATCTGATACACTTCCATAAAGTCTTCAGCTTATTCCACTATAGCATTCAATCATATTCCCATTTGGTGACCCTCATGCACAAGTTGCATGTTATACATGTTTTATTTTAACATGTTTCTTCCTGATTTAAGATGCTGACTTAATCTGACTTGGTGAGAATCATGAAAACAAAAAGTAGCATAGGATCCTCTTATGCTGTGTGAAAGGGCAGTTGCTGAGACAGTAACATTCAGCTCAATATGGTTTGTGTTAATGCACAAGCACTATAAAACGAAGTATTTTAATAAGTTGCATTTTTACTTTGGACTTTGCTTTTACAGTTTATTTTGTTACTGAAATCCTGAATAAAAAGATTGCCTTATATGGTATTGCTGGATTCCACTTATTGAAGATGGAGTTACTTTACTGACGTAAACTGAACTATAGGTATTTCTAGTTATGGTGAGACCTGAAATTCAGAATTGTCATAACAATACTTCTCAGGTGCAGAAACACCCTCTTAAGTTCACTTCAGCAAGATTCATTATTTCTACTACACCACTATACAGTGTTCCCCTATAACATTACATTCATTTTTCAGTTCTAGTATTGACAAGCTGTGATGAACCGACCCTCAGTGTTTCCATGCTGTTCTGTAATGCAGTAACGTGTACATTTGAGAAACAGAGAGCTCTATTGCATGCTCCTGTTAGAAGAATGTAATCTTAGCCATGCAGAGCGAATTAATCATGCGTTCAAATTTTCCCCAACATAATCTGCAGTCAGTGGAAAAAGACTTTTGTTTGTTTTCACGTGCTTGTAGTCCAAAGCCCCTGGGAATGCCTTTGTCCTTGATGCTTCCTTGGCAGGTTTTGCTTGGGCTGAAAAATCAGAAGAGTGGAAATGTTTCTATGTCTGAATCCAGCCCTTTTCACATCCTTGGGTTGCTACTGCTTGTATTCTCTCAGTTATTTCCCACTACGTGCTGCTGTGTGTGCAGGATATGCATTTGCTGTAGTGGCACAAAAAAATGTAATTTTGTACTGCTCAAGAAATAGAAGCAATTTTAGCCCAGATCTTCAAAGGCCATCTTATAACAAGGCTGCAAAGTAATGTGCTCATTTACATTTATATTAGGAAGCCACTGGCTTGACTTTGCTTTCAGCATCAAAAGTATGCCGAAGCAGATGAGACACACAACTTTATAAGGTTGTTTACTTCATTTCAGATTCTTTCACAGTTCATTATTTCTTTGACCAGCTTTCCAGATTATGTTCCACCCTAACTGCATATTTAACATTCAGATCCTACTGCTTGTGCTCTGGAGAGTACGTATCGTTAAACTGTTGCATCTGGATGTAGCAAAGGTTCCAGATTAATTGATTATCTTTCTTTTTTTAATTTGTGTTTCAGTATCAGAGCAATGGTCAATAACTTAAGGCAGTGGCTTTTACTCTCCCTCTGTGCTCCGAAGGAAAGGACTGCCAGTGAACATATGCAGACAGGATTGAAAAATTTTTAATTAAAAAAAACCAAACAAACCTTATATCTGATTCTTTTCTTCCTATGCAGTTGTAAGCAGCCACACAATCAGAGGTGGTTTTAGTAGTCTCAAAAGACTGTTATGGCACACACCTTGCAGACTTCAGAGGCAGAAAAGCAAGTCTTTGCTCTGATTTCAGAAAGTTAAATTTGGTTTCTGCCAATCTGACTTAAACTGGAACAGAGCTTTGAAAGCAACTCAGTACCTTGTACACTCTATGGCAAACAGCCACAAAAGTCATTGCTGTTGCAGGAAGCAAATCTCCCACCACTTTTGGAAAACAATGGACAGGCATTAAAAAAATGTTAGCAAATGGAATGGCCTCCTAGGTTGTAGGATGGGTGGGGTTTGGAAAAGGGTCCCCTTGCCAAGATTCAGCAGCAATTCCCTTAATTCTCATGGCCTTTAGTTGGAAATACTAAATGGCCATGATTTTCCCCCCTGTACTATTAATTGCTGCTGTTTCTGGAAAGATTGCAAAAGAAAATGATGGAAGAAATAAACTGGGTTTGGGGGAAGTCTGAAATCTGCCTTCACAAGTTTTTCCAGGAGAAGTAGATCTGTCCCAGGGGCTCAGTTATCTGTGTGCTTCACTGTTCTGTCAGTTTCCGAGACTCTCTTTGCTCTGGTAGTTTGCACAGTAGTTCAGAGAGAAAGAAAGCATCAGCTCCACACTAATTACACTTCCTCTGACACCACCAATGCATTTTTTTTCTGACATCCTCCTGAAATTTTATCAGGTCATGCCTGAATCAAATAAAATTAATTTAATTCTTTTGGTATAGCTTTCACTCTAGCTATGTCAGTGTTAAGATTCAAAGGACCCACTTTTTATTTTAAGGGCCATTTACACTTCTTTGGCAAAGAAACTGCAGGGATAAGAATGTATCTTCCATCATGTAGTGTAAATGTAAACAGGAATCAGCCTCACAGAATCTTCATGAACTAATAAAATAAAATTTCACACGTTAAAAAAACTGTTTCTGGGCATAATACTAAGGTATTTTTATATTAATATAAATAGCATTGCATAGTCTCTGAAAATTTTCACAATATCATACACTATACTACAGAAGAGATCAACTTAAAACCAACTCTATTATTTTCTCCCAAAATGTCCCAGTATTGCATAGTTAAATTGCCTTCCTTCTGTTTATCTCAGCAATTTGCTTATCAGCTTTCTGATTCCTTCTTTTAAATTTAAATGAAATGATTAGTTAAAAGGTGAAAGGAATATTTTAGATCTAAGTGAAAAGATCAGTTAAAATATTTGTCCCTTATTAAATACATATTTATTCAGCAAAAGAATTTAAACAGAGGAACAGCTTCAGTGAGACCTAAATTCTTAAATTATGTTTAAAGCTAAATGGACTTATGGGGGGTTTATTGTAGAACAGGTTTGAACATGAGTACATTTTAAAGCACTTTCATGAATCTTTGTTTTAAATATGTGCCTAAATCCTATATACTTCACTGAGACTCAAGCATATTGCCTTCTGTGTATACTAAAGCACCCTATCAGAATTTTTCCCGAAGGCTCTCACCTAAGGAAGGTTACCAAGAACTGCCATGATGAACATCTTATCTAATGACAGATTTATATGGAATTTGGCTTTGAGCATGTCCCTCATCCAGTCAGCAATACTTGTCTTCTAGGGACAAAAGGAAATTCCCTCCTAAGCATACTTCCCATTTGGCAGAGCTGAGAAATAAATCCTTTTTATTTAAAAGTCTATTTATTTCTTAACAGGGATGGATAGATTCATACTGACCTCAGTAATTTCTGGTTTAATAACATAAGCCTACTGAGCTGTCAGGAGTCAAATACTCCCCCATCTTCTATATCCAGGGGTACCCACATGGGACTGCTAGTAACCTCTGGGTATTTCTCTCAAGAGAATAGAACTGTCGACCAATATATTGGAAAGATCAGTCTCCAAGATTTGCATAGGTCTTGTTTCCTTGAAACACTGTGGTCTAAAGTGTTACAAATACATGTGCCTGTATATATCTATCTATCTATATATATATATATGGTGTGTGCAAGACAGATGTGTTTATTTATAATACACAGACTTTCTGGTTCCATTTTTGTGCCACAGAACTATTTCTAAGCACCTTGGATGGATATAGTAGACCTGAAGAAGGATTCAATGGTTCAAGTTTTGTTCAAATGCTCCTTACAGGAAATCTGAATTGAAATATGGCTTTAAAACATTCTTAATTCTAGTCCATTCTAAGGTCTTTTCTCAAGATTCTGACGCTACATGTATGAATTTCTACTAAAAACTAGAAGAATAAAATGGTTTATTGAGCTTCAGAATGCACCAGTCAAGGTCAGAAAATGCACACAATAGTACCTTAGTCTAATGTAATTCCTCCCTGTAAATTGAGACCAAAATCTGATTTAGTGGTAAGTGGCTTGAAGAGACTTTTATGGCATGATATGCCAAACCCCAGGATCAGAAGACGTCAGAATAACAATACCTGATACAAATGGGAGTAGTAGTATGTGTATAAGAGGTGCAGTTCTCCAGCCTGCAGCTGGGATCAAACTGTACAGCACAGAGGAATTTCTGGGCAGATAGATCTGTTACTTAGAGAGGCAAAATCCTAAACTAAGAACACTTAACTAACTCTCTTCTGCCAGTTCCACAGGCAAAGCCTTCAGAATTCTCCACTCATATTCCATCAGCCACAACAGAAAAGCTTGGACTGCAGTAGTACTAATCTTTGTAAATGTGTTCAGATGTTTAAAAGCATCTCTATTCACCTGATAATTCCCCTGGCAATTTCAGAGTGAGCATGCAATGGGCATTTCCATAGCACCTCACACCCATATTGTCCTCAAAAAAGGATCAGAGCTTTAAGCTGGTGTGCTTCCATTCCACACAGTCTGACTGGAATTCCATTTCTAAGCAAACATTTCAAAGCATATTTTATTACACTTCTGTTAAAACATTTCAAATTTAAATGCCAACAAAAAGAAAACATTTATTGCTGTAATACATAATAACAAGTAGATATTATTATTTTTAAGTACTTTAAAAACCCTAAGAACTAAAATTGTTTGATGATTACAGAGATGTTAGTATGTGATTATACAGTGTTTTAATCTATATTAATTTTATACACAAAATAAAGTTCTTGAAACAGTAAGCAGCAACTCTGCTATGCATGTATATTAGCTACAATTATCAGCCTGATCCAGAAAATGCTGAGCACCCTCATACTTTGACCAGTCAGTGTGAGAAGATGGTCAGCAGCCTTCTAGGATGGGGCCCAAATGATGCACTGCAAGGAGTATGTGATGGCAATGACAATATTTTAATGGAAATTTTCTTATGGAATTTCTAAGAAAATACATTTTCATAGTCATTGATAAGCACCAGCTCACAACACTGCATGTGGCTGCATCACTTGCACATTACATTTCCTGACAAACTGCATATACAATACATCTAGAATTCTCAGTATAGAGAGAACTGTAGCACTTACAAATTACCACAGGGAAAATACAGTTTATAGTAGCACTTCCAACAGTGACATTGCAACATTACTTTAGCAATTATGTTCCTTATGCAAAGGAGAAATAAAAAGTAGTCAGTGACATACTTCCTGAAATTTTAATACTGGCTTTCAGGTGTTAACAATCTAAAGTGCTTTCATGTTTCATACAGTTTTAAAAATTCTCAATTTATACCAAAAGAAAAAAAATCCAAATATTTATAAATTTATTCTATACATTTGTGAATGTACAATTTAGTCTATTCCTGTTTCCTCACCGAAAAAATTGGCATTGCCATCTCCCAAATCTCTCTTTTGAAACCAAGTCTGTGAGTTTGTTCCTTGAATATAAGCATCCAGAAAATAGCAAATTCCAGGAATATCGCTTGGAAAATTTGGTGGAAGCTCCTCCCTTGAGCGTGGTGTGAACACAAAACCTGGGTATTCCTTTAACAACCTAAAACAAAAATGAATCATCTCAATTAAAAAGCAGCCACTAAAAAGTGCATATATTCAATAACTCTTCAGGTATGGCAGGGAGAATCCAATTTAATTTATATAGTTATTTACTGGAAATATAAAAAATAATGTTTATGTGGTAACCTCGATAATTTATTAACTTGCGCATCAATGCAAATAACAGCATCTCTTTTTCTTTTTGTCTTGTCAATGTTTTGTATGTAGGTGCTATGTTTGTTGTAAAAATTTTCAAAAATTATTTAATGCTGAAAGTAGCTCACATCCATCCACACATCAAATGCATCATAATTAGTATATCAAAGAAGGGAATACTGTGAACCTTATTAATTAAAGTATTCAGACCCTCTTATGAATTCTAATATTATTTGCTTTTTCACAGGTTGAAACAGAGACTGCTAATCTGTAGGGATAAATGTTGGATACTCATACCAAAGCTTTCAAACAATTACTGCAATATACAGGAGTTGTGCAAGGTGCCAAAATGTTATCCATGTATCTTTAGAATTGGTGAATGAATCAAAATATAAAAAAACCCCACCAAACAGAAAGGAAGTTAACACCTCATACACTCAGAAAAAAAATAAAAAACACAAAAAACAACTCCACAACAACAGTGGTTTACCCATTAATCAAATTGCCTGTTTTCTAGGGGTATGATTCAAAATGATTTTCTATATGAGTGGAGTGGAAAAACAATCACTGTTGACCAGCACTGCTTATGTTGACATACATAAGCACTGGTGATGCTAATGCTCTCTCTGTGTTTTCAGAGTGCATGATCAAAAGGGTTATATTCTTTGTGCTCTAATACCTGCGCTACTTTTTCTAAATGACCTATCCAAGATCATCTAAAGCTTGGCACCGTCTGTGTCACATAACACATGCTGCAGGGGATGTCAGGAAAGACCCTGTGCCAAATTCTCTGTCTGATGCTGGATGCAGAACCTTGCCACAAGGCATTATCAGATTTGTGGCTGTGGGTACAAGCTCAGTAGGAACAACAGACTACAGTCCAGGCTACTGTGAGGGTAACAGAACTTCCTTAAAAAGTAAAAGTAACTTATAATTTTGTTTATTTTACCCAGCCAAAAAAACAACAGGAATATCAAAGACTACTACAGTAACTACTGTACGTGGACATTTTACATAATGCACTGTACCTGTAAGTTGTTGGGCTAACATTTATTTTTCTAGGTATACTGCAAGATTCAAACTTATTGGCAAGGGTCACATTATTTCCAAAAAGGCAATAACGAGGCATTTTAACCCCAACAACTCCAGCAAAGACAGATCCAGAATGAAGGCCAATACGCATCTTTAAACAAAAGAAAGAAAACAGAATTATTAGGTAATAGAATTGGTGAAGTTTATAAATTATTCTTCATTTAAAATAAAAGAAATAAAGAAAGAGCTACTAAAATAAACAAGGCTAGCAGAGTCTCCTTAAAATATCTGTACTCTGGTCATTACTACTCATGGAGAGGGAACTAGCTGAAGTTTATCTCGCGCTGCATTTTTAGTCAACAATCCTACCATATTAAAATATGACTGTGAACTGCTGTGAACTTAGCTCATACTCAGATTTTTGATTCTTACTTAGCTGCTGCTGCTTTCTATGGTTCTTTTGGGTGGGGTTTTTTCGAGCTATGTTCTTTCTCTCATATGCATTATACATGTGTAGAGGTGTTTTCTTCAGAACAGCATTCTGACTAAATAATGGCATGATGTCAGAAAGCTTGTATGTCTACTCTGCATACTACTCTTTACATATCAAGAGATGATCATACCATTATGAAGAAGCTGCAATTTCTAACTTTGAGTGTAAAAGTAGAAAAACCTGCAACAAAACCAAAATCCACCCACATTGCAAAGATGGCTGAAATACATTCATCAAAATGCAAGTCTGATTCAAAGTATGCCATTTGCAGTCACACCTTTTTTTCTTGGCAATTGATATGTAAAATTACAGTAGATTGTGTGACAAATTTATTGCTTTGCACAATAGCCAATGTTTTCATGAAGCATTTAATAAAAATAGATTCATGCTTTCATTAAAAATAGTTTCCTTCTAAGAAGCTTCTGTTAGGTATTAACACAATAGAACTTTTTTATCCTTATTTTAAAATGCAGTAGTAGCATTTGTGTGTAAATTATACACTTGTTATTATATTGCCAGGATGTTTCCAGGTTTTTTAAGTGTAACTTAGTTTGATAATGCAAAATACAAAAAGAACAACATTTATTTATAATACAATACGACTGTTCTCTGTGATCAATGTGAAGCATATAATCCTCTTAATAACCTTTTTCTTTGTCTTGGAATACAAATATTCCTTAATCTAAAATTAAAAAAAAAAAAAAACAAAACAAACCAAACCAAAACCATTAAGCTTCCTGGAGGAACAAATGAACAGATAAATGTTAAAAATTAGCAAATGAAAGACATAATGAACTGAAACGCCTCTATTAAAATAATAGGATGCCATTTCAGGCCATTTGAACTACATTGAAGGTCCACATCATTTTTCATGCACACAGTCCTTTCTGTTTCTTTCTCAGTAAGAGATAATCCTATATGAAAATTTCAGTACATGTGTAAGTTCTCACTAAAAAAAGCCATAAATATAATTATCACTGAATTTAACAGTTGCTTTGACAGCATTAACACCATTATCTTATGATGGTTCAGTATCTGACTGTGAAACAAGAACAGCAATGGAATCCTCTAAAGATGTGTGGATTACTACAATCAGAACGTCTTTGGGCATTCATATTCATAGCTTCTGCGTCAAAAGACTTGGAAGCCTAATTTGGAAAGAGGATTAGTCATTTCCTTAGAAAAGACATTATTCCATGCCACTGACAGTTTTATTGCTACTGAGACAAAAACTGCAGCATGTCAGATTGCACCTACTGACTTCAATGCATTTGTCTTTTGGGTTGATTTTCCGATCTCTTTTTCACCTTTACCGCTCCACAGAACTCTCATCCACAGATCTAAAAAGGTTATCTTCTCCAGCCACGGTCACTCTATTCCCCAAATTTTCTAAGTTAATACAATGATGTGAAATTTCCTCGAGACAAAATCCCAGAAAGAGACTAAACAAACAAAGAATCCCAGTTTAACCAAATAAAAAAAATATATATATGACCTTGATAGGCTCTCCATGGGGAGACACCACCTCGTCTGACAGTTCCATCATCTTCAGGGCCATCAGTGCTATTTGAACAGCATGTGTTTCACTTTCTTTGTGTAAGCCTCCAGCAACACAGTAGGCATCTCCAATAGTCTCAACCTAAAACAGGCATATTTGTTCCTTACTCTTAGACTGTTTGATAAATATAAAAGAACAGCCTAAATTCAGTAAGAATTGTAGCAACCTACAATTCATGACCAAGTCTTAGTTTTCCTGCAAAATTATTTAAGTACTGGACAAATTCTGCAGTATCATAAAAAAAAATATGCACAACTTTTATTTATTGTTGAGCATAATTCTAAAATACTTTTTCTTTTTCATTTACTGTCAGGCACCCCCCCAGCTACATCAAACACCTGTTTACTCCAGAGTCACATTGAAATTATTTTTTGAAATTAACTCTTAAGTTTTGATGGACTTCTTTCTTGGCTGAATGAACAACTGTTTGTGTTGACTTCTTTTGTTTGTTTTTTGATTTATTTTGTCTTTCATTTGAAAAAGGTTTATGGCAAAATAATTTATAGACCTCTATTATCTTCTGTCCAACTTAGTCATAATTTCCTTTCCTACCCCAGAATCCCAAAGAAAAGCAATGAACTGTGTACCTTGTAGACATCTAGCTCTCCACACTGGTAATCAAAGCGAGTATAAAGCTCATTAAGCATGGTGATAACCTGCATAGGTGAGCATTGGGAACAGATGGCAGTGAATCCAACAATGTCAGAAAAAAGCATTGTGACATTATTAAATTTCTTGGCTTGTACAACTTGTCCCTGCCACAGCTGCTGAGCAACCTCTCCAGGAAAAATTGAAAACAGAAGATCTACAGTCTTCTTCTTCTCTTCTTCAAGTGCTTGATGGGCCTGCTCAAGGGTTGCTTTTAGCTTTCCTAACCTCTTCTTCAGTCCATCCTGGGCTCTGGCCTGCTCTCCTATCAGAACAACATCTCTTAAAGCATTGTGAATGGGAATATCAGAGAGGTACAATCCACGTCCTGTAAAATCTTCTAGTCTGTCCACACAGGGAGATCCCAAGAACAGAATGGCACTGGATTCAAAAATATAGATCATTTGGCCTTTAAGATCCATTACCTGAAACAGTCAAAGAAACAAGAATTCATGCAAAACATGCATGGCAATGATCTAGAAGCAAGAAATTTTAGAGAAAAATACATTTTGCTAAAATGTAAGAAAATCAAGACTGGTCCATAGTCCTTACATTTTCATTTGGTTGAGTAGAAAAAACATGGGGTGCTGAATCACAGAGCCAGCTAGTAAGTTCACTTATATTCAGTCCTCTAGTACAAGAGGACCCCAGCATAAGGATAAACACCTAACTATTCCTGAGTATCAGTTTATCTTAGGGAGAAAAGAAAACCAAAAAGAATAATTTGTTTATTTTCAGCAATTGATAAAATGTGTTACTACAGTGGCCTCTGAATTTCTGCTAAAAACTAGTTCATGCACCATTTTCTCCATAAGATAAAGTGAGAAAATCTGCGTCAGTTTTATCATAGGATGTTCAGTACTCACTGCAATTTAAAACTAAAGGCAGAAATGGAAGGAATATCCAATTTTAATAGTCTAAAAAATATATATTTTATGTGAAGTGTTTTCACATCCCTTCTGTAGTCAGTTGTGTCATGTGAAAGGTACTGAAGAGCTTAGCTTAGTACGGCTCTGAAAAACCACTTTTTAAATAAAATCTGTTCCTTACTAATAGACATTTTGCATATGAAAATACATGCAAAATCAAAGCCGACTCTCCTCCCCTTGTAACCATTCTTGAGCAGAAATGGATCTGAGATGAAGTAGGTGCAGCTTTTAATAGTAGCTACATTAGTAACTGGGTAAAAGTCTTTAACCATTCTTCAATTAGGTTTCTGAAGTGTTGAGTCTGAGCTGGTAATTCATCTCCAAGTGCCTCAGGTGTATATAAGCTGGAATTCAGCTGGGACCAGGAATGAATGAAATCAATCATTGAATACTCAGTGTTCTTTGCTGTCCCAGGCCATTTGTCACAGACCCAGCTTCAGCAAATATAGTTGTAATCCCATCAGCTGAAACTAAGTGAAACCTTTGGTGATTGTATCTGATGAAAACATTGGAGTATCAAAGACACCAAAACACCAAAGGCTGAATGAGCACAGAAAATATATGTTTATTTTCCCCAAATCTAGAGCTGTTCCCAAATGACTCAGGGGCACTTTGTTAAATGTTTTCTTTGTGCTGAAGTTGCCCTTATTCTCAGCAGCATGGCATATCTCCGGTTTTATCTCAGTATTTCAAATCACTGAAATAAAATCAAATTTGCAGTCAGATTTTACTTATCTTTAAGTCTGAAAGCAGAGTTTTGACTGAACATCCTTCAGAATCTGAATTAGATTTGACTAATTAAATCATTATTATTCAGTTGTATCAGATGTTCAGATGTAGAAAATGCAAAGTGCACTGTGTTTTGTGGATATTTTAACTCCATCTGAAGAAAACAAATTCCTTGTAGAAGTAATGGTGATAAAAAGTCTCTTACCATGGATGGTTTCGTATCAGTATTATCCCATCTTCTAACTCGTACAGTAAACTGCATATTTAGCATGGTCATTATTGCACTAAAAGTGCAGCTTACTTTGGGGCTAAGAATTTCGAAATACTCTTCAAAATTTGGCTTAGCTTGAAATTCTCTCCTGGTCAAAAGTCTTCTTATCCCATTCCCAATTTGAAGAACTGACATATCCTTGTCAAACATAAAATGAAATGGGAAAGTCTTACAGAACACAGAGGCAGGAATCACAAGTGAAGACTGTGGTTTACATGGAGATAAGGAAGGTTTTGCACTTTTGACTTGTATAGAATACAGCAAATAAGGCTGATTAGCAAATTCAGTGCAGTCATTATGGAAACAAGGAGGCATGAGCATCACTTCCACCTCAGTTTCATACAAAATATGAGCTGCTGCTTTAATGATACCAGGTAGAATAAGACTTGTGATTTTCTTAGGAAAGAAATAATAAACATTTAAGAAGTCCTGATCTTTCTCCAGGCATAATATGGAGGCATCTTCAAGTCTGTCCTTTTTTCCTGCTTCTTGGCTGTGGCCACTCTGCTTCAGCAGAGTAGTGAAACTATTCAAGAAGTCCTTTAGGGTGCCTCCAATAACCCCTAATATGTGTTCATCCTCTTCATAGCATATTTTGAATAGTTCTTCACCAAGAGATTCCCGTAGAGACTCCACGGGAACACCTGCACAGAACCACATTTTAGTCAGAACTGCACTCATCATCCTGAATCACAGGCTAACCTCCAGACCTTTTTCCAAAACAACCAATATCTTTCCCTTATGTTGACATCTGAGGGCACTCTCATTTAGGAGTCCTGGAAACAAGGCCTGGAAATGGGGCGACAATTGGTTGTAGTTTAGAAAGAATGAAGATTCAGTGTTTTTGTAGAGATATATACAAAATGGACGCAAGTCTTAGCACAAGATTTAACTCAGCTCCCATAATTTGATATAAAGGAGTAACATAAGTTTAAAAACTAACATACAATTAAAAAAGGATCTGCAGATATAAGTACTACTTGTAATCCAGTACATTAAATGACCCTAGGAATATTCTGGAGCACTGAGGCCAATTGGCACTGAATGGCTCCCATCTTTGCTAGTAAATTTGTTTTGCCCAGATAGCTGCATGCAAACTGACTGTTGGAAATGATCCATTTCTCCAACTGTTACTGGGAATCCTTTGAAAAAGTATTGCCTCTCACAGATCAACTGTGTGCCTGGACCAGTTTAAGTGTACAGAAGACCGTATTTCAGTTGCAGGAAATGTTAATGTACATATATTACTAATATAGCCAGAGTTACATATTAAAAATTATAGAGTTCTCTTCTGACACACAAAAGTCTTCAGAATATGAAGTAACATATAAGTATCAAGGCTAATTTCTATAATATATATATATTTACACATATATAGAATAGATACTCTATTTTTATATATATATTATTAAACAAGCTTAAATTACCTGCTGCATTAGCATGATCACTGATTATTTTTTCAAAATCTTCTCTATCACCAGTTTTTCTGCAAAGATCATAAAAATATAATAAAACCCCTAAATTAGCAACATAAATGTGGTAAAGGCAGTAAGTACAGAAGTTACCTACCTTGTCTTTAAAGTGTATTGACCTAGTTCTGCTGATCAAAGAGGAAGTTTTTAATTAATCCAAAAGGGGGTCTTGCTAGTACCTTAGATTATCCTATGCATTTCTGGTAAATTAAAAGGTTTGGTGGTCTGGACTCCAATTATGGATTTCAGGCAAATGCTATTGCCTGTTGTTTTAGCAGTCCTGGTTTTTTGTTTGGTTTGTGTTTCTTTCTTGAAGCCAAAACTACAGTTCCTAACATATTGTAAAATATAATTGAAATTTATATTCAAGCATTTTTTGGAATTACAGTGCATTTAATTCAAAAGAGGTGAGAACGTATTTCTGCTTAGAGAGGAAATACAAATAACAACTATTAACTACAAAATTACTTGTTCATTGGTAGTAATGCAGATATTTGACACAAAACCACAGCCCTCTGAGTTCTATGAGGACAAAAAATGTCAAAGTGAATGTTTGACTCCAAGTTATGAGAACGACATATAGCTTAGATTAACCTTCATATAAGCTATAAACTTCTGGTACATGCCTTCTGAATGCATCACTTGGAATACCATAGGTACATTTACATGCAAAAGCAACACAGACATTTAGATTTGTTTTACATTGGCATTATTGCCTCCTTCAGAATATCACAGTAATTTTTTCTTTTCAACTAATACTCCAGGGAAGCAACACATAATTAAAGAATGGGAAAACATTCATAGCAATAAGCCAGTCAGCAATTGCAAAGCACATCTGACCCGCTATCTTTGGTTCAGTCAATGTATGTAAAGTGCTTTAAAAATATCAAGTATAATTTAAAAGAGACACTGCAATTATCTATTCTTATCATGGTGAGCAACAGTGTAGTTTCCAACTTGATTATTTTTCTTCACTTCAGAAAGCAGATTTAAACTGATGGGCTTATTTTTTCAGATGCATTCAATAAACTGAATCCTCAGTGTATTATAAGATGCTAAGAAATTCTTACTCTCTACAAGGTTCAAATGATTAATATTGGATTAATACTAAGAAATGCTGAAAATTGAGCTGAGTTCCTCAGAAACAGAAACCAGAACCCAAATGAGCTCAGGAAAACATCCAAGTTAGTATCTGTAGTGTATGAGTGTTCACAGAATCAGAAACCAAATTCTTTTGTATAATACTAATTGTATTTCAAACTCTTTCCCTGGGATCTTAGAAACACCAGGCTAGATCCATATACAACCTATCTATTGTTCCATCTATGCCAAGCTCCTCCGAAGTCCTTGCCTGCTTTGCTTCCCTGTACAATTTGCCCATTAAGTCAACTTTGTGAGTGATGTAAATATTTGTGAATATTTTAAAATAAACTAAAGCATCACTAGGTTACGTTACATGAAATGTTACACACCAATTTGACAAGATAATTGAATATAAATTCCAGAAGTCTTGACTCCCGGTCACCACCCCGTTCCTGTCTGAAAAACATTTTTGCAGTGAAGTTAGTTACAAACCCATTACACTTACATACCTGGTTTCTTTAATTCTGTGTTTTGCAAGTGTTCTCTGCAGTGCAAGATTTAGCCTTTCAAACTGGGGAAAAAAATAAGTATGTCATATGTATCGATATCATTGCTGAATATTTAATCATGAGATACATTTCTATACACAGGCTTACTTTGCCATCTTTGGGACTAACAACTTTTTTCAAGACAGTATTGTTAGAAACAGCATGTCACTTCTATGGTTATGGGATTTACTTTATGTTTATCTCTTCAGCTCCAGTACCACTGCAATTAATACCCTCAGTCCTTGTGCACCAGTGGTAGTGTATTTTAAAAACAGTGATGTTCTTTAGCACCAGATTTTCAGACGGCAATAAAGACAGTGCTGCTAAGAAATAAGTATAACTAACACGGCTCTCTTTATTACCAATCCCACCCCCAAAAAAACACAAAGTACTGTGAATAAAAAATTATTTTAAAGAAAAGAATAATTTTTGTTGTGTATGCCACAACATCCTCCAGATGAAAATCTAGTCATTGTAGACAGCCTTTATGAAAGGATTCTCTAATAAAAGAAACTTTAGAGCATAATGAATGTTTGCCTTAAAATACTTCAATCCCATGATTCCATATATCCCTTCTGCAGTTCCTAACTTAAAATCTAAACAGATGGAACATTTTCCAAATATGCATATTTAAAATTGTTAGGGCCAGTAAAGCTGTCATATGTATGTAGTCACTGATATTCAAAACCCAAACTTCCCACACAGTCAGGGTCATAGAATACTACTATACTGGCATGACAGAATTCAACTGTGAGGCTTTTCTTTGGTTCTCATTCCCTGAAGAAACTAGCAGCTTTTACTGCATCTTTAACTTTTTGTATTTCCAGGAGGAAAGTTTGCACAACCAAAGAAAATATCACTTAAAATCATTTGAAAGGCATATTCTGGAAATGTTTTTTCAAGGAAAAATCTAAAGTGAATTAGATAAATATATACATATCTATGTATATATACCATATAACTCATATATAAATGCAATATAAATTACATCGGTGTAGAAACTGAATGCCATCCAAACCATTACTTATAAATGAGCAATCTTCTCCATATTTCTGTAAAGAAAGAAGCAAATTAAACAACAACATGCACTACATTATATCCCAAATTTAATCAAAAAGTTGTTTGGATGCACTTTGTCCTGGACTTCCATGCATAGCTCGCTGTCTCCATGAGAAGGTCACAATTCAAATTCATGATGCAACCCTGTTTTGGAGCTTCCAGATGGAAGGAAGATTACGTTACTCAACAACATTTAAGCAAGGTAAATTTTCTAAGCAATGAAAAATATGTTTCTAAACAAGCAATGGCCTTTTATGGAAAAACAGAAAGATGTTTAGGGCTTGACCCAAATCAGCATGAGAACAGACTTGGACAAAGTTCTGATGCATATGACTTGAATAATTGTAAATAGTAAAAACAATAACCTTGAATTTCAGGGGTTCCTGGGGTACATGGTCACAGTATCTTCACTTTGCCAAGCTTTGTCCCAGATAATGAACTAGCCTATCATAATTATGTTATAGGCAACTGCATACATTTATACCACTCTTTAAAGAGAAAAAATTACCAGTTATTAAAAATTCCACCAACAACTATACTAGAACTATACTAGAAAAGCAATATAGCAATCATGACACCCTTGAAAGAGTGCTTTGCCAGTTCATTTTTGGGTTAAGTCTTTTCATTTATAAATTCAGAGATCAGTTTAAAGGTTTAAAGGGATGCATTTCATCTGTATAAATGCAGCAGAGGTGAAAAGGAGTTTTTCAAAACTTAATTATTTAGAGGTTTAGTGAATGGGTAATAGATGAAGAGCTGCATAACCAGATCTGCAAACAGATTTAACAGAACTCCAGCACTTTAAGTAAGTACACTGAATGTCCAAGTAATGGAATTGTAATTAAATGAGTGTACAGAAGTGTGCATTTGCTATTTGTAGTCCCAATATGTCAGTCAGTTCCTTCAAACCTCCCACTGAATTTGAGACAAGGCCAAGAGTTGGATGTTACAGAGCTGTATTTTTCACATTATTTTTATAGAGATAAACCATGGTATTCATCTCCCCTCAAGCAAGCCTGGGCCTGTTTTCAGTTAAGTTGAGCAGAAACATAAGAATATTTTTGTGGTAAATATGAAGACTAATGGTTTTAAAAACAGTATGACAGGAGGTTAGTATCACAGCAGATGGAAACATCTATTTTAATTTTTTTGTGATAGTGACTAATGCACTTAGCAGTTTGGATTCAGTTAGGTGAACTGATGAGATGACCACACGATTTACATAATTAGGTAACAAGGCACAATTTCTATTACTATATCTCTATGTTTTAAAATGGTATAAAAATAGATGGATCTAAAAAGATCAATTAAAAGTATTAGTGGACAGTTGCAAATACAAGGCACAAATAAGGGAAATACAGTGGAAGGAATGGTGTGTACAACACATATTGTGGCAAAATTATGTCCAGAGAAAATAGAAGTGGATTTAAACTATGGAGAACTACATAAGAACACAACCTTTTATGCCAAAGCAACTTTCTAAGGGCTTACATCTAAAGGCAGGCAAAGAATGCTTTTTTTAACATTCATAGTTAAATGCTATTGAAGTTTATTTAGAATCTATTTACCTCAGGAAAGATTAGTTTGCAGATGCTTTCCGTTAGTGTGTGCAGGTACACTCTACTTCTGCTCGTTTTCCTTTGTGGAAGGTTTCCTTGACCATCTTTTTCATGGACTTCTTTGCAGATGGGCAAAGCTGCTCTAGAGCTGTTTTCTGTGCAGTCCTTGTCATGTTCCTCAGGAATGTGACCTTGAGTCAGTAAGGAGAAAGGACATTCTCCTGTGATCTTCAAGTCTTTCAGTTTTGTACAGAACATACTGTACGAAGTCTCTCTCTTGAGATTAGGAGTACTTAGCTCTATGTTTACTAACAAGAGCAGAAGATGCCAGAATAATAAGTTGATAAGGCAACAACTGTGGAAGGTTATTGGTAGCTATAAATCACCACAGGAAAAGATTTCTCCCCCTAGAAAACAAGAAAGAAAAAAACAATTACAAACATTTATTTTCTCTTTTAAATTCCAACAATGTGCTGGTTTTATCTTAAGGACATTAAAATGATGGCTTTTTGAGGACTTAGCTCAGGACAGCACTTACTCTTGTCCCATTTTATGCTTGTAATATCGACTGACTTCAGTGTTTCAGGTAACTCAAGCTGTGTGCATGGTTAAGTTTTGTATGAATTGGGACTCAAGTGATTAAGGCAGAGGACTTATCTTGCCTGACACATATTTGGTCACATTGATGGATGAGGTTTCTGAAAGAGTGGAATTCCATGAGGAATGAGGAAACGTTTTTGATTCTTTATAAGTAACTATTAAAAACTATCGCATGTGTCACAATGAAATAGATTAGTTATGGATACTTAAATCTAAACTTACCTGATGTCCAAGATATCCTTTATGTAACAGAGAAACATATGACTGAAGTTAGTGTGTGTACTTAACAGTAAAACATACAAGACCAAAGGTTAGAGTCTCTTGTAAAAACAACTGACTGCTGACAACTCACATCTTGGAAATCTGACCCCACAACTGCAGTTGCTTGGAAACATTATGGAATTTTTATGCTTTTGAAGGTGGTATTTTCCAAACAACTCATTAAACTTTTAATTTCAATAATGGTTCCATTTGTTACAGGGCCAAAGGCCAGCTAGAACATAAATCTGACTACTGCTGTAAAACACAAAAATGTTTTTACAAATACATCAGTGACAAAAGGAGGGCTAAGCAGAATCTCCATCCTTTACTGCATGCAGGAGGAAACATAATGGCAAAGGATGAGGAAAAGACTGAGGCACTCGGTGCCTTCTTTGCCTCAGTCTTTAATAGTGAGAACAGTTGCTCTCAGAACAGTAAGACCCTGTGCTGGAACACAGAGAGCAGAATGATGGTCCCATAAAGCAGGAGAAAATGGTCAGTGACCAGCTACACAATTTCAGATATACAAGTCCATGGGGCCAGATGGGATTCACCATCCCAAGGGTCTAAAGGCAACTGTCAGGAGAGCTCACCAAACCATCTTCCATTATTTACCAGCAGTCTTGGCTAATTGGGCAGGTCCCAGCTGACTGGAGGTCAGTTAAGATAATGTCCATCCACAAGAATTACTAGAGGGAGAAACCACCTGACAACCTGACTTCAGTCAGGCTCAGTCAGCCAGGGGAGGTCATGGAGCAGATCATCTTGAGTATCATCACACAACACAAGCAGGACAACCGGGGGATCAGGCACTGCCAGCACGGGTTTAGGAAAGGCAGGACCTGCCTGACAAGTCTGGTCTCCTTCTATGATAAGGTGACCTGCTTAGTGAATGAAGAAAAAAGATAAAGTCTACCTAGACTCAATTAAAGCCTTTGACACCATTTCACCATTCTGGAGAAACTGGCTGATCATGGCTTTCACAAGCATACCCTTTGCCAAGAACTGGCTGGATGACCAAGCCCAGAGAGTATTGGTAAATGGAGTTACATCCACTTGGCAGCCAGTCACTAGTGGGGTTCCCCAGGGCTCAGGACTGGGGCCAGACCTGGTTGATATCTTCATCAATGACCTGGACAAGGAGATTGAGTTCACAAAGATGGTGGGAATGTTGATCTGCTGCAGAGGGATCTGGACAGCATGGATCTATGCACTGAGGCAAATCATATGAGGTTCAACAAGCAAAGTGATTGCTCCTGCCCTTGGATCACATTAGCCCTATGCAGTGCTACAGGCTGAGGGAGAGTGACTGGAAAATTGCCTGGCAGAGAAGAACCAGGTGCTAATCATGCTGGTCAACAGCAGCTGAACATGAGCCAGAGCATGCCCAGGTGGCCAAGAAGACCAGTGGCATTCCTGGCCTGGATCAGCAAGAGTGTGGCCAGCAGGACCAGGGCAGTGATTGTCCCTCTGTACTCGATCACACCTTGAACCCTGCATCCAGTTCTGGGCCCCTCACTACAGGAAGGACAATGAGGCACTGGAGCATGTGCAGAGAAGGGCAACAGAGCTGGGGAAGGATCTAGGGTACAAGTTTTAAGAGGAGTGACTGAGGAAGCTGGGTGTGTTTATCCTACAGAAAAGAAGGCTCAGCCAAGACCTAACTGCATCTAAAAGGAGGCTGTAGCAAGTTGAGGATCAGTCTCTTCTCTCTGGTAACAAGTGTCAAAGAAGAACCAGCCTCCAGTTTTAACAAGGGAGATTTAGACTAGATATTAAGAAACATTTATTCAAAGAAAGGGTGCTCAAAAATTGGAGCAGGCTGTGCAGAGAAGCAGTCAAATCATCATCCTTGGAGGTATTTAAAAGATGCGTAGATGTGGCACTTAGGGACACGGTTTAGTGAAGATGATTTATTTCAGCTAGTCTGAAAACGGCTCTTTCTTTCATTTTCTATTGACTGTATCTCATTGAATCAGATCCTCTCATCCTCATATAATACTGTTTAAAAATAATCCTCAAGAGTTTTTGGTAACTCTGGAAGCAATTAAGTATTACATTTTTCTCTCTGGAGATGCAACAACTACTTCTCTCAAAGGCACTACGGCTTTAATAAGCCTGTGCACTGCACCATTTGTTTCTGCCCCTGAGACACCCTAAGGGCGTTTGGGGTCACACGGCAACTGTATCAGCATTAAAAATAACTAATTCCCTGATACAGGTTATCAGCTGCTGCTTTAGGAACAGCTGTAATAAACGGCACAGCAGAGGAATGCTGCAAACACAGCGCAAATGGCACGGATAAAAGGAGAAATAGGCAGGAGCTACTTTGATTGGAGCTGCTGCTGAAAAATATATTTGGCAGAAAAGCCCCTTTTAAAGGATGTTGTAATACTGGTGGTGTCAGGCCAGGCTCTAGGGCACATCTATCAAAATTAACATCTTATTTTAAGAATCAATAAACACAATGCTAAGAACAAGAGGCTGAAGAATGTTTACATAACATTTTATATTTCTGATTTCAGTTTTTACACAGAAACTCATTTGTTTCTGCTGCATGGACATCAGCAATACTTCATTTTTTATTGCTGAATAACACTGGGTAGCAAATAAGGCAGTAAAAAATTTAAAGCAAGAACCATACTCCAAATACATAAATATACATAATACTTTATACTGTGAGCATTGTTATAGATAGATAGATAGCTAGATAGATAGATAGATATTTTTATTCAGAAGCCAATACATACCAAATATTAACTACAATAAGAAACAAAAGCAGAAAAGAACCATATTTTATGTAGTTGGACTGATATGTGTACTGAAGTTAAACACACATATATATATGCACAATTGTCAAACCTAAAAAAAATATGGCTCTGATGGATCTTACAGTTATAGTCACATGCTTTGCTGGATTTGGGGCTTAAATTTCAAGATAAATTTTGAATTTATAAAATAACTACTAAAATTTCTTAAGTCAAGTATATCAGCAGTTTGAAAGGAAAAAAGACTCTGCATTATATTTTTGTAAAAAAATGTAGAATTAAACATTTTAAACATCTCCCAGGGAATGCAACACTGCAAATGTATATGCTGCTATTTAAACAGACTTAAGAAAAAGTTTCTCAGTAAATAATGTAAGAGTGAATTAAAGGCTAAATTAGACAGTAGCAAATATGTACTGCATTTGCACCAACCTAAGAACAAAGAAACTGAATACCTTCATCAATTACCAATGAGTTTTCAGCTTCTTTGGATGTTTTTTTCCAGCTGATTAAGTTATTTCTCCATTTTTAGAAAACAATAATCTGGAATTATTTGGGGTTCACTTCCATGCTAGAATATTGTATTTTAACTAAATCACATTTATTGTGATAGGAAAAATATCCAGTCAGGCAGAATCAGTTCAGAAAAGGACGTGATGCCATTGTTTTACACCTGAAGTTTCCAGAAGCTGTCAAGTGGGAAGAGGTCCCAAAAGATGGTCATGGGACAAGACTTTTTGTGGCAAAATGGGCACTAATGTGAAGATCCCCGAGTTGACAAAGCTGCTGGACATGCAGCTACTGTGTCTGCAGCTTCTTTTGGTGATGCCACCCTGTGTGCTGTAGGACACCGACATTCAGCCTCATCCTGCCCTGGTGGGGACTGGAATCTTTGCCCTTGATCGGAACACTGCTCTGGGCTCTTGCCAGTTGCTATTTATGAACACATCATAATCGATTTGGAAGAAAGTGGATATCCATGATATTTCTCGAAATAATACTGTTGTACAAAACCAATATCAGACTTTAAAGTCCATATAATGAAGACACAGTCTCTAAAGAAAGTTTTCTGAAGAAGCATTTTCTAAGCATTCTGAAGTTCTTGATTTCTGAGAAACAAACTGTATGGCTTTTTGATAACAGAGATCCCAGTTCAAAACCATTATCAATTTAACAGGTATAACAATTTTCAAGCAGTGGTCAGTTCAAAACTCTTCCTGACCTCTGCAGTTACAAAACCCCCTAAATCAAATCTTTAAATAAACAAAGTGGAGAACCTATTTACATGACACTTTAGAGAATTCAAATACTGAAAAATCCCTCTATGTCTTCTTTAATTAAAACATCAAGTTTGCATCTGATATCCTAAGTGCATCTTGCAATTAATTTAAGTAATGTTCAGAAAAGAAGTCTATTGTATTACAGGAAAATATGTCTCACTCAAATGGTAATTAGACAGTGGTGTTAAAGGTCTCACAAGAGAAAGATAATGAATCCCCATTACAGGGATTACAGCAGGAATTTCAGCAGTATGATGGACCTTAAAAAGGTATGAGAAGGATAATACCACACATCACAACTTAACTCAGACATCTGCAGATGTGTTTCAGGAATGAGGAACACCAGCCCTCCCACTGTCCACCAGCTCTTTAGACATTTTCTGACCATAAAGGAAAAGAAAAAAAAAAAAAGACAGTATTTTGTGTTTTTGATTCCTCTCCAAACATCGTTTGAGAGAGCTCATCCCAGGGGAGCAGCAGTGTCTAATGTGAATTCTCCATCTCTGCCATATTAATTGATGTTGTAGTTACCTTAGGAAACAAATTGAAAATTAAAATTAAATAATCTGCTGTGAGATCAAACTACAAGCGACCAATTTATTTAGTGTCTGACTGAGTACAACATGGCACTGTGCCACTCAGAAAAATGAAGATGACTTTACATAGTATAGTCATAGCTGCAGAATAACTTAACAGTGCTCAAAATGCTCTGTACAAACATTTCATTCTAGGTTTACATCTATACATGTCTCACAGTCAAAAACGCATTCCTCTATGTTTATTTTTACTATCTGCTTCTGAGTATTTCTTTTATTATAACATGTCATGCAATATAGATCAATGAATCAATCATAAAGTAAAATCCCTAATATTAACACAGCCATTTATAAAAATTAAGCAATACCACTTGTCAACAGTAGCTAAAGGTAGTTTATAATAATTTATGGACATGGCACAATAATTAAAAGCAACATTAAATATTTTTCTCTTATGACAAGCAGAGTCCTTCACTCAGAGCAAAACAGAATATGGTATGATGGTATGTAATTTTTAAATTTTAAACCATACATATCACTTTGTTAGGTGAACTGCTGCATGTTGAGCAATAATTAAAAAAAATTAGTCTGTTTTGCAGCAGTCAAAAGATATCACTGACTGAATCTAACTTTCTCTAGTACAAGAATAATTGCAGCACTTGCAGAAGTGGTGCGGAAGCCTTTGCCTCCACAGAAGCAGCTGTTAACTGATGCTTTTATGTAAGAAAGGGGTTTGCTATTCCCACTCAGGTCTAATATCTTTGGGGTCCAGAAATCCTTGCCTTTTGCCCCTTGCCAGTCAGAGACTCTGAAGAGAGCAAGGCAGGAACTGTTCTTTTTATGCACAGGCAAAACACAACCAGCTTCTAGTGGGACAGGTTAGGAACCAGCACCCTCCCTACCAGTAGCAGCTCATTTCTGTTTCAGCTGCTGTGTCTTTCAGCTGACAAACACAGCTAAAATAACTAAATAGTATAATTTTGACTTAGTAATATTAAATACAATATCTGCATATTATTTTTTTCTACTTCAAGTGCTGTGGGTAGCAACAAAATCAAAGCCCTGGTAATTGGTCTGTTTCCAAGGATCTTAAGGTTGTTTCTAAAATAATAATAAGAAAACACCTCAAGTCCACATCAAGAAGTCAAAGCACGTATTTATTAGTCTTATAAAATCCTGTACAAATAAGTTAACCTTTCATTGTTTGCTTCATTGTTAGTTTAAACATGTCCTGGGTACATACACCTTCAAAGCATTAATTTGTTTGGATATTGCAAAGCCAAAGAGTTGAGGTCTAGAAACCTCTTAATACACATGACCATTCAATCCTAAATCATTATCACCTTGTGTAGACATGAGCCTCACTTAATTTACAAAGTAGTACTATTCTTTCCTGAAAGATTCTAGGCTTTTTCACAGTATATATTTCTGTGACCTGAGCAAAGGCAATAACTGATGAAAAGGTCATTATCCCCTTTACAGATCAGGAAAAGACATGATATGGAACAGTGGAGTTCACAATATTGGTGCTCAAGAAATTACTAGAATCAGCAATCTCATATTCCATTCCAGTTCTCAAAATGAATATGGTTTTCCAGGAATTAACTTTCTTGCTTGTTCAGCCAAACTTTCCACCCTCCTTTCTTTCAAATCAGTTCTCATTCTGATCTGCCTTTACCTCAGAGCCCTTTAGGAGTAGTCTTTTACCATTTTTTCTTCAAAGCATTAAAATTGCCATTGTGTGTTGTGCAAGACCAGTTCCAGTGTTCTCACCTTCTGTTTACAGCTATTTCTGATACAAGTAGAGACAAAATTTTTTTGTAAGTCACAGCATACCTTTGATAATAAGGAAATACCACAGCACACTACAGAACTTACTGAATTAATGGAATTACAGTGATTGCCAAAGTAAAAGATAGTAATGCAACTATGATAAATTACTACAAATCACACCAATCAATCATTGTTTCAACCCTCCAAACTTTTTAGTAAACCCAAGTCCTGTGTTGTAACTCATCCCACTGACTGTCCTATGTGACTATATGACTGCTTAAGGCAAGTTAAAAACCTAGACCTTGCTTACAAGAAATCTTTCTCCCCACATAGTGTGGAATTTCTTCACCTTTCTACCTTTTTTTTTCTGTATAAATTGTTTTAAGAAGCAGAGAAACACAATCAAGTGTTTCCTCTGTGCTCCAAGTTGAATAGATTGTGATTTGCAACATTAGACAGCTACCAAGCCAGGAAATGAAGAAAATAATTAACTGTTTTCTGAGAAAAAAAAAAAAAAAACAAAAAAAACCCCCAAATTATCTACTTTTCTATCTTGTCATCTATCTTGAAAATAAGTTTCACAGAATACATGAACTGCAAAACTACTAATATGTCTTATTTTAAGGTCACGAGATGGACATTTCTGCTACTTTAAATATTAGCATGTATGTAATAACACCAAACACTATATCTTAATATTGAAACCAATGTTCTTGAATACAGGGCAAAACCCTAATTTTAAAGTAGCACTTAATTTCTTATATTGGTTTTGTGACTAACTCATTTCCCTGTAATAGTCTGAAGCAAGTCCTGGATCCAAATATACCCCTGGGAGAAGCCCAGATTCCAGATGTGAAAGTTATATTGCAGCCACATCTCTGGTTTCAATTAAAAGCTCAGGAGGAACCTTAATTACTACACCATTTTGGCATATAGCTAAAGGAAGGACCGATTCCCAAATGCTGCTGATAAAATACATATTTGCCATTTTAAGTATCACATTAAGTACTTTCACAGGGTAAATATTTTCCTATGCTAGGACCAAATAACAGGGAGGCATGCTGAGAAGGCAGCGTGGGAAAAATATTATTTTCCTGTGAGTCAAAACCTCTGTGAAAACACTCCCCAGCAAGCCCAGCAGGCAGGCTCACAGCACCTCTGCTCCCCGGCCCGCAGCACGGCTGAGCCCAGCTGAGCCACTCCCGGCAGGGATACCCCGAGAGCCACAGCCCCTGGCACTGCAGGAGCTGCACTGCTCACGGCCATTTTCACTGAGGCACAGATAAAGATGCCTCAACAAAAACCAGAAACCTGCTGTATGCAACCATGATGCATTATTCGGGTTTTGAGCTTGCATTTTGCTTTTGCTTTTTTGAGAAATCCCCATACGGAACTGATATAACTGATGAGACCTCGAGTGATCTGGGTGCCCAGATGAGGAAGCATTTGAAGGAGAGGAGCTGCTGCAGTGAGGGCAAGCAATCCAAAGCATCTGGAAATTATTCTCACACGTTAAAGCAATGTATTTTTACGTATAGCATAATCTACATTTGCAGTCCCTGAAAGTACAATACTTCCATAAAACTTGTAAGAGAAAAGCTATGAAAAATAAATTTATGTCCTCTTTTAAAGAATTAAAACTCATCCTGCGGACATGCAGTGTTCGTGACAGTCTGCAGGAGTTAAATGTAAAGATCAAAGTGTTGCCCATAGCCAGTGGAATGTAATTAGAATCCACAAAAGGAGAAGCACTGATGGTGTAGAACATAAAGTCATTGTTAATTGTTGTGCTTACTGATTCCTTCCAAATATCTACTTACAGCTCAATCTCTCCAATTTAGCAATGCATAGCACGTTACTCATTTAGCTTGACCTTTAACTATACAGGTTTGCAAAATCTGATTTTTGTTTATTTCGTAGATCAAAAATGCTTTTAAGGAGCAAATAAACTAAAAAATAATATTAATTATTTTGTGATAAAAGTGAAATCTAGTAACCTTTTATCCCATACCATTAGTGAAATCTTTAGCTACTATTCTCAACTTAGACAGCATTGCTGCATCTCTTTTTTTAATAAACGAAACAACAATCTGTTTAACAACTCCAAATTTCTAATGCATAAAGTAACTTCTTGTTTGACTATCATGGTTTGGATTAACTGTGAAGCATCTTTCAGAGATGATAAAAAATTTCCCCTACTTCTTGAAAGACACTTCTCTTGCTGAGATTTGTACCTGAACATATTCTTGATGAAGCTGATGTAACTGTTTATGCAACTGATACACAGGTTTGCATAAATATTATTTTCCCAAATATACTGGAGCATGGTAGAGAAATATAAGACATTGATTGTAGTGTCTAAAGACAGTGCATATAGTTAAATATTCCCTTTGTGCTCACAGCTTTAAATTATAATGAACAGCAAGTTCTATAAATAAAATTACTAAAAGTAGGATAAATAAAAGTACTAAAAGTTTTCATGAACTCCACAGACCTTAGAGAAGTGTCTGAAAATTAGGTCTGTAGAAAGAAGTGTTTCATTAGCAGATTTCAGTTGCAGAGTTTTCTGACTGGGTATTTGCCACCTGTCACTTCTCTTTACAATATCTACAAAATGATTTTCATGCTGAAAATCACTGACAACTACCTTTCATATTTATTCATAGTTAAGCACTCATGCCAATTCCTGTTGAAGTCAACAGCAGGTTTCTGGATATAGCAGGAATAGGGATAATCCTAAAAGGTCTGTCACTGCGGTCACTGAAATACTGATTTGCATGCTTTCTTATTTTTGAACCAAAATATGACCTTGGCCTTTAAATGTTGGGTTTTTGCAGCTAAGTGTGCAGATGCAATAATCACAGAACTGAGGTTATTTGAGATTACAGAAAGGTTAAAAACTATGCATGGGAAGGGAGTAACAGGAACTTCTAATTAGTAAAAATGGTTTGTCCTGCAGCATTGAGGTTATGTCCTTGTACTTTTTCTGAAAAAAACATGCTGATTGAAGACATGTAATCAACCCAAATAGATGGCTGAAGGGGTGTTTTTCATAGCCATCATACAAATACTGATTCTGCTTTAGGTAGGTCCCTGCAAAAAAATAGCAGCTCTGAAGAAGCAGAGAAATCAGCTACTTTCCCAATTGTTCTCTTCCATGGTGTTTGCAGAGCAGGACCAAGAGGCACCTTCCTCTGTGATTAAATGTCTACATTTGGTTTCTGCTAAAAAACATGTTTAAAAATAATTGGAATTGCTGATTTAGCCCATGTGCACTGTAAATTAGCACCTTCTTTTTTTACTTCACTGATTGGCATGTCATTTTGCACACAATGGTACAGGCACATATAGTTATTCATAGCCCACCTCTTTCAAAATCTGCTCTTCTGAAAAAGATTTGAGTACACAAAAGCACTGCATCTTACCTTTGAAAATATTATCAGCACATCCAGAGAGACTGAATGGTCTAGAAATACATTACAATACCAATTTGAGTATCTTGTTTAGGTACTTTCTAATACTCTTCTGCAAAATACAGCAGATAAGAATTTAAAGCAGAGAAAGCTAGGCAAATATATTAATTTATATTGTCCTTAAAAACACAGGCTTCCTTTTTCACTAAAATGATGAAGCTAAGTAAAGATGAGAGCTTTTGTGAAATATTGAGCTTGCACGTGTGGTATTAAGAGAAATTAATCTTGTTAATCACAAAAAATAAGCACTTAATGATTAACATTAGCCAGTTGTTACTGTATACCATGTGTGTAACAAAACTAAAGATTAAATAAATCCAGAATCAGATTTTGGCTTCCTGTTGAATGCTCAATCTGAGATGCTCATTATTGTCTCCAGTGCAATTGCTGAAGTTACCACAGCTATTGCTCTTTCAAATCCTTCCGTTCCATTTACTCAACACTTCTTTTAAGCATGTGAATGAAATCAAATTGCACAGAGCGTTTTTCAGATTACTTTTGCACAGGAAAAGTCAGCACATGTAAATGAGAGCAGCGGGGAGAAGGAATGCAAGATTAACTCAGAGAGAACTGCCACGTTCACCACGTATTCTGTAATATCTTCCTCTTGCCCTGGTGGCAGCTTGAGGCAAAGAGTGAAGTGAAAATGTGGCCCTAATGAAAAGTAAGCTGCAAATATTTATGGGAGTTTTGACATATCTAAATCATAGCAAGGCTATTGATATGTAGAAATGTGAGCTCCTTTATAAAGAAACTTCTCAAGTCATTAAAATGTAGCTTCCTGTTTTAATAGCAGACACAGTGAAAATCAGATAATCATTGTGGTATTGATCATGACACCAAGGAAAAGAAATGATTTATAATGCTACATTTCCAAACCCTCACTAGTGATAAACAATTAAAAAAAAAAAAATAAAGACACATCGTTATAGCTAAAACATCTCAAATAGTAGAAGCCTTAGTCAGTGCTGCTCCTCCAGTTAGAACAGGTACGTTTAGAAAGAGTTAGTATATTTCAAGCTATGCATTATACAGATTCAAGTACATTAGCTGTTGAATTGCAGCCTCTTGTAACAATACCAAAGTTGAATATTCAAATAGAACAAAAATAATAACATCCAGGTTTTTGAAACTCTGTTTCTGTTTTGGATATTTTTGTGCCAAAGTGCTGGTTACAGGCTGGCACAGAAATAGATGCTTAGCTTGCAATGCTTGCAAATTCCACTGAAATTTACCAGTTTCTGTGTCAGGTGTTTCAGATGAACAGAGATTCAACAAATTAAGAGATACTGAAGAATGGAAATCCAAGAAAAGGTTAACAAAGAACAATTCAGAAACCTTGATCAGATGTATCAATTTCCAGCCTCTAATTCAAGGTACAAATTCAGGGTTTAATTATTGAGGCAAATTAAATGTATTTGAACCATAATTCTTCTGGTGCTTTTTTGTGACTTTTTCTGCAAGGTCCTCAGGTCTCTCTTTCATTGGGTAAATAAAGATATTGTGCATTGCATGAATCACAGGGTAATCTTCCTGGAGTTATTCTAGGCAGGCTACCTAAAATCACCCACATTTCATCACTTCACAACCTGTATAACTGCACTGGCTGCAACAATGTCAACATCACAGTATTCTTACTGAAATCTGAAAGATCAGAGCTTGTCTCCATTTCTCAGATTTCAGTTTTCCTATTTTTTCTAATTTATTTTGCAGTATGTGCTCTTCTTATCTTTATTATGTGAAAGATAAAACAAAGGGAGATATAGACAGAATAAAGGATCAAGGAGGAAAGAACAGAAGAAAACCTGTTCTTCATGTTTGTTCATAAAAGAACATGAAGACCAAAAAATCCCTAAGAAATAAGGAAAACACAGCCAATAGGGCAAAAGTATTTGTGATGGAATGGACATTTTTCTTACTGTCCATAAAGTGCTTTCTCTCTACTACAAATCCACTGAAGTTTTGTAGGTTCTTATGCAAGTAATTTTTCTGTAATCTATCAGTACAGCCTATAGAACATGTTGACATGCTAATTTCATGGAGCTTTCCAGCAGTATTTTAGATTTTAGGAGGATTTTTTTGTTTGCTGTTTCTGTGTTTCAACCAACTCTCCTGGTTATGTATTACTCTCTCTGATGGACAATTAAGGAAGGGCACATGTTTATTACTTTGATTTGGCCACCAAGATTCAATTTCTAGTTTCACTGGTTTGCTGTACTAGCGCCTGTTGGGGGGCTGGAAATGACATAACTTGTTTTGCAGCATTGTTTAATGAGGCTTCCCTGTGTTAATAAAAAAGTAAAAACTTTCTATGTTATCTTCTAGTATTTTGTTTCAAATGACATTGATTTGGAACATAAAGGCTAGATGTCCATTGTTGCTGATTTAAGTTTTCATTTCATAATTTTACATTTTCTTTTTTTAAGGATATTTCACTTGTCATTTATAGTATGTCTATAAGGAACCTCTTTTCTCTCTCCATCAGGCCTTCTGAAATACCAGTTCATGCTGCACATGTATCTGAGATCCCAGGACATAAGCATTACTTACCTGGCTTCCTTCAAGGCCCTGACCTGCATTCCAGTGAGGCAGCATGGAAGTGCACTGGTGCCAGCAATCACCCATAAACACAAGCAGACCTCTCTCCTGCTGCCATCCCAGAAGGTAAGGAACTGTGTGGGCATCCAGTTCTTAGTTCAAGGCATGGCAATTTATGATTCAGTGCTGGGAGGCTTTGGGCTTCAGTCCCCAGGCAAAATGAGCACAGAACACAGCTGAGCATCTTGGTCTGGAGGAGCTCCCAAACAGGAGCAACAGCCAAAGAACAGTAGCAACAGAGTAATCTCAGATTACTTTGTTGAGAACCCAAACTAAAATCAAATGTCATTGATAAACATATTTGTCTCAACACTTCAGCTACCCAGAGACCTCAGGCTCACTTGAAGTGAGGGGCTGTACCACACCAAAGGTCCTTCAAGTACAATTTCCCACCAGAATGTTAACAAATAAGATACAAATTCTGTATGTGCTGATTTTTAAATCTGTAAAATGGAACTGAGCACCTGTTTTCTTTCATTATATTAAGAAATTAAGTTCATTTCAAAAACGGAGCCATATAAACAGGATGTCTCCAACTTGCTGTGTTGCATACTAGTTCTGTGAATAACAGCTCCAAGCAGCAAAGAACACAGTTCAGCTGTTTCAGAGGTGAAAGAACGGAGCAACTGGCCAGTGAACTGTGGCAGAAAACCTAAAAATGAACCAAAATCAAATTCCAGCCATATCAAGTGCATATGTACCCAGAGGAGTACATCAAATAGGTTTTGAATGTTATTTGAATATTATCTTGAAGAGATAAGCTCCTTTGCTTGGACAGTTAAAATTATTGTTCACTGGACCCTTGAAAAAAGAAATCATGTGACAAATAATGGGTTTCAGCTCCGCACTTATTTATGTGCACAGAAAAAGGCTGCTACATAGCAAGTTCCCCCTTTTCTGAGGGAGTAAAGGCTGAGAAGCCATAAGAATAGCTGGGCAGAGGGAGGGAATGAGATGCACAACTTCATGGAGAATGCAAACCAGAGACTTAAGTTTAAGGATAAGGAAAGGTAGGATCTCCTTCACAAGGAATTTCCTGCCAAGATGAAGACAACATTTTTTAAGCATCTTGGCATTCTAGAGCATTTTGAAGCACGATGAATCTTGTACAGTGCATTCTCAAAAGGTAAAAATAACACAGGGAGGAAAGCAAGTCTGCTGCACTGTGTATAGTCTTCCTTTATATGGGGTCAGAAGTATTTGACATTTCTGCTTACACTTTAGGTGGTGTGGAAAATACAAAGCATTTATTTTAAATACTTGCACCTGACAAGCTTTAACAAGACACAAGCACTAACTTTACAAGTATCTTGCGACAATGGAGAAATTAAATTCTCACAGTATCACAAGTGTCTTTGCAGCATAATAATGCTGTAAATCTTTGCTCTGGGTTTTCAACTCTGTTTACAACAGGCCTCTAAATCCCACGATGCCCATACTATGTCCAACTGACATTAGGATTGCATTCCTAAGTAATGAAGCTTTGCTAAAAGACAGAGTGCCCAAACCTAAGTTTAAAGATCAGAATGCACTTATTAATATTTTACTAAAGATTATGAGTGTTTTCCATTACTCCAGTGTAAGAGTTGGGAAAGAAAACTCTGAGTATTTGTCATATAAACCCATACAACTGCCTATTTTGGCATATTTATTCCAGCATTACAATATAACTTACAACAGTGGCAATATAATCTGTTTGATTTTTTTTAACACATTAACCCTATTAGATGCTTTTCTGCCACTACCACTCTCTTATTTCAGTTTATCATCTTATTTTTCCATATACCAATTTACTACTAACAAAATTCTGCCACAACACAGGCAGGGATAGATGTTCTGTTTCAGTTTTTGCTACGGGTAAATCATAACCCTGTATCCTATCAGTAATCCTTGCTTTCCACTGTTTCAAACCCTCTTTGAAAAGATATTTTTTCCTTTTAATTGCTTTCTATTGTTTGAACACATTTTTGCTTAGAACTTACTATGACTTAGAAGTGCAAATAATTTTTAAAGACAAACTCAAAGGAAGATATCATGAAACCACATTTCATATATCAAGCAACCATTAAATCCAGTTTTTACTGACATTTCTAAGTGCCAGTCTCTAATCTGCTATGAGAATAGCCAGTGACATGATGCCCACCCACCTTTATCTCATGCATGGTACAGCTGCACACTTTAAACTGTGACTAGCCGTGACTCTGTTGATTCTAAAATTCACTATCATGGTCAATGACTTTTTCCACAGAGAGCTGACAATCATGCTGCCTCTCCCACAGATCTGGAGCATGTCACATACAGGGCTAAGTGTGAACCTGATCGAAGCTGATACTAATTTTCAGATCAGCAACAGATTTTCAGTGTCACAGTACAAATGTGGTTTCTTCCTTGTGAGTACATCAAAAGGTTTTGCAAACTGTGCCTAACTTGAGATGAAGACTGATCTCCTCTGTGTTATTTCATTGTCACCACACAACCAGATGTTTTTGTCTGCAAAGGGAAATATTTCATTACCTTCCAACATTCACGAAGGTCTCACTGTTTAGTCAGCAAGATCACTTCTTATGAAAATTCTTGCAGAACTTTTGTTTACACTTAAATACTGGTATTTAACCTTCTGTGAGGTCATCCTTGGGCAGGTTGCTTAGCACAGAAACAGTGCCACTGATACCCTGAATTCTGCTGTTGGTAGGCCTATACACTGCTTATTTTAACCCAGAAGGCTCCAATTAAGAGCAGGGCCATACAGAAATACACAGCAAAAGATGATGTCTGACCTGAAGGGTTTGCCCTCTGAACAGCTAAGACAGAAAAGTGGGATATGAAAGGAGCATAACAATGCCTCCTTTATACATGGGGAAATAAGGCATGCTGGAGATCATAAAAGGAAGACAGCAGCCGAGCTAGGAAGTGAATCCAGATGTCTTAGCACAAGTTAAGAGATTGCACAAGTTTGTTGGGCAGTTTAGTAGATCTGACTGATTTAGAAAAGTCATGCTTGACCTTACAAAAGTTATAAAAATTGGCAGCCAGATTTTAAAAGCAACAATGGGATGAAAACACTTTACACAATAAAATTCTAATAGATTTTGCAGATAGGATTCATAAAAGGATGCAGGTGCTAAATATACAAGCAGAACAAGGAAGGTATCCTCACACTAAATCGTCATGGCTAACACAGAGCAGGTTTAATGTCATTCTGTTACCTCTGAAGGGTTCATAATTCCTTAAAGGAAATGTGTTTCCCCTTGGCTGGTTTTTAATATCATGCAACTTGTTTGGGAACTTTAACTGTATCAAAATAAGCATTTAATTCAATCTATAATTAATTATAATTATTTGTCACAATTTTTGAGAAAAAAAAAATCAGTTCCTCATTGATCAAAAGCCTTGCCAAGTTACTTAAGCCACATACCATTCATACCATTCTTCCCATGGGGAAATTCAAAATCCTACCTCTAAATATGCCTTATGAATTCTATGGACTAATGACTCCATTTTCACTAAGATTTCAGAAATTTACCTGTCCGCCAAAGATTTTTCTCATCATGAAGGCAAATGGTTTTGCACTTCCAGCTTGCCAGTGCAGAGACAAGGGACAGCTATGAACACAATCTTGGCAAAAACAACAAAAAAGGAGATTTAAAGTTAGATTGATACATGCTTTCTCTGAAGACATGGAAATTTTGCCATTTTTAGCAGTTCTATTTAAAACAGGAGCTGCAATGAGTATTTTAGGGTCCTGGATGCCAGCAGTCAGGGCTAGGGAGAAAAAGAGCTATTCGTGTAAGCAGACGCCCCTCCCTATTAACCAGAAGGCAGCACCTGAGTATATTGTCTTGTGTTTTCAAATCATAGAAATTGTTATGAGCAAACATAAAATCCCAAATTTTCCCAATAACAAAACAAAAATACTGCTGAGGTGTTCCTCTGTATTCAGGCTTTTACTAATGCTCTTTTGTGTGTGAAGAGTTTCTGTGTTTGCCGAGGAGGGCAATCAGCTTTCCCTGAACAATTTTTGCCAGCCTGCAGCTGTATCAAGTGCCAAGTGAAATGCAAGGTTAGGACGAAATTGAACACACATTTTCTTTGGTCAGCATTAGAAAGGCAGTCATCACTGTACAACACACTTCTGTGTAATATACTATTGAGAAACTTGTTTCTGTGCCATTATTTATTAAAAGTGGAGAGTTGAGCAGCAGCTACTGTACACAGAAACCACAAGTTTTACTGCACTCTCTGGAATCAGTGACATTCAAGAATTCCACCATGAGGATTCCCCAAAATACATTTTACCCAAAAGAATTACATATTTTTATTCTGAGTAACTCAGAACTGGGCTGAGGAACAGATTCACTTCATAAATGTATGTTTCTTTCAATTTCCATTGTGAAAGGGAACATAATCAAAGAATTTTAGCATGCAACCTTCTAACAATAAATTTTAACTTTATTCACAGGGAGGAAATTGGATGACTTGCATGGGATATTCCCTGCAGTTCTGTAATACAAATAGCTGTCCAAGGGCTAGATTCCACAGTGCTTGATAACATCTTTGGAAGTGGTTGCAGTCTCCTCCAAAATGACACACATGTCCTGTTTCTAGATTACAACTACACATTAAAGCTTTCTTCCTGAGCCACTGCATGGCTGACCTATTTTCTATATGGACTTAGCTGAAACAATCAATGGGCATAGCCATGCGTGAAGTGCAAGGCATAGCCAAACCATCCCAAGGGAGGGTTCCAGACAGCTCCATGGCCCATAGCCTCCCACAGGAGTGCAAGTCTCCAGGCATTTCTCCCCTTGCCTTAGGGCAGTGAAAAAGTGGCCCTGTCACTCAAGCAGGGACAGCAGAGCATTCTGTTCACAGGCAGATACATATGCATAGGAGGTAGCGACAGGGGCTCTCATGAAAGAAATACTCTCTCAGAAATAACACATAAAGTCACAGCTTGGTTATCATCTGGGCTTAGGCCCCTCCCTGAATGGAATTACCCTCCTGGGGTTGACTTGCACAAGGGGGTTTATTTGAATACTTCTGCTAGCAGGGCACCATTGTCTTGGAACAGCTACTTCGAGTGTGAATAGTGAATATGCAAGAGGAAAATCAATTCACAAATTGACTTTACAAATACAAAGGAACTAATTTAAAGAGAGCAGTAAAATCAAGAATAATGTGTACCACAATACTGCCAAGTTCAAGTAGCTGGAGAGTGCTTAAACGTAGCAGTAAAGGTCTGAACCATGGGAGGGGGGCATTTGAATCAAATGAGAATGCCGGTAAAATACAATTAATCTCAACTAAATCTGAAAGGAGCAATATTCTTAGCAAGGTCATCTATTCCACTTAACAAAACTATCATATAATAGGAAACATGAATGAAAAACCAGTGGAAGGGAGTATCACAGAATATTATGCTCTGATAGGGTGGGATTCTCCTAAAGACTGAAGGCCTGTGGAGGTCCTGAAGCTCACAGAGGTGCCTGGGTTCTGAATCAATGAACAGGACATGGTGAGGCCTCTCTGTGGCAAAGTAAAAGTAATCTGTAGGGATCATATTTGCTCTGGCTTAGGTCATGAAGCAGCAGAACAGTGAAATGTGCACTCCTACCAAAAAGGAGTAGATGTCAGCTTGCTCTTGACACCACATCTACAAAAATAAATATCCTGTGTGGTGAGCCACTTCCTAGCACTGACCTACAACTGCCATCACCCGATTAGGACAACCAAAAAAATGGAAGAACAGCATATCACCAAATGAGCTGCAGTCAGTACCTATGGCACAAGTAAAGGGCTTAACTATAAATATTTACATGTTTTTTTTTCAGTTGTCTCAAAGCATGTGAATCTATAAACAAAAACCTTATAGAAAATCTGCTTTTTCTACCAAATTTTGCTGTCTTTATTAGTAAAAATTAATTTGTTGTTTATACCATAGCTAGAAGCCCTAGTCAATTTAAGCACATGCTTAAATCTTATTGTAATTTTAAAATTAAATAGATTTAATTTAATGAACAGTCTAAATAAATATACTGTTCATTTTGCTTTGTTGAATGAAAACCCGTGCCTTGAACTGACTTAAAAATATAGCATGTTTATTGACAAACTTGAATCTCTACTTGTCATACAACTATTCATGGAAGACACACTGAATATACATCACACATACAGCCATACAATATACAAACATCATACAGCCACATCTCAAATGGTGAAGACATGATAGAAAGAATATTCAAAGTAATGTCAAATATGAGATTTGACCCCAATTTAATTTCAAATGCTAAAAATCTTAATTGCAATGGCAAACATCTACATAAATGCAGTAAATTTTAAGACATGTAGACAAAAAAAGATCTTTAAAAAGTAAATAGGACAAAAAGTGCTGTTGCAAGGAATCTCAACAAAGAAACTCTAATGGCAGCTCTCCAATGGCCCAAATTTTATTTGTTAATAAAATGTGCAATCTGAAATGTAATGATTTCTAAATAATATGACAACAATATACTTTAAATCATATCCTGTATTTTCCAATATTTTTTAAATAAGATTTTTTTTTTACCTATACAGTACTTTTCTTAAATTATTAAGCTTTTCTAAAAAAATTTAAAACCTGTTGCTAGTCTACAAAGTAGATACAAAATACAGCCAGTACCTCCTTACACATATTTGCTTGCAGATAATTTAGAATGTAGCATATGCTTGCTTAGATTACTGAGGTGCTTGAGTTTTAGTTTTTGGGGATTTTTTAAAGTACAATAATATTTACAGGACTTTTTGTTAACAACTCATTTCAGTTAAAAGGAAAATAGCTGTGTTTGCTACAAATTCTATCTTGGCTTCTTGGATTACTTATTTTGAGCCTTGGTATTTTTTTTTTTTTTTTTAGAATTTTAAACAGATGGCATTCATACTCATGATAGCACTGATATTTTATTATTTATAGCATGATATAACCAGGTTTTGACTGCTACTGATATTTGGCATATTAGATTTTACTATCAACTCTTACTTATGTTTTGATTTCATTGTGGAATCTGTTTTGAAACAAACTGTCATAGAAGGCTAAGGATAGATTTTTTTTAAAGAAAGCATTAATCCCAATAAGACAAATATACTCAACTTGAGTACTTACTTTTATGGACCTTGACTTCTCATTTTTAGTGTTTTATTAAAAAATTTGATTCATTTAAGTAAGTACTCAACCAGTGAAAGAGAAGACAGCAAGACCTCGGTGAGACATTTTATTGGTGTCAAAAAGGGTAAAAAAACCCATGGTAGAACTAAATTCTTTACCTTCTCCTCCAATGTTTGCCTCATGATCTTGCATTGTCATGACTCATAATAGCTGCAAGGTACATATTTCCCCAGAAAAGGGAAGTACAAGGAGGAAATCTGAATATGTGCTTTCCTTCTCTCTCCTTCCATACTTTTCCTGCCTGCTTTGGATAAGTATGATTTCAGCAAATGCTTTTTTTTTTTTTTCCCACTGCTACAGTACTCCTCCTGCTTCCTTACAATCACCTGGTTCATTTAAGGTTCTTGCTACTGGCAAAGCAAAGAGAACAGTCATCAGAACGTATGGCCATATGTAACACCCAAGAGCAACACAATCCAAGCAAGAAATTTCTCTACAATTCTCTTCTCTCCAAAGAGAACATTTGTAACACATTTGCACACATTCTCTGGATGCCTGAATTGCTTATCTTCTCTGGTTAATTATGTAAAATGGTCTGTTACAGGAATCTCTTCCCAGTACAGGCTGTCACCACCTTTTGTTCCTGACCCTAGAAAAGTAGTAGACCCATTTATATGATTTAAAGTATATGTTTCGTTACGACTACTTTTTGTAGTTTGGAAACAAATCATCTTAATTCTAATTACAAGAAAAGGGAGTGGCTCTACTGGGAGTTTTGTCTTAGGAAAAATTCTAAGATTAGACCACTTCCAAATAAGTAAAACACTTTGTTCTATTCATACAAATACAATTAAATTCTTACATTTGTTATGAAAATATTCCTCTGTTACATTATTCTGTAATTCTGTATTCTCTGACTTAATAATGGAAAATCCAAGTGAATAAAAATTTTGGTTTTCCTACTAGTATTCCAAATAGCAAATGTCTGACCATCTCTTTAGACCAAGCCACATGCAGCACAGTGTAACCTGTAGTCCAGTGGAAGTGAAAAGCCCAAAAACAGCATTCTGACACACTGCATCCTTGCTTATGACTTCTTCCCTATTAAATCATCCTTCGAACTTAGAAAGCCATCTTACTACATCCCCAGAATAAGTGATCAGCTCTGAAAAAAAATGCCATTTTAGAATCAGCATTATATGAAGCTTCAGACATGACATAAGATGTTTAAAAGCGCTCCTTTATATATGAGATAAAAAGTTTTCAAGTGTCGGATGATTATAGATAGTGATGATTTTATAAAGGGAATACTAAACGTAGGCTAGTAATGCCCACTAAGCTTTAGCCACAGAAACAAACCTATTCACTCAGAAAAGGGATTACGAGCCTAAAGTCTTGAAGAAACGGAAAGAAGAGGGAGAAAATTGACTGAAAAACTGCTAATCATCACGAATGCAACACAGTTTGGAGGCTCATTTATTCTTCCTAGGAAAAAGAAATAATTGGAATAGCAGATGCAGAGATGAAGTTATTGTTAGAGCAGCAAGTATGTGATGAAATATCACGTTGATGTCTAATTCATGAGGTGGAATGGTAGAAATTGCTCTGAAAACCGGGTAAGAAACCTTACCTAAGCATAACGCAGTAACACCAGCCTGAATGGCTTTGATTAGCCTGACGAGCATCAGCAATTCGCGAATTCTTAGAAAGCCTCACAATGCACAAAGGCCGCCGGGGCACCGCTCGTGGCTGGAGCCCTCAGCGGGCTCCAAGAGCGCTGCCAGCCCCGGATCGATCCCGCTCCGCTCACGCCCATGTCTGGCTCGGGGCACGGCGCACACGGGGCTCGGGGCGCTCACGGGAAAGCGCTTCCCGCACGCCCGCCCGCCGCCGGGGCTCGGCGCCGATCCCCGCCCGGCCCCGGCCCCGCCCGGGCGCCCCGTCCCAGCGCTGTCCAGGGTCCCCGCGCCCCTCTCCGCGCCCCGGGCGCCGCTCGCTGCCCGCCTCCGCCACTCACCACGGCGCGGGGTGCCCGCGGCCGCAGCCCCGCCGAGGGGCTCTGGGCAGGCGCCGCCGCCGCTCCCCGCCGCCGCCAAGGTGTATTTGGGGAGCGGGCGCGGCGCGGCGGCGGCGGGGCCGGCCGGGAGGGGCCTCCCCGCGGGCCCAATCAGGGCGGCGGCGGGGCGGGGGCGGCGGCCGGGGGCGGCGCGATGGTGCCGGAGCCGTGCCGGGGCCGTGCCGGGGCCGTGCCGGGGCCGTACCGGAGCTGTGCCGGAGCTGTGCCAGTCCTGCCGGTCCTGCGGGCTCCCCGCTGCCCCCCGCCCGCCGGTGCCCGCTCGCCTTGCGGGCTTGGGCTTCGAGAGATGCCAGTCTGCGCGGCCGGGAGCTCCTGCCTGCGGCTCCGCGCGAGTAGAGCCTGTGCCACGGGGGCAAGGCGCTGTGCTCGCTGACGTCTTTTCCACACCAGTATCCTTCCACATACCCTTCTGTTCGGAAACGTGTGCTGCCATATTTGTTATATTCGCATTTTCTCTACCATAGCTTGTATTTACTTCTTGCGAATGATATTCCGTGCGATATGTGATACTTACCTTTTTTACTATAGCCTTGGAGTGCTACTATTTAAGCTCATACCTAAGCAATGAAAGAAGGGAAACGCCTTTTCAGATAAGCACAGAAAAAAAGAATTGTTTACATAACATCAACATATCAGATGGCCAGCTTCAATTTAGAGAACAAATTCATAAAAAACTCCTTGTAGAGTGTTGCCCAGGTCTGAAATTGTGCTCTTCAGTCTTGCGTGCCACCAGAATGATAAGTCAACAAATCTTAAATCATTACAATACATTTTCATAGTATTTTCACTGCATGGAACCAATGGATAGTTTTTGGAAGCCCAGGAGGATAAATCATTTTGTCAGGCTTGGACAATTAACAGTGACTGAGTTCACGGTAGGAGCAGTTGCCTTATCAAGTCACATGGAAGCAAACAGAAAATTTCACCAGGAAAAACAGCTGTCATAAGCTGAAGGATAAGTTTGGAGGAGCACCATACCTACACAGCAAAAGAGGGGTGTTATTTCTTGTCACTCATTGACTATTGTACCTTAATAAGCTTGTGTGAAGCAAGTGTCAAAATCAACAAAAACAAAAGTAGCACATCTCCAAGTGGTTTTGAACAAACCAACTTTATGCAAGAGAGGTGATCAAACTTAAGGTGTGAATTTTTTGTTGCCTCCCCGACTGTCAGAACTGAAAGATGGTCTAATAAATATATCTACTTCACACCATGCTTCCCTGCCTGCCATGTTAAAAGAAATCTGTCAGCTAAAGAAGTGATTAATTTCTTCAGCCACCAGTTAGTCAACTGAAAATAATCTGCCAAAGCCCAATTTGTTGCCATTTCTGAAGTCATTGACAAGCAACATGAAACTTGAGTGATAAATAGCATAGGACATTGTGTACCTCATAAAACTACTGTATTAATAGATAATGCATTGATGCAGTGTCTTGCCTTCAAAAACAAAAATTAGTCTCAAGGCAAGGTCCTGCTAATGTTTGCCCTCATTTGCAAACTACTCTAACTCTCGCTTTTCAGTCTCACTTTTCCAGACATTTCTGGAAAAAAAAAGTAGAAACAGCTTCTAAGCAACTGATATAAGTGAATTTCATTATCAGGTTTCTATACCAAAAGGAGCAAGAGCTTCTGTTGCAAAGAATTCCTATTCCAGGACGTGCCATGCAGATTTAGATCACTGCAGTGTAAACTGGCTGTGACCAGAGTGACAAACGCTGGACAAGAACAGCGAATGTGGACATTTGGTGAGGAGCTGAATCATCAGCACACAAAGATCTCCCATAGTTCTTGGAAAGCCACTGTTCATCCCTGTCACTTGCTATGTATGTACTAGCAATGACTTGGAAACTTGCACCGAATAAAACAAAGAACATGCTTAGGAATAAGATCTTTGCAGTGCGTATTTGAAAGAAGCGAAGAGCATTTCAATTGAAGTATTAGTACAAGGCAGTATTCATTTTACTTTAGTCATTGGAAAGTTAATTCTCCAAACAAAATTAGATTAGATAAATTCCTTCCACAAGATTCATAAGATCCTACAAATAGCAAAAAAAGATATCACATTTTATTTAAGGAACACTTATGTCACACTTAAAAATGGCAACATTTTCTTAATTTTCTTCTATAAAATAAAGTGGGTTTTTTTTGACCAATAAATGGGAATATTGTATTACATGTAATAGTGCTAAGATATATGTATAATCAAATATAAGGGCATCATAATTCAGAGTATAATTAACACTCCTAAACTGCCATTTACTGACATCTGCTGTATTTAATTCAAGTTCTCAAATCAGATGTCTTCAAAGAAGCACCTCTCAAATGTATCATCTCCCCCATGGCAACTGAAATTTCTGAAAATACAGAAAGCTGCAGCCCAGAGCTGTGGTGCTGAGCAGCTCGTGGCTCAGCCTGGATGGCTTCAGGCACCAGCACCGTGGGGCTGGAGATGCTGGCAGACAGCAGAATGGCAGAAAGAATGAGGTTGGAAGTTACCTCTGGATTTGAGCTAATCCAACCCTAGAACTAGAACACGTTGTTCAGCATGGTGTACAGCCAAATTTCTAGTGTCTTCAAGGATGAAGACTCCATAACATCTTTAAACATAACATTGCAGTGTTTGACAACCTTCACAGCAAAAAAAAAAAAAAAGTTATTTTCCTATATTTAAAAGGAATTTCCTGTATTTCAGTTTGTGAAATACACATCTTCCTGTCTTTACACAGGATGCCACTGGGAAAAGTCCAGCTCCCTGTTATTTTCTTTTCCATTAGATATTTATACCTGTGGATAAGATCTCCAGGAGCCTCCCTTTCCTTAGTCTGAACAGTCACAGCTGTCTCCTCCTCTCCTTGTACATCAGATGCTGCTGTCCCTTAACCATTTTAGCAGCCCTCTGCTGCACTTGCTGCTGTAAGTCCATGTCTCTCCCTCATCCTGGGGAGCCCAGGCTTAGACCCAGAAATTCAGATTCTTCACCAGTGCTGAGGAGAGGGGAAGCATTACCTCCTGCCTCCTGCTGGCTGTGCTCTCCCTAATGCAGGCCATGTAATGTCTATGGCAGCCTAGAATGATCCTATTTGCATTTACCACTGACACTAGAAATAGCACTGCTGCAAATGTGCAGTGCTCCAGGTAGAAGTCAGTTTGGCTATAGTGCTCATTTGTGTTTTCAGTTGTGAAGTCAATCTCATCAATCAGAGTCTTCATGGATTCCCTGGCTCAGTTCACATCTAATTGGTGAAGTATTGAACCAATAATAAAGGGGTGGTGAGGCTGTGCTGTGCATCTTTTTTTACGGCATGGAAATGTTTGGCTTTGTAGATTTGATTTTTTTTTCATGCTTCTTGTTTGTAATTTCACTTTCTACCCCACTGTGTAATGATGTATTTTCAAGATTACTGTGTAATGGTGTTTGTTAAGAGTCTCCCATGGAAAACACATTACTTTTCCACTCCACTGCAGAGGAGATGCACACAATACATAGAGGTGACACGGCACTAGTAATCCATGGCACTAGTAATCAAATTGGGATTTGCACAACAGGAAATGAGAATTAAGCTTGGCAATGGATGAAAATTTCAAAAACTTCAAAAACTCTGTATCATTTACTGTGCCTTTTTAAGAGCCTTTTAAGATCAATCTAGGTACCAAAAGGTGTAATGCCAACTGAAGAGTTAATTTAATCTTGTACTATCTAAAAAACAGCTGAACTAAGATTAATTGTGGGGTTTTGATACCTCTGCCATCTGGTTAATATTCTTTTATTGATTCATCTGTTTTTTGCCATAGGAAGCTGAAAACACTGTGGAAGACATATTACTACTGGTGTGTCTAAAGGCATCTTACCAAATTACATCAAATTCAGTAGAGGTTTCAGTGATTTATCCACATCTAACTCAGTATGTTCCTTTCTGGACAATGTTAAATCCTCACCATTAGAAATCACTCTCTCTTAAGGGTCATAAATTCCTTCTTTGGGAACGTGTCTCATGCTGTTTGAAAATATATCAAAGAGTACCAATGTTAGATGTTTTGCCTTCTGTCTTTTTCACTGAAAGACTCCATTTTCAAATAGTACCTGTCATTTTCTCAGTTATTCAGCCATGATCAGTCAGATCTGAGTATTTATCAGGATTAATGTCTGTATTTTCAACAAAGAAAGTTTTGCAGTTTCAAGTCTACCTTGAAAAAAAGTTTTTTCAATGAATTAATAAAAGCACAGGTTCCTTCTTCTTTCATGGACTTCATATACCTGCAAGCAAGCTGTCCTGGAACACAAACTTTTAGAGGATCAAAAGGATTTTTTGTTTCTGTTGCAAGTTTTCTTGGTAAACTGCTGTTTCCTGGAGGGCAGATTAGATTTGCTATGTGTGTTCTAACAGTCTGTCTGTATCTTGTGTACAGAAATACAGTTTTGTGAAGTTCTCACGGTAAATTACCATGGAGGGTCACAGGGATGTTTCAAAAGTTGTAACAGCAGTGACAGATAAATAGGATTCTCGGTTTTCATTTTCATTGGAAGACAGAGGCAGTCAGACTTCCTGTGGAAACAACTTCCAGCTGGATTTGCTTTCTTGCCCAACATTCTTATTTTTAGTTGAAGGATGGGTGTAATGCTTGTTTGTACTGATCGAGTATTAATACCTCTTTTTAGGCAAGGAAGCAGTGATATTTGGCCAGATGATAAAATTATTTCATTTATGAAGTCATATTTAGGAAACTATCAATTTAAAATACAAGTTCCATCTTGGGCAATTGAAAAAAATCTTTGCATCCTCCTCTAACTTAAATTGTTATGGCATCCTTCCTGTCCTGAGTGAGTTGTTATGAAATCTTTGTCCTGTGTTGTACTAAACATTGGCTATGCTTAAGATGTTTGATCCTGAATAACTTTTCAGTTCCCTGCTGCAGGTGCATGACCTGACAGCACCCTGACTTTGTCATGGATGGGCTCTGCAAATGGATTCTTTCCCACTGTGGCTTGTTTTCCATTAAAGGAAGCCTAGGCAGGCAGGCAGGCAGGCTGGCAGCAGGAAAGCAGCTGCAGAGTGCTTCGAAAGGGAGCACGAAGCTCAGAGAATTAGGAGTGCACGGAGCAAACACCATAAAATGCATGTGTGCTGCAACACATTTTAGCCCTTTTCACATTTTATAATTACATTAGGGAATTGACTCCTGCATAAGAATTCAAATCTAGCAAAAGTTTCAGAATTTCTTCATAAATAAGCTCAGTTTTGGGAAATGTTTGATTTATATAATGTAGTCCACTGATGTGGACTGTCTCTGCTACCCTTTTTTCACAGTCTCTGAATATGAGCTTAATTCAGCTGTTAAAATGATGTGAGAAATTGACACACGTTTTGCACAAATTGACAACACATTTGAGGTATTCAAATCCTATGCTGTTTTAGCAATATGGAAAATAAGGTCAAGTATAATTCTTGTGCATAAAAGTAGTTCTCATTCAATATTTCAGTCCCTGATCCTTTAAATTAGATAAAGTTTTTAATTATGTAATTATAAATATTGCTAGTTTGCCTTTTGTTAAGAAGGTTCTGTTTGCATTGTGTTAAGTATGATGAATTCCAGTCATTTTTTACTTGTTTGGATGCTGTGAAAGGACAAATATATGATAACATCCTAGTTCCTATACATATTCTCTCTCAATTTTCTACAGAAATTATTGCTCATGAAAATATTCTTGAACAAACTCAGGAAGTTCCTCTTTTAGATACTGTTATGCAATATCTAAATGGATCTACCCTTGATTTTGTGGGGAACTATTATGAGTAGTTAGAGGGACACTATTCTGGAAATCCTACTGTGTCAAAAGAAGATGGAATATAGTACTGTATTTTCATCACTGGAAAAGCAAGAACATTTGCAAATAAAATTAGTTTGACCTCTTTTTTGCAAATGTTGGTTTGTATAGATAAATATTTCTTTTATTCTAATTACTTGCCATGTCAAATGCTTACTGATGGCAAACCAGTACTGTAGGTATGGGTTTCTTCTTTTCAGTTTTTATTCCTGGATCACTTTGGTTTGCAACTTCTTAATATGATCTGCACAGAAATAAAATTTAATGGGCTACTTACAGAGCAAAGTCAGACTCTAGCTCTTAGCAGTTGCTACCAAATTCTGGAAATTTTGAATATGCTCATCATACTGCTAAAAACTGATGTGGGTTGGCTTTCTAATTCATCATAAAAAAGCCTGCAACACTTCCCCCCCACTGCCCTATTAAACTGTGGTTTTTGATATTAGTAAATGTAAATAAATACTAAACTACAGTGACCTCATTAATCTCAAGTTATCTAGTCAGACAAATCATTACTAGATAATGAAAAGCTAGCTCAAAATTCATAGGGAGAAAAAAAATCTGTGTTTTTCATGTTGGAACTTCATTTTGGTTTTTTTTGGGGGTTTTGTTTGTTTGTATGTGGGTTTTTTGGGAAAAATATAAAAATACCAAAGAGGAACCTCTTTCTTACTGGACTTACAGGACTAGATACATGCAAGCAGTTCTACGTTCTTCTCTGAAAGCACTCAAACAAATGGAGACTGCACTATTAAGGGGATTTCTATATTTTTTAATTCCTCCTGCCTGACAGATCTTTCTTTTTTCTCCTTTTTACTTTCCTGCTCCTCACCCCCCATTCCTTTTTTAAATACTTTTTTTTTTTTTTGTTCCTTGTACTTCCCAGCAATAGTGAAGGGTACTGTCAGTTAGCTTTCCTCTTTTTTTATTGCTTTTTAATTTCCTTCTTCCTTCCCTGGTAAGGAATAAAAGATTTATTGTGGGGAGGTAGAAATGGACTGGCTTACAGAGAACTGACACAGGGACTGCCCCTCCCACCTCTCTCCACAGCAGAAATAGAGCACTTCTTATGAGATAACACCAGGAAAGAAGTATTCCAATAATTTTTGTGAAGCCCAGTGCATTGTGTCAGCTGAGCACTGGTGGTGAAAGAAGAACCACATATTAACTAGCTTAAGACTGACCATAGATGAAAGTGTATTATCACCTGAATTTGACATATTAAGCATATCTAGCATTGATTTCCTACAAAATAAAATGTTGATTTCTCACTGCCTCCCCCACCCCCCCTGCCCCCCAATACATGGTTGTCTTGTCTTTTTGTAATTCTTAAACTTCCTACAGTAATTTTTTTCTACATCTTGGCAGAAACCTTCTATTTTATGTTAAATGAGAACATTTGTCATTATCCCTTCACCTCTCACTCGTATTCATAACAAAGAATTAGTTCCTTGCAGAGCATATTGTCCTATAATGAGCCTGACACTCCTTTTGTTCTGTAGACCTTTCCATGGAATAAGTCTATGAGTAGATTCTTTGTATTAAATCAGTACAAAGTAGCATGCTCTCAGTTTTGAATAGCTAAATATGATAATAAGACAACAAAAGAATGAAATCTGAAATTGACTTAATCCAAAGACTAGAAACAGAATAAGAAAAAGATAAAAGAAGCCAAGTTCTGACAAGGCAGCAAAAAAGCTACCTGGCAAAAGAAAAAATATATGTAAGAATAAAAAAAATTGTGAATTTCATAAAAGAGAAGCACCACTGAGTGATTTTATTCTTCTGCCCCTGAATTTCCAAATCCATATATTAGCTGTTCTCTGAAAATTTCCACTCCTAGATAACACCAAGTGCCACTGCTGTTGTTGCCAGATAGGCATTAATAACTCTGTACCTGCACTGCCTAGGCTTTTTCTCTCCAAACTAACACTCATAAAGTTGATGGGGAGAAATTAAAAGATTTCTAAAGTGGTTTTTGATTTTGCTATTCTTCTAATAACTAGTTTATGGAAAAGGTCTTGAAAGTTAGAGCTCTGTGACAGAGGAGTTTTGCACAGCTAGATCATGAATCCTTAAAATTGAAGTAAAAATATCTTTCAGCCAGCAGAGTAAAAGGCATTCTTCCTCAAAGAGTAAAGATCATATGCACTTGTTAGCTTCATCACTTCCCCTAGGACCTATTCAGTATCACTAGATTTAATGATTTTCTTGAGGTAGTTCCTTAGGTAGAAAGATATTTAGAAAGCAGAGTCTAAAGCACATTTTAATATGTTTGAAATAATTTCAAATTACTTAACATTAGCGACCAAAAACCCACAAAGCACATGCATGGTTTTGCAGACACATGCACCAATGCTCACTGTCCTCCCACACACCCACAGCTGCCATCAGCATCACCCATGACATTTCCTGTAACAGAACCACAGCTCCTTTACCACGAGTCTGAATTAAAAACAAACAAACAAAAAATGATTTACTTTAAAACCTGTTTTAAAAGTGAAAATGTGGATTATGGGAAAATCCTTTGATGGATATTCAGGAAGGGTTTGTTCTCTTTCCAGTTGCTAAGATTCCCTCTAAGGAAATGAGCATGCTTCAAAGCTATCATGGGCAGCATCACTGTGTACTAAGTTATTTACAAAGCTATGGATTTTTCAGTTAGAAAGGAACTATATAAATATCACTGTAGCTTAACTGGTATCATTTGTAGGTGGTATGTTAAAGATTGTCTCTTTATAAAAGCTTTTCTAACCTCAGAAGTGTATTTTATTATTTTTCCTGATTAAGAAAAGCACAAATACACCCCACAAAGGAAACTATCAAAAGCCAAGGGAAAACCAAAACCAAAACCAAAAAAAAAAGAAAAAAATCATTTTATGGTCCTGATCTGTCTGTCCTGGTCTCCTTCAGTTTGATTTTTCAGTCAAAAGACTAAAATAGACTTTGTTAATAAGCCTGTCCAACATGCATCCAAATAAGGAAGAATTTTCAGGGCCATGGAGAAAATATTGAAAATATTCAAAAGATTCCTTACCTGCCATTCTTTCTAAAAAAATTTGCTTAATTTAGTAAGATTTAGAATGAAACATAACTTCACTTGTTTTGGAGGTGATGGTACATCTGTTTGAACAGCTGCAGCATCATGACCTTGTCAGTGATTTAATTTTTAATTTTTCTGGTTTTAATATGTAATTGAATTGCAAATTGAATTAAGCCATAAATGTTTAATTGCATTGAAATCTAAAAATACATATGTCTTCAATGCTATTTGTCAAAATAATAAAAAAAACCCTGGACTTTCTAAAAGGGATTGTTCTTATAAAAAAAAATTTGCTTATTTTGGTATACAGAGTGGTCACAACTTAAGTTGGTCTGAAATGTTTGAACCTGTTTCTCTTGCAAAAGATATTTTTGTATGGTTTGGTTTAGATTGTATACTGAAATAGCTGAAACCAAAGATGTTCTAAAGTAGTTTGAGAATTTTTATCCACTTCTTTTTTACCCAGGTAGTCTATGCTTTATTTATACTCTTTGGTTGCATTTTTAAGTTGTTTGTAACTACTCCGTGAATTTTCCTAGTTAACATCAGATTGAACTAAGCTAGCCAACCTTACAAGCCAGCCTACTTGTGTGTGATGGAAACATGCCTACAATCAGATTATGATTTAAATAGTATATTCCCAATACTTACCTATACTCAGGACAAAATCTGCTCTTCCTGTTTGCATAGCATACACTTAGCCAAGCTCTTGTTTCTTTACTAACATGTACAGATAGACAATCCAGTTTCTGGACAAGTCCGTAATGGTTGGATTATTTATAACAGCTTCTAAATGTTCATGGGTAAAAATATTATCTATTTACTGTATTCGTGAATTGTTGGAATCCTGGATGCTGAGAATTATAAACGTTCTGTGTTGAAAGGCACAGACCCACAAGAGAACACTGCATTTGACCTGAGGTTGTGGAACAGGCTTTTAAAGTTGATTAATAGCACTGGGATTACGAGTGTGTAGTTGATTAGAAGTTTATAATATCACAGAGTGGAAAACTTAGAGTATGGGATTTTAAAATATAGGAATAAATATGAAGCAGGATAGAGGTTTTAAGGTAGAAGCAGGGTGTCCTTCTTTACTTTCTTCTTCCTTCTTCTTCATGGGTTTGGGTGCTGTTTTGTGATTGGACAGAAAAGTCCACATTGCAGACTTTGGGGGATCAGTTATTGGGTTAAAAGGGAAAATAATCCACATGGCCTTTCTTAATTGGATAGTTTAGTTTTAAAAGACCTTGTAACAAGAGTAGTTTAGCCATTTTGTGCTCACTCACAGTAGTGAGACTGTAACATAGATAAGAAATAGTAAACACCTGAGTCCAAACATTAAATACCGTCTCAAGGGCCTTCAATCCTGACCTTGAGAAACCAATAATTAATGAGCTGAAAATCTGAACATTTACCATAATCATCCTTTTTTCCTAGCAGCCACAGCTTTAGAATTGCCATAACTGAGGTGTTGCATTTCTTCCTTTCTTTCAATCTTCATGTTGTCACAGACCTGACAACAACAAAAAGATCTCAAGGTTAGACAACTCATATGCATAGGAATTCTAAGCGGGGGTCAAATTCCCTCCATCTGCTTTAATTCTATTTCAGTTTTATGAATCACCTCAATGCATAAACTGCTGCTGTCCCACTGGTGGTTTTGTCATTTGTGACACAAAAGAGCCTCTTCTTAATATCAGAAAAACAGGTGTTGGTGTCCTGTTGTAGAAATACACAGGAGACTTCTGAAATAGGTTACTAGAGTAGGCTGTGGTGTGCAGCTGGGTACCAGCCTCTCTTTAAGGGTCTGCAAAGCAACTGCTGGAATGGCTCACTGGCTTCAGGAGGAATCTCAAAGCATCCAAATGGACCTTCCTGCCCTGGATCCAAGCATGGCACTGACTTATTCATTCTAAGTAACACCAAGGATTCCTCCCAGGTCTATTCACAAACATGGAGTTTAATGTAGCATTTCAAGAGTTTGTTTAGTGAAGGAGGCCAATACAAGTCTCTTTCACCAAGCCAGGCTACTGCAAAGTTTATTGAAGCTTCTGTAGGATTAGAAGAGCTAATTCTTGTAGCTATCAAATACATTATCTCTTAGTATGCCATACATTAATAGAACTTTGAATTTCAAATAGTTATTATATTAAATCAACACGAAATTTATTTTAAAGAGCATGATAAATTTTCTGAAATTATTAATATTGTCTTTTTGCAGGTAATTTATCTTGCCCATGTTGCAGGCTGAAAGAAAAACAATAAAATCACAAACCACTGAAAGTTCAGCAATATGTTGTTTATAGGGCATGTGCCTGATGATATCTGAAATTTCAAAACTTTTTATCTTACCTATAGAGAATACTAGGTTTTATGGAAAATACTGATTACCTAATCTGTGAGTCATAGCTTAGGTTTCTGTTAAATAACAGAAATTTTTATCCAGTAGAATCTTTATTATCACTGGTATATACCAGAACAAAAAAAGTATAATTGTCAGAGCTTTGGCTGAATTTAAATGGACACAGATTTACTAGAAGCAGAAAAAGTAGAAATTAAACAGAACTGACAGAAAATGGGAAGTGTGAAAAGGAGGGAGGAGAATAAATAATTCTGATTATTTTTAGTTCTACTTTTGATCTCCTCTATTGACTCTGTCAAATATCACCAGCAGAAAAATTATGTATAAAATCTCCTAGAATAAAGAAAGCAAATAAAGGTTAAATACAGATACAATGTATAAAGGAGATTTATTGTCATTTTTGCTCCCTGCTGTAGTTTAACACATAGACAGACATATTTTGAAATGTTTTTGAGAAATGGCTGCTTAGTACAGTTTTATGGTCACTGAACTTCTTACATATTAGAAAAGCTCCATTTCTAACCTCCTGAGGGAATGGCACATACGCAACTGCTTTTTAAACATGATTAAGGAAATACACTCAGTTGTGTCATGAAAGTTTAGGAAATGCAGTAGTGTATTTAGGACAAATCCTGTTTTTTTTATAATGCAGCAGATTGATCATCTGATTGTGACTGCCTCACCCCTGGCTGCTCTCTTTCCCTTTTGCCCTCCCTTGCCTTCCACTTCTCAAGGCTTCTACCCCCCAGAGGGATCTTCTCCTCCTCCAATCCACATCTTCACAGACATCTCTCAGTTTATCTGGGTGAAAGACTAATGTTCTTCTCCCTTGTTTCATCTAAAGAAGTAGGATACAACATGACAACAGTATCATGTATTCCAATATCATGTAGCACATTGTGTCTCAGGTTCCAAGTAAAACAATTTTTCCATATGAATTCTGTTTTTCCAAAAGGTGATGTACTGTGATTTACTCTCATATGCACAGACTCGGAGCAATGTTTACATTTCTTTTATGCATGAGAATAAATATGCACATTGTAATGTGCTTTTTTCTATGTAAAGGAATGTTTCACAGGATTGAATGTAGCTTATCTTATGCAATGGGTTGACAGGAATTGTCTAAAGCAATTTAACTTTCCTGTCCCTAGATGATACCAGAAAAAATTAATTTATTGCTTCAAAGGAAATATTTTTACTTCTGCAGTCTTTAATGTAGATAAAACCTTGCTTTTATCGTATGAAGTGGAATAATTTAAAACATATTTGAAGTACGTATGCTGATATTGCTCAGTATTTTGTAATTGAAGTGTACACACAAATGTACAATGTAATATTTCTGATGTGATATGTAGGAGTATCTATTGAGAGATAATAGCACAGGATGAGCTGTGTCACCACCAAATGCTCACCCTGGCTGCTGTTTCATTTCTGCAGCTTTAGGTCCTTACTTAGGTACCTTGCATCCATTTTTCTGGCCTCAGCTCAGGTAATGACACTACATACTGAAAGTATTAAGGACTGACCATTCACTGGTGTTGATCTCTCTCAGGCAGTTCTTCTGGGTGTGGCAGGCACATGAAATACAGTGTATATAACATATCACTTGCCACTTCCATCTGGCTTTTTTGGAAAAAAAATGAAATTTCTGGTACATGAAAAAGGCTGCTGCTTATGGACTAAGCTCATGTTAGTAGCCCAGCTTCACACTCAGCTACCATTATCATTATATCCAAAAGCAAGAAGTGCAGAAAGCTGAGGTGCAAAACTCTCTTCACACTCCTGGCATGCTGGCTTCAAGGACAGTCATGACATACACAGATAAGACAGATGTAAGGCAGCATATAAATTCTCTCTCATTATTTGATTTCTACTGGATGCCACACTTAATTCACTCCGCAGATATCTGTCTGCTACACAACAAAGATTATGTCTTAGATAATAAATATGTATTTATTCAACAGAAAGTTTTTTAGCTTTTTAACCTTAAATATTAAGGAAAAAAGTTTACAAACGCTCGAGAAATTAGCTTTGATACAAAGCAAAATTGAAACTTAATTATTTTGACTATTTAATAAATTCACTCTATGAAAACTTGTGCAAACAAATATGTGCCATCCAGATTTCATTATATTTTTTGTTTATTGATTTATTGATATGTTAGTTAACATGCATTTTTTATGCCTGTAAAATGTTAATGAGTATAGAAAGAAATATTAGTCTCCAATTTCCATAGACCTTATTAGGAGTTGAAGTTAAGGATTTCTGAGATTAACCCTTTCTTCTTCAGCTAGACTTATCTCTTATTCCTTATCTCAGTGCTGGAACTCTTAAAATCCCCTTTTCATGCTGTCCACATGTCCACAAAACATGACCTGACATTGAAGGAGTCAGTCAGCTGGAGCTTCTTCATTTGCCATGCTTGAACAGGCTCAGTGTTGTAACTCCTGCCCTGTGGAAACTGATGTCAGTGAGACCAGGATCAGACCTCTGTATTAGAATAGACTTGGACAACACAGGTGAAAGATGGAGAAAAGAAAATAAAAAATTTATTTTCCTTTTGGTTTTTTTTTTTTTTTTGTTAGCACAGTCAAATCTGATTATTTTAATCGTTATTTAGCATAATTTCACCAATTTTGAGTTGCTTTGGCATTTGTACAGGTGCCGTATGTTTTTCCAAGAACGATAAATTCTAATTGCCTTTGCACAGGGGATCTGACATAAACTGTTTCCAGCTTCAAATCAGGCTTGGCAGCTGGGATATACACTCCAAATTTCCATCACTTCTGGGGGATAAGGGGAGATATAAGCCCCCTAATTGGTGCTCTGAGAGATGTCCCTGCCCTGCCAACATCAAAAGCCAAAAACTTCCTTTGGGCAAAATGTTGTCATTGTCAGCTGGCCGTCTCTGCATCTTCCTATATTGCTGTGCTTGCTGAAATTTGTAACAGTAAGTTATGTAAGCTCCCACTTCAGTAAAACTAAGAAACCTGAAAATAAAGGATTTGTTCATAATGTTTTTAAGATCCCTGTCTAGAAGGCAGGGATAAATAAATTTCCTGTTTCTTCCAAGAAAGTTGTTTTGGCTGTCCAAAAATGGCAGAAGAACTCAGTGTACAATGAACAGAAGGAGACTGTCAGTCTGAATTCTTGGGTCCTAAGAACTATGCCAACTTGACAGTCTGTGTTATCCTCTGCTTCCTCACTACACTTGTGTTTCTCTCCCTTTCCCAGGTAGATGAAATGAATTAGTGAATGTTTTATGTGGGAATGTAGTGAAAAATAAGAACAGAGCATCACATAAAATTTCAAAAGAGTAAATTGCCACCAGTGTTATATTCTCCTCCTCTTTCGGATATTGCAAAGTATTAAAGAGAGCATTTATAAAAGGTATTTATTTCTAAGGAAGAAAGAAAAGGACAAAAGATAGGAAATACTGTGTTAGTATCTGTGACTGTTATGCATTCTCTAAGTCTTCAAGGAGGTTGAGTTAAAAATGGAGGCTTTTATTTCCTTCCCTCAGAACAATGGAAAAATCTTTTGCCATTCTGGTAAACCTGTATGAGATAAAAGCAAGAAAGAAATAAAAGAATTTCACTTCCTTGAGTACTTAGGTCCATTTGGGGACTCTAGTTTTTATTATATAATAGAGGGGGAAAAATATATATATATTGTAATATAAATATTTTAGTTCACACTGTCCTTCCTTCCTTCCTTCCTTCCTTCCTTCCTTCCTTCCTTCCTTCCTTCCTTCCTTCCTTCCTTCCTTCCTT
>QUSF01000005.1:7157653-7327280 GCA_003676055.1 Chloebia gouldiae | reverse complement strand
CTTCCTTCCTTCCTTCCTTCCTTCCTTCCTTCCTTCCTTCCTTCCTTTCAAATTTCATGCTACAAGGCAAAGTAAAAAGTGAAGGCAATAGGTTTCCTTCTATGTTCCAGTGACATACTGATATAAGCCTTACTGTTTATCCTTCTTATATCATCCTGAAACAAATCTGTATTAATTCTCTGTTTGAAATAGAATGCAATGTGTGTCTTCATAATGGGCCATATCCTGCTATCAATATTTTAACAGATCCCCCATGGACTGCAATGTGGAGTCCACTAAAAAATTGATGGCACCATTATGCTCAACTGCAAGTATATTTTTAATTCAATTATTTTTCTTTGATTTCATTCAAATTTCTGTCATTAAAGTGCTCTGGTCAAACTAATTAATTGTAAACACATTGTGTTGTGTTTATTTTGGTAATGTTTGCTTCAGTCTGAATACCTGTCAGAATTATTCATGCTTTCCTGCTGTGGATCAACACACAAAAATTCAGCAGCTTAGTACAGATTCCAAAGACAAATTACAGCAAAAGTAATTTGCTCTGATTATAGGAAGCAATTGTTATAACTAAGTATATGTACAATTCAAGTCTTGTTGAATAAAGCTGCATAAAAGAAAGGAAGGTAGCATAGAAATTGCAGAACAGTAAACTTACTCAAATAGAAGAATTTATGAAAAATTGCTATTTTTGACCTTATGACTTCCATCAAGGCTCAGAGAGCTGGGAAATAAAGTATATGAAGTTTCAGCAAATATAATAGAATCTCCACTGAAGAAAATAATTCTCCATGCCATTTAAACAAACAAATTTATTGTAAAATATATACTGCAATTTATTCAAGGGGGAAGACTTTCCAAAATAAGAGAGAGATTAGGGTTCTGGGTTGTATGACATTGGACTAAGCCTTTTAGCTGCTGTTTTCCTTTATTAACTGCCTGAATTTCCTATTTCTGAGTAGTTCCCACCACTGAGATAAGGAATTAATGCATTGTAAGCTGAATTTGAGCCTGTTCTGTCTTTCTTTATGTTGTCTTTGTTTCTCTTGGTAGCTCTTTGAGATTTTCTTTCCTTCCTTTCCTTTAGTGCTTTGCAGCTCTTGGAAACATTTTAATTTGTTCATTTCAGAAACCACCTGGAAGATAAGTCTTGGTAACTATCAATGCACAAGATGATCAAAAGCTTTACGAATATGATACTTTTAAATTTTTTTCATCATGTGTGCTAGATAAAATTTAATTTTTTAGAGTTTCACACTGCATAAATACATATATAAATCTGTTTCCATTTTTTGAGTGTTCAGAAACAGTATATCATTAGAGTAGCTGCATAAATATATAAATAGGGTTTATACATACATTTTTAAGGACCTAATTTGGAATGGCTAGATTCTTATGTTTCTGTCTGAAAGTTTTTTCAGCCCCTAACAAAAAGCAAGACAAGCCAACTGAGCAAAATAGAAGAATAAGAACGTCACCCTTCTGCAGTCTTTTACAGAATATGGGTAGCTTTGGGCTAGACCCTCTAAAATACTGAGTATCTCTCACACAAACAGTAGTGGAGTGAAGCATTGTAGATAACTTGATTTTAAGCAGAAAATCTCTTCTTTCCACAAAGTTTCTGACAGGAATGAAAAATGGCAGTTTATGAATGATGGTTTTTTTTGTAATCAGAATAGAAAACTGCTCCATCACAGCCTCCTTTCTTTACCATATTTAAGCTTGGACCTTAACATCCCTTCTTGGGTGCAGCGGGAGAACACATACAGAATTCCTTTTTATGCTGCAGTGCATTCAAATCATTATTCAGTAAATATTGCTGGAAGGATCTGTTGTAGTGGCAACATTCAGTTTTGCTATTGTTCATCCATAATGTGACAATCTATGTATACAAATCCATTAAGCATGTGTTTTGTCAGGGTCCTTACTCCCAAAATCAGATTTAACTTTTCTACGGAAATTAGCCTGCTGATTTATGAGCAAACAGGAGGCAAGCAAAATTCTTTTCATCTGTATTTCTCAGCAGTAGATCAAAATAAACATACAAGTTTAGGAACTGTTTCTCTTGCTTTTTGCAGTTCTGCAGGACCAGTGTTTTCTAAGTTAGTTGCTTCAGGAATTCTTTGGTCTTGCAAACCAGGGAAGACACACAGAAACTTAAAATGGTTTCATATTTATGTATAGAGTTTAAAAATATCTGTATATGTGCTTATGTATAGAAAATTATCTAACCCATTTAGGCCAGGTTATAAATGAACCCTGTTTTCAACAAATTAAAGGATCCAATATCCCATAGTAGATGAAAGCTATCTCTTTTTACAACTGCACAAATGTCAGCTGCTCAAAATGGGCAGAATGACTAAAGGATAATTCTCTGTTCCCCATCCTGGTGCATGAGAAGTGCTGCAGTGTGGGTGGTGTACTCTTGCCATGTATTTTTGGGCCACCAGTATGAGACATACCACTCAGAAGATCATAAAAATATTTGCATCGATGTCTTTTTATGGAGTCTTTATCTTTATATAGCTCTTTCAGTCTGCTGCTTGGTGTAAACCTGCAATATGAGAAAATATCTTGAAAAGCTAAAAAAAAAAAAAAGAAAGGAAAAAAAACACTACCAAAATAAAATGTACACAACACAGTGAGGGTGAACATGCCCAGTCTGGTTTGTTTATAATTACTTTCAGCAGATCTGCTTACAAGTGCTATATGCTGATATGTCTCATTGATAAGATGCCACAGTAAGAAACAGAACATGCAGGATTTTTCATAACACAGGAGAACTTTTCATAAAATAGAGGATGATTTTTCATAAAAGAGGATTGAACTTAGCATTGTCCCATTTGCATCTTTACAGCTTAAAGATGAACTTGGTGTATATGCTGTGACACAGTGTTGTCAACAGATCAAAAAAATTAATTGTAGTTTCAAGGCTGATGCACCAGTGTTTGTTATTGTTGAGATGCAGATTTTTTTACATGTGTAAATTTTGCACTAACATCATAAAATTGATTGAGGATGATCTTTAATGCTATTTGGGAACATTTAGGGGCATTATACATTTCACATAAACTATTAGACTTCCTATCTTTAGTAAAATCAGTAAGTTTCTGGAATAAAGCTGATCCTACTAGCTGCATGATGCTAAACCACACTTCAGTATCATTTAAATGAGCCATAATTACAGTTGCAGTTGAATCCCAACACCTGCCTTAGCTGATTACAGTAAAAAAATCAACAAATAAGCATAGCTTCAAAGGAATAAAATTAAACCTACCAAATCCCTATGACTGCTCCAGCAAACCTGTGAAAAACAGATTAGAAAAGAGGTCAGTGAGATATGTTGTGAGGCAGACAATATAATATTCCTTTTGTATTACATGATAGAGCAGAGAAGCTTTAAAGCATGAGCTTTAAACTGGTAGTTCAGCTGGTATTGAATTGTCCTTGGCTGGAGTAACACCAAGAAAACAGGTTTTGCATCTCTCCTGGCCCTCTATCCCAAATATGTACAGGTTGACATAGCCTACAAACTTCTGATGCCATCATGTAGACACCATGTAGAGTTAGAAGAGGGCACAAAGAAAGCATCCAAATTTCCTGTATTTCCCACCTCCTGAGAATTATTTTTGTCTGTTTGAATCAAAATTACATTCTTCAGATGTGGATGAAGTAGAAAGAATCATATTAACCATTCTTGTAATTGTTATAAGAGAATTAACACTAGTGTTATCTAGCACGCCGTGTTAATTTATTGATAGCAGTACATTTATCTTTTAATGCACCAGTCTAGCAAACACCATGGATTTTATCATGACAGTACTTTTTTTTAAGAATCTGATGCAGATTCTGCATATCAATCATGTCTTAAATTGTCAGCTCTTATTCTAAACTTAACATTCAAGCAACATAGCAAAACCACCTTTGTTCTGAACTCAGTGGGATGTGAAATGCCAGCATAGTAGAAAAATACCATTTCTTCATGTAGAAAGAGACCATCAGACCATCAAAAATGTCAGGATTAATATGAAGTGGGCTGTCAGAAGTACTATCTGCACTGAAAAAGCTGATAAACAGATTTCAAAATGGGAGTTAAATGCTTTTTCTTTTAAAGTATGAAAGACCAACTATAAGTTCATTTCTGCGTCAGGAGTAAAAACTATGCCATCTGGTAGGACAAGGAAGTTTTCAGGCTCTGTCACAGTGAGTGCAGTTTGCTCTGCTGAAGACTGTCTATACTGCACATTGCAGTACAATGTAGAATTTCCAGAGTTATATATAAAAGGAGGACCTTGAATACTGTGAGCAATAAAGCCACAATAATTAAGATTTCTGCTTGGATTAATACATGCTGCTTTTCATCACAGGGTTTGTGTATTAAAATTCCAGTTGGATTATCTTCAATTGAAATGTTGCTATAGTGCTTCTAGTTTCCAGTCTAGTGCCAGCATGACTCTGTGCTGGGATATCCTGAACCTGATTTCATAGCTAAAATTAATGCATCATCCTGTTGAGTATGTGCAACTCTAGTTATGTAAGATTCAATTTACCTACACAGTAGTAATCTGAAGAAGGCACAAACCCAGACTGAGGATGTTGCAGAGGAATTGCCAAGGCACCATCTCATGGGAACTATTAGCCTTTCCTGCTCACAAGGAAAAAAAAAAAGTGTGAAAAGCACACTTTTGTGCTTCCAAAGATATTGAAAAACTGGAGTGTAAAGCCGCCAGAACATTTGGCAGGCTGGAGCACATAGTGTGAAAAGCTGATAGACTTTAATTTGTTCAGTCTGGAGAAGAGGAGGCTCATGAGGGTCTCACTGGTTTCTTTATTACTTCATGGAAGTCTATACAAATGCTGGAGACAGAATTTTCACAGTGCAGGCTGTAAAAGGTATCATGAGAGCAGAAATAAACTTCATCGTGGTTATCAAACACAAGATAGTGAAAAGAAAAAACTTCACAGTGAGTGTGGTCAAAAGTTTTAAATTAGATGTGATCATCTAGGGGAGCATATCCCATCTGCATGTTTTATATGTAAACTATGTGAACAGTTGCTATAGTGTTTCAATTTCATTAACAGACTTTCTTCTACCAGAATGTAAAGATGAATTAGTAAAATGCCCCATAAGTACCACTAGTAGCTGAAAAATAGCTATGTATGTCATGAATATTTAGAATTCTTATCCTAAAAAAAACTCCCATGTTTTAATATGAATATATGGTTTTTTTGGTTTTCCTAAGGATGATTTGATTTGAAAAAATACTGTCTAAACAGGAAGTGTTGCAAGTAATTTCTTTTGAAATACAAAGGGTTTTGGTACAATGTATTTATCCACAAATTGGTTTGAAAGCTTTTTTTTTGTTTTTTAAGTTGTCATAGAGCCAAATTCTGCATTCAGTGTGAAGCATGTGGCTACAATGGAGTCAGCATATATGAAGTAATTGAAAGTTTATAAACTTATAATGTTACAATTTGGTTCAAACTTTTTAGCACTTCTGCCTATTTTTTTCAACAAATCATTAAATAAGGTCAACACAAAGCTTTATTCTAACTGCTTTTTGATGCATTTTGTAGAGCATCTGACTGGTGCTCAGCATGTAACAGTAATGAGTGGCTGACTTTGCAGTATGAGCAGCAGCCATTGTTTTTTGAGATAAAGGGCCCCTTGGGCTCAGCCTTGCAAAGTGTACAGTATTCTGACTTCAGTTCTGCCAACTTGGGCAACACATACATGATATTAAACATCTGAGTCAGCTCCCAGAAATAATGAGGTTGCACTTGCATTCAAAGACAAACACACACTAAAATGTCTCTCTGAGCACAGCACACACGATCCCACAGGACTAGCTTTCTACCTTATCTGATTATGCATGAGCATCAAGTTGTCAGCTGCTCTACTAAACCACAGTTTTACTCTTAGCAGAATGGCTGACAGCAGCTTGGGAACTTTGTGTTATAATACGTGTCAAGAATTTGTGTTATTGTTTGCTAAGAGAATGAAAGTGGTCATACCCACAGCTGATACTGATGTGCAAGCATGATCGATTGTCTGTATTGTAGATTCATACAGCACTGATCAGAGGGTGTTTCCCACAGGTTAGCAGCTAGCTGATAGTCCAAACCCATTTACAGTTATAGTGAGAAAGATAAGTTGGATAGTGTTGCAGCCATAATGCTGGAAATACATGCAACACTTGAAAAGAGAAACTCTGTGGTTAATACTCTCTCACAGCCAAAGAGCAAAGACTGCTATCCAGTGAAGATACAGTCAGATCCTTCTTCCTTGTAAAATATATATATATATATGCAAGCTATGATTTTTGGTGCTTTTACAGAGCTGCAACTTGTTTTACCTCAGTTTTATCTTTTATTTAGGACATCCACAACTGCATCAGACCAGACTACTTGAGCCAAAGTAACATAAGATCTTTTACTGTCCTATTACTTGCTGCTCTTTTTGCAAGTTTTAAAAGTGAACCACATCATTACTTTTCATCAGTTTATTTTATAAACCAACCTCAACTTCACATACAGTGATGTTGAAAGAACCATGCAAAGCCTGTTTTTTGGTCAGGTGTTTCCAACAGGCAGTGCAAAAATTTAGAATATTTTACAGGCATTACTGAAATCTGTGTAGCTGATGAGAAATAGATGACGTGAGTTGCTGCAGTACAGGGTGACTTTCTGTCCTACCCTGCAAGGGCTGGCTGGATGTCTTACAGTAAGGGTGAGGGTTGCTGTGCACACTCCTCCTTTAGCACATTGGCCAGGGCATGCCTCCTGAGGGCACATTATAAATGCGTTTTCAAATTTGAAGAGCATGGTGATGAATTAAGATATACACTACAGAAGAGGGTGCTGACTCTAAGTTAGCAAGTCACAGACCTTCGCTGCTGACTCCACCATCCATTAAGAAAATGCTTGATCTCTCTCTCTCTCATCTGACATTTAAGAGTACACTGTGGGAAAGAGAAGTTCCAATTGAAATTCAAGCCAAGTAAAACAGAAGAGAAAAATGCATCCTGTGAACTGAAAAACTGGGTTAGAGGTTTGCGTAGATGGAAGGGGTTCCAAAGGGTCAAACTTTTGAAATCCTTCATCCAGTTTGACAAGTAACTAAAAATAACAATGAACTTTAAGCTTCCATTTTACTTTTTTTTCCTTTTGCAGTTCTGGTACAGCTTTGGATATTTACCACTGTTTAAAATAAATAATGTGTCCATATAATGATTAAAAAGAAAATAAAACAAACTCCCAACAACCCACCTTAAGTCATTTGTCTAAGAAAACAGTGTATTTACTTATTCCAATGTAATATATATTTTTTTTTGAACATTTTAATATCCCCAAGTACATGTCTGTGCCTATAGCTATATAAATAGCTAATAATATAATAGCTATATAATAATATATATTAGTTAACAAATACAACAAATATTTAGCTAATAATAGCTATTCTAGGCTATTGCTGTGTCTGTAGTGGATACTGATAACAGAATTTCAGAACAATTATAGAATATCACCAAATTAGCTGGAATACACACACTGAGTTGCCTGAGACAAGCTACTTAATAAATCTGTAGGAAATTTCATGGTGATTGCTAAAAATCTGCAAGGGGAAACACTATAGCACATTTGCGACAATGAGACATATTGAAAGATGTACTTTCTGAATATTTTTTCTTGTGGTTCACAGCTTTTATTTACATTGCCTAATTGTCAGATCCCCTGGTCATATTGTTAATGGATCATATGCACAAGCATTAAGAAATAGGACTTCTATGATTATTTTTTAATTTACTTATATATTGAATTTAAAACAGAAAAATATGGCTGGATAGGAATTCTGAATCTACTAGTGTTCATTTAGGGTTGCAAGTTCAACAGCAGTTCTTGGGTCATATTCTTTATTTGAAAAGAAGTGTTGGACCAAGTGATCCTTGAGGTATCTTCCAACCTGGTATTCTGTTTCTATCATATAATTTTCTATCAGTATATCAGAATACCCCTGGCCTTGAAATGAACTGGTTTTGTTTACACTGACAGCTATGACTGACCCGAATCTTTCTCAAATCCATATTCAAAGACCATTAACATAGGAACTCCTCCACAGTGCTCCTGAGAAAACCTGTGGTATCAGGTAGACAACATTTCTATTTGTCAAATTTTTAAAATTTATGTGTTAGACTTTACTGAAGTGCAGGATGTTTTTAAGTATTAACATAACAGTTCAGTCTTGCAGCACTTCTCAAAGCTGTTTTAAGTGGACGCAACTCAGAAAGGGAAAGGAGCCACTCACCCTCAGACTGATCACTGAAAGAGTCTCACCATGAGAGTTTAACCAGAGCACAGAGAGGATGAGGAGACTGGAGCACATCTCTTAGGAGGATTCCTGAAGGAGCTGGGCCAGTTCAGCCCTGAAAGGAGATGCTTGCAGAAGAGGGGATCTTATCAAGGCATACAAATACTTTGAGGGCAGGTGTTCAGAGACTGGGGCCAGACTCTTTCCAGGGGTGCCTAGTGACAGGATAAGGGGTGATGAGCACAAACTGAAACACAGGAAGTTCCATCTCAAAATGAGCAAAAGAATTCTTTTCTTTGAAGGCGACAGCAATGGAGCAGGCTGCACAGAGAGGCTGTAGATCTTCTTTGTGGACATTCTCAAACACCATTTGGATGCAATCCTGTACAACCTGGTGAACCTACTTTAGCAGGACCGTTGGACTAGATGATCTTGAGAGGTCTTTTCCATCTCATCCATTCTGTGACTCACTGAGAAAGGACAAATGCAAAATAAAGTTTTTTCATGAAGGAAAAATGCAAGAAAACCTTTGTCTAAGCAAAGAAAAATTTATGTGCACACAAATTTCCATTCATTCAGGTACACAAACAATGCAACTTAAAATAATTTAAAATAGTATTAAGCAGTTAAAAATAATACTTCTTAACAAAACCCAGAGAACACAGCATTGAAAATGTGCTCAGAAAGACTACTTTTTCTGTCCTTTTTCATTTTTCATCAGGAATATCAACACACTGCATTTCTTTTCATATTGTTTGAATTGAAATGGAATACTGTATTTCATTTTACTCTCTCCAAATGTTTAACATTTGTCACTTCAGTACTTTCAGGGGTGAGGGAGAGGTCTGCAATGGTGCCACAGATATCTTGTTATGGAAGAAAATGTCTCATTTATTTCCTCTATATTGGCATTCTTGATTGAAATACTGCCTTCAATAAAGCTAGGGCAGACTACTCTCTGCCTGAGCATCAGAGTGCACAGGAGTCAGCACAGATGACTGTGAGTCCTGGAAGAAGAAAACACTGATTTTAGTACACCTGGGCTGCCCAGGGGCTATAGCTGAGTCAGTGCTCATCTCACCATCTTTGGTACAGACAAAATGTGTCTATGGCAGCAGTAACTTGGTGTGTGTTGACATCACCTGTCAAATCCAGGAAATACCTGGGAGGGAGCACACAGAGTTCTCTGTTGCCATGGCTACTGCACTGCCATCCTCTAAAACCAGTGTCAGTATTTTGGTCTTTTGTTCATGTCTGCAGTGGAATGAACCTGAAAATAGTGACAAAAAGTAAATTTCATTTCACCTGCTTGTTGTACTCTGAATTATGGGAAATTACAAAACCATAATTTGTCTTAAAAAAGCAAAATCACCGTGCAAGACACTAAAATGCCAGAGTTGATTTCCACTTTTGTTTAAATTGTATAAATTGTTTATTCAAGATTTGAAAACATTGTTTCTTGATTACAACTGGATTTTTTTACTTGCAGCTCTTCAAACATGACACAATTAAATATAACATGAGTAGCATTCAACCCACATAAAAATAATCATAATCTGACAAAGTGCTTAGTAGACTTTATCAGTCCTTTTGACAGACCAAGTGAGACTATCCAGAAGCTTTCTTAAGATATTGTGTAGTAGAGCCTACTAAGGAAAGAATTTACTGAAGCTGATATAGCAATAGGTAGTCAGAGAGGGATATAGAGACTTAGCAGTGACATGAGAAAATGTAAAACTATGCACCTGATTATAAAAATATGATCGAAAGTTATTTAGGGAAATAAAGATATATCATATCATAGGAGAAACTCAAGTCTGGTGGTCACACTGGAGGATATCAGATATTTAAATAACTTCTAAATCTTCATGGAAAATTTTCTGAAATTTTCTCCTGATTCTTTCTGAAACTGAGATTTTTTTTCAAACCTAGTTCCTACTTCCTAGGGCTATGGTCTCAGTAAAAATGAATAAAATGTGATAGTTACCAGCTGAGAACTTCCACAAGCCTGCTGGTATTTGAAGTAAGTGAGGGGAATACACAAGAAAATACACTAAGAGCAATTAAAAATTTACACTTGCAAACAAGTCCATGTCCTCTGCTGCTTTAACATCTAAGTCTGGCACTAAAACTTGAATTTCCTACCCCATCTATAGTACAAAGCATGTTGATATAAACAGTTTCAGGAAAAAAAAAAGAAGTTGACACATGGAGTTAGGTTTTGCTTAGCCTCTGACAGAGTTGTGCAGTGCATATGTCACTGTAAACTTGTCTCAAGACAGTTCCAAGTATGGTTTAGGGAATTTAAAATAACTATAGTTGAATCACAGAGTTTTGATAGCAACTATTATGACACGTTATCTCAGTAAAAAAATAGTGAGAATTGGGGAAAGGTTTTCACAATAAATAGATGTAATAATAGAAGTATCTGGAACAACAACATAGCATTTTAATCTCCCTACAGTTATTTTTGCACTTCAGCACCCCTCAACCCAGCAGATAATGGGCAGATCCAAAAGCAAGCAGTTTGCCTCCTCAAAGGCATGGATGTAAAACTGGCTGGTTTATACCTGCAGTTTGTGAGACTGCTTCATTCCTGGAGCACCATTCAAAGTACTGTGCAAGGCACCAGGTCAAAGATTGTTGAGATCAAACCCAGGCCCCCAGCAAGGGCTGTCAACTTTTTCATGTAAAAATGACATTGACTGTTCCTGTGGAAATGAGGATCCTACCTTTGAATGAGGATCACATATGAGAGACTTACTTTCTGCTTCCAGTTATTGATCAAATATATGTGAATTTTGAATCTAATCAGTATTTCCTACTAATAATTAATGTTTCCTACTAAGTTAAAATATAACATCTTCAGTCTAGCAAAACTGCTATTCAGGGATAGCAAATTCACTTTTAATATACAAATTTATGGTATTGGCTGGAGTTTCATTCCAAAACCACAAATCCTGGATAACTTCACCTGATAGCAAAGCATACCATAATACAAGCAATGAGTAAGTAAAAGGTCCCAGTGAGATAGAGATGCTTGCTACTTTGGAATGGCTAAGAACATAAAATTTACCAACCTCTGTGGAAAAAATTAGGGTTACCATAGTACCATTTTTGCACATTTTGTTCACACATGATATAGGAATTTTATTTACAGAAATGAGTTTGAGGTGAGATCTCAAAAGAAACTTTATGAAATGCATTTGGTAGCTTTGGAAAGATAGGGCTCATCAGTGACTGGTACAGGGTGGAACCTGCCTGGAATTGCTGGGCACTGCCAGCATTACAGTGATCATATTCCAGAGAATAAGCATGGGAAATGGGTTAAGGGGAATAGAACTAATACTGCTTCCACTGCCTGAGCAAACATCCTTACTGAAGCTCATAGCAGAAGGCACATAAAATAACTTTGATGATCAGTCTATATATATTTATCTATGACATTTCTCTGTCAGAGTATCAAATGATTATACTAAACAAAACTGTGAGTGGTATCTATTTTCACATCTATATTAAGAATATGTAGCAATGCCTGCCAGGATTTCTCAGTTTTCATTTATTGTTTTGACATCAGCAAGCAAAAGTGGGTGTCTTACACCACCATATGACAAACAGCAGATGATATTGCATGGTCACTGTGGAAACTGCATTTCTGAAAAAGAGGTTCATATTTGTACTTTTTTAAATTAAGATAAACCACAGCATGTTTTTCAGCGTGCCTATTGTAATTTTGCTGCCAGATTGCCAGAGTTACAAGTAAATTGAAGGTGCAAAAAATAGCTGGGATTCTTTTATTTTCTTTAATGTTTTCTGAAGTCATTAATATAATTCAAAGTTTAAAAACTATAATATTCTACATGAAAGAAACACTTTTGAGCAAGAAGGTGACAGTTCACTGATCTTGGTGAAAGTACATTAAGGACAACAGAAAGCACTCACTGGTTTTGATGGGAAATGGTCACCTGATATAGGAAGTAGATTCAAAAATACACATTTTCCTTCACTTGTGATACACTAGGTATTGATTCAGTAGTGGTGTTCAGAGACAGCGAAAAAGGCTGATGGTGTAGTTATGGAAGAGGTTGTTCACCATACAGCAAAGGTCAGTAGCCTTGTAAGAAAGGCACAGCACTGAAATAGAAAATATTCCCCATGAGCAATATAGACTCCACACTGGCAAAGGAAGTGTTAGGAGGCTGCTGTAGATTTAAATAATCCTCTCCTATTTACTTTCAAAATGATTGCAGAGGAGAGGTGTCAGTTCAGTTGACAGAGACTGAAGGAAGTCTCTCTCCATAGCTGGTGCCTTTGTGAAATTCTGGGGTGGATGGGCATGGCCAGGTTTTCTTATAAATCAGCTGCTGCCAGCCGTGGTTGCATAGGTATGGAGTGTTTCTGTCACTGCATGGGACTGGGCTTCTTGACATGGTGTTGTGGTGATTCAGTGATGCAGCTCCACTGCAAAGAACTGAAAAGGCAGATATGATGACTACACTTGGAAGAGGATGCCTGCAAAGCAGATTGCAATTACATTTCAACGATGTGATGTGACCATCTCCACCGTGGCCAGGTGCTTTGTTTGCCCCTCTTTTGGTGTGTCTTTTTTATCACATTGAGTCAGATAAGGCCAAAGCCCTGTTGTATGGAATGTGCATCGACACTGTTGAACGTGATGCTGAGCTGGTTGAAAGAAGAAAGTGGTAGCACTAGGATATGCCTCTTTGGCAGGGCAGTCTCTGAGAAGCAGGGTCAATTCTTCAGTGGTGTAGTAAGGCATGCCTCTGGTGTGTCAAGCAACAGCTCCTTGCAGTGATGCAGGGTCACATATATGTGCACTGAGGAAATTTTAGAGTCAAAGCCTGTAGCTCTGCAATTCATTTTGGTGCTTGTCCAGTGCAGGAGGAAATATATTGTTATTTATGTACTGAGATTTCTTTTATGCTGTACATAGATTGCTGTGGCTCCTCAAACAAAAATATCCAACACAATGAAGAAACAAACAAGGCAAAACAAAACAAAAAAAAAAACAAAACAAAACCAAAACAAAGAAATCCAGAACAAGAACAAAAAAAACCCCAACCAACCAACCAACCAATCAAACAAACAAACAAAAATAAAAAAAAGAAAAAGTATGAAGGAGTCTTCATATGTTAAGAACTTGCTATAAATTCTTTAGTGTTATTTTGTGGCAGAACTGTTTTACAATCTTTCACAGCATCTTCATAAAAGAAATCTGTGTGAAAAGTGGTACCACAAGGTTTCAGCAAGTATTAGTACTATAGAAGTGTTTTTTTTTATTATTTTTTAATCACTGAATATCTGTGGTTTAGAAAAAATAAAAAATTGCAGCAATGTGAGCATTCCTATCAGTAGAGACCTTATGGCAACTGCCTGGTGACCATTAATTCAACATTTCATCTGGATGTGACTTTGTCCTTTTTTTGCAAGCAGTTTATCTGTCAAAATCTGTTTGACAGAACAAACCAACAAACAAAGACCAAAAAAGAAGCATTATCCTTATTTAAACTCTCAATAATGGTATTATGAATTAGAAGATGCAAAGAAGTCTTTAATTCAACAAATTATGCACCCACCACTGCATATTAAATGTTAAGCAGTAGCTCTGAAAATGGCCTTTCATTAAGATTGTGCTTTACTTAGTAAATATTTGATGTGTGCCATCTTAGATGGAGTATCTCACTGTAAATTTCTTTTGCTTCATGGGCTAAAAGGCTAAATAGCCTAAACAGTAATTTGAAACATACCTCTGCTATCCCAGGCTTGCTTAAGACTTATCATGCCAAGGATAGTAAAGAGCATTCTGGAATGTAGCATCTAACAAAGACCTGCAGCAAATTCAGGACAGACCAGACATCTTATATTTTTAATGAGTGACACAGGGATCATAAGTGTTAGATAATAAAACATAGGGATGGGAGAATTTGTCTGAAGTGGAACTAGAAATGTAAATTCTCTCTAAGTCTTTAACTATTATATTCTGATAACTTTCTCAATCCCTCAAGCCCATTGCACATTATTTTTTACTTTGAGGTCTTTGCAGACACAGCCATGCTACAATAGTCAAGATTTATCTGGTTTTAGCTGTCTCCAGCCACTTCTTTCATGTGTCTTACAGCAGGTGATAACCCTTCTTTTCATAGCCAGGGGGCTAGACCGGAAAGTCAATCTAGTATCAGATCATCCTGAATCCAGAGGAATTCCAATTCTAATTTTCCACTTTGCATTAGAACACTATTCTCACAAGCTATAACCTCTGTTATTCTGAGACAGATGCTTTTTTGCCCTGGTTGAACTGAGCCACAGTGCAGGAAACTCCATTGGATCAGAGTGTCCCAAGATGAAAGCTGTTTTACAATATGCAGTAGAGTAATGTGGACTGCTCCAAGTGCAAGGGCCAATAATTTATGCTGGGCTGTGTTATATTCACAATTCAGGGCCACAGTTACTGGAACTTTATTTCTGGTCCTGAGGTGTTTTTTTTTTAATTTTTGAGATTTGCAAATCCTGATCTGTTTCAGTACAAAAATGTGCTGACATTGCTTACAGGCTACATTCACTTAGACCAGAGTAATAGGTAGCTATTTGTTAAACTTTTTAATAGAACAGTCTTTAAGGTTTGGTGTGCACTGCACATGTTAATGTCAGGAAAATTTGATCTCTGGTTTGTATCATGCACAGTAGGCTGCTCTATTATGACTGTAGTATAGCTGTGCCTATGCAACTGTGGTTGTGTCCTGTTTAGGCTGTGAACATTCTGCTTTTGCTTGTGGACATATTGATTCACTCTGAGTCATTCCTTCTCCTGTCAGAGTTGCCAGCAGTGATAATTACTCTGAAAACAAACAGAACTGGGTTCAAGGCTGCCACATTTTATTCTGTGGTTTCTGAGGCAGGCAATCAAATATGAGAAGATATATGCCAGTCCTCTCTGATTCTCCTGGGGAAAGTTTGACCACTTACACAACAAAGGCATTTTGAACGCTGATCCTTGCTAATACACTCCCAAAGGAGCCCAGAGCTGTAAGAAGGTCAAGAGGCTGAAACCAGGCTATTGCAAGATACACACTTTTGTGATTCCTCTTAAGATGATGATTTTATGAGTCTTTAAACCAATTAAGGTGGTTTTTCTTTCCTAGAAGAACTCCGATTGGAGGACTGTCCCATTCCTTTGTTACTGAAAATGGTAAGAAACTTTTGTCTTATCTCCTGAAATTATGCAGATTAAGGTTTGGCTTTTTACATTTTCCTCCGCTGTCAATATAATTCTCATATAACTTTGGTAGTTTTTTTCTTCCCTGGTATTACATAAGACACGTCAGGAAGTATATCTGAAAAGAGCACTCAGTTTTTGTTGTGTAAAGTTAAGTAAACCAATCTAATATATGCCTCTCTGGACATTGTAGCCCATCCCATCACTAATTCAGTCACCAAGTTTGCATACATGCTGTAACTAAAACTCCATCGGTCTCAAAAATGTGTTTTAATCTTGATGCATTAAGGAGCTGGTTCCTTCCATATCTTTGCTATTTTACAAGCTTGTTCTCACATCCATCATATGCCAAACTCGCTGATTATGCAGCCATCCACAAACTGTTGTGCTCAGGCACATATGGAACACTAGCTCAAGCTCCAGTATATGCATAATAGCCTTTCATATTCACTGCCAAATATCAGTATAAATAAAACATCCAGGGTTTTATCATTCTACATAACAAGGAGAATTTTAGGCTTGCAGAAGTAAATGTTTGTTAGAATTAAAAGCAGCACACTTGAGATCTATGTTGTTGAATTTCACTCTGAATCTGTTAATTTATCTCAGGCTGCCTGCCTGATATCAGGTAGACCTGCCACTTCAAAAAAGTCTTCAGATTTTGTCTTGTTCCATGAATCTCTTTCTATCATTTCTTAATATCATTCAGATTCAGTTATTAGGTTTCACTTAAAAAAAAAAAAAAAGAAAAAGAAAAAGAGAAAAAGAAAAATAAAAAAAATCAAGCAAAGGAAGTATCAATATTGGAGAATTTCACAGGCAAAAGGTTTCAAAAATGGCATTTTTTTACCATCCTTGAGGGGTGTACATTCTAAAATGACCATCATCAGCAAACTTTACAGCTGAATTGTGTGTGTGAGTTTTAAAGCTAAAAAGAAGGCAAGAAAGTATCTTTTTTATCCTTCCACCAAGTAAAAATACAACTCTGTTGTATCTGTTGATAGAAAAATGTATGTTCATGACCAGCATAAGAGAACTTGGTTCTCATTATATTCTATCTTTGAGAACTATTGTTGTGATTCATGGAAAAATCTTAAAGGGTCCGGGACAGGAAAGTTAATACTCATCTTCATATTGAATAAGTCCTTTCAGGTTTTCTCCAACATGTTAGACTGTCACCTCATGTGCACAGCCCAGCATGTGCACATCTTTATACTAAATTGAAGGGAGTTCAGTGTGTAATTCCTTTACAAAAGTAATTGCACTGTACTGCAAACTTGAGTAGAATACAGGCATTTTATCAAGTTATATATACAGAATAATGAGATACAGTGAAAAAATACAAGTTACTGTCTTTGACAGGATGGATGATATTTAAAGTCTATGAAAAGTAGAGTTAAATGTGAAAGCCTTGGTTAAAGTTGTAGAAAATGCTGGTGCTTGATTATCAGTACTAGCAATAAACTAAAATCCAGGAAGAGAGCAAAAGGTAGTGGTGTGTGTTGGGTTGACCCTGGCTGGATGTCATGTACCCAATAAAACAACTCCATCACTCCCCTCTGCACCTGGACAGAGGAGAGAAAATGAAACAAAAGGCTTATGAGCTGAGATGAGGACAGCTAGAGAAGATCACTCACCAATTATCATAATAGGCAAAGCAGATTTGACTTGGGGAAATCAATTGACCTTATTACCAGTCAAAATCAGAGCAGCATAATGAGAAGTAGAGCAAATCTTAAAACCCCTCACTCCTTCCTCCTGCCCAACTCTACCTCCTTCCCCAGACTGGGTCAGGGAGGCAGGGAATGGGGGCTATGGTCAGTTCATCACATGTTGTTTCTGCAACTGCTCAGGGAGAGGAGTCCTTCCCCTGCTCAGCGTGGGGTCCCTCCCACAGCAGACAGTTCTCCACGAACTGCTCCAGTGTGAGACAACTCTTCCAATAGTTACTATAAAGCACTGTCAAGGGTGCACTTGTGCATGAATGCTGATCATTGACATGGGTAGAACTGGAAAAAGTAGCATTGCTCATATAGCATATTTAGGACTCATATAGCATGTATAGCCACACAGATAGCTTGAGTGATAGTAAATGCTTTGGTTATAATTTCATTCAGATTTATTCCTGAGGGAATACTTTAGTATTCTGAAAAGTTATATACTTCATGTGTAAAGGGACTGATATCCTTTCTAAGAGAGTATCTATTTATACACAAATGCACTAAATCTGAGCATTGTACATTGCAATAAAAGAATAGGAATTTCTTGCTTGAATTATATACCACATGGTATTTATTGACACCATAGTTGCCAGAACATATTTATTCCAGCCTCCAAGCTTTCCACATGAATGAACAAAGTCAAACATTCAGGGAGAAAAGAGGAATAGATGCTTTAGGTAAGCTAGTCTAATAAAATATTAACATACATTAATGTATCTAAAGCTTCACACAAGGTGCATTCATTGAATAGTTACCTAATTAAGCCATAAGAAACGGCAAATACAGGGAGCAGATGTTTATAAATCACTGGAGAAACAGGAATTTTTTTTTTTCATTTTCTAAGCAATATTAACCTCCTTTTCTACATAAAGTTGCAGCGCCAGTATTGAAAAATATTGCCAAATATTTTACTTCTTTCAGAAACAGACAAGCAGAGATGTCCAAAAAATATGGTAATACCAGACTTTATCAGAATGTGGTGACTTTAATTGTAGCTTGGGTCTTGTTTACCTGTCAAGGCTTGCTGTCTTTCTCATGTGGAAACACAGATATGAGGGAGGGTGAAGTAAAGGAAACCCAGCATAAACCAGTCTCACTTCACCCTGTGCACTATAGGCTATGTATGTGAGCTCTGCATTTGGTGTTTGGTAGAGCACCTGGGTTTACTCATAACTCCTCTGGCATAAACAAAATAGCAAAGCATCTCTTTACATATGCAGAACCCAAATTTATTTTAAAATCTGCCACAGAGTACTTGCTTACAAAGCATGTTTGGATGACCTGTAGGTCTTGGTTTTTTCAAATGAGTTTTGAAAGGCTGTGAAAAAGAGGGGGCTGACCATGTCTCTATTCTGCTACACACAGTATTTTTGGAATTTCCTGCCCACTAAATGCCTGAAGCTGGAAAAGGCTGTTATCTTTCCTAGTAGTGATCTCTTCCTAAAATTTGTAAACTTATAAATAACATATCTGAAGACAACAGGTTAGTCTGTAGAAAGGAAAGCTGGCTTTAATCTTTGAAGAATCTACATTCTGATTGAATGTAGATTCAAGACTGAAGAGTTCTTCTGGCACATTGCAGGAAGATCCTCTTCCTTCTGGGGTACAAGACTGTCTCTTGAGGCACTAATCTTGCCCTTCAAAAGGGAATAACCCCCAGTACCCTCTCCAAGTGAACTGAGTTGGGTACCCACAGTCCTTGGGATGGGGAGAAGCCTCTGACTCTTCTTCTAGCCAGCAGGAAGTGCTAAATGTGACTGTAAATAAAAGCATCTTTCTGGGATACCTAGTGCCCCATCTGCTGTACAGAAACTTGGGCCTTCATTTAGCTCCAGGTTCCAAGGGAAACTGTCCCTAAGAAAGCTGCAATCTAACACTAAAATAAACTACTGTATTGAAACATTAAATTTAAATGTTGAACTTTTAAATAGTTTGTGAGACTGGTGGAAGATCCCAGTATGTTCTGTGCTTTGTGAGCTGGCAGAAGTCAGTCTGTTTCTAGTTGGATCTTTTGTGTTTGTACACAATCAGTAAGTACATGGTGTGATGTTGTTTCTCTCTGGGATGCAAGAGAAGTTTGTTATCCGTTTTTGTAACAAAACTAATAAATGTTTACATACAAAATTGCACCAGTTAAAATAAACTGCCTTAGTGTTACATCTTTCATTAGATCACTGCAGCTCCTCTGTATACCAGTTCCCAGGCAGATATTTTTAGGAAAATGAAGATTCATTGTAAAAGTAATTATTTTCACTATTCTATATCAACATGCAATTGAGAAATAGAATAAAACTATTATCATGGTCAGATTGTCCTGTGAGACAAGTATTATTTCACCAATGGAAAAATTTAGTATTCTGTTATCATCCCTGTAAACATATTCTGAAATTATCTCAAAATAACCTAATTGTTAGAGAACCTGATGACAACCAACTGCATTCAGAGCAATGTGAGCTATTGAGAAAATATTAATTTCCTTTTAAATCCTAAATTGATCTGTCTCATTGTTCAGGCTGTAGTCCAGACCACCCTTAAAAACACATTATCTTTCCCTTGATTTTTTTTTGTTATTTGTGTTTTGTTGACACAGATGTCAAAAAAATCTGCCTTAGAGTTTAATTCCATTATGTCAATATCCCTCATTCAAATAATCACTGAGCTGACAGACATCAATAATTTAGCAAGTATCTGAGAGGAATATTTAGAAATATTTCAATATCTGTCATTGTTCAAAGTCTCTAAAAATCCCTGAGGGCAGGGTAGATCTGATTTGTGTGAAGACTGAGATGAAGACAATGATGTCACCTAAACCACCGATGCTTGTTCCAAGCAAATTATAGAGTCATTGTGTTTCAAACTTTCAGCAACAGAATAATTATGTTTCCATTTGGGCTGTGAAGGTAGGATTACTTCTGCTTTGCCATCGTTCCAAATCCCATTTCCAGTGATATCTAGGCTATTCATATTCTAATTCTTGGAATTGCTCATATTCTGTGCAAGTGCTTTCACATTTCTATTAGTAGCAACAGAAAATAGATTACCAATAGAGCTTGAATCATTATTATGATATGTCATTTTTCTGTCTAGGTTCCTTAAGCATATCAGCCTTAGCTATGAATGAGAAAAACTTTTAAAAATTCAGGGTACAATCTATTGCATACACCAGTGTGTTCAACAAAATTATGAACCAACAGAAAAAAAAATTCTTAGAGCCATTGTGTCCATTAGTCTGAACTTTTATAGTAATGTGAAGAGAAGACTTGGGACTAAATACTGTAAATTACCTCAGAAATATGGTTCAAAGATAGTTCTTTTTTACCACTGAAGACAATTCCATTTTAGATCATCAGTAGATCTGTATTTGGAACAGCTCTAGAGTCATGCTGATGTTCAAAGTGGATCAAAATGGAATCAAATTCAAATTTACCTAAATATATATCAGCCGAAGGAAGCATAAACACAGTAACTGATGCCTTAATGCTTACACTCAGATCTACTATGCTTTCATAATTCAGAGCATTTTGAAATCCATAAGCAGTTAGAATTTCTTTATGCTTGTTATTATTGTCCATTATTTGTGCAAAGCAGTATTAGGTCTCAAGGTTAATAGGTGCCTGTGACAGGCTCGTTGCTTTCCCTGTCACTACCACTCAGAGTTTGACCTTCTCATTGAATGGGTTTTTAGGATTCATCAAAAGACAGCTGGTGTAATATCATGTGACTTTCTTCCCCACTTTAGTTTGCCTTCCTTTCTTTTTCATTTGTCCACTGCAGATATGTGTGTCTTATGTGTTCCATGCTCATTTGCAAATTGCTTGATTTTCTGGCTTTCTGTTTGGCATTTTTTCTGTATTATACAAACTATGTTTAATCTTGCTGTTCAAATTCTTCCCTCTTTTTCCCTCTTCTTCCTGTACTTAGGAAGGACTTAGGAATTTGACTCCAACTAGCAAGTAAGTGCCTTGTGCTAGGAAGTCAATTTATTTTGCTCTGTGTCAGACAACTGTGCATGAACCATTAATCATTTGGCTTGGTTTCTTTCTTTAAAGTTTCATCATATGCAATAGTACAGTCAAATAACAAAAACTACCAAAAGCTGTGTTAGCAACAGCTTTGAAAAATACTGCAACCAGATTGCTTTTGAAAAGGTCTTGTCAGATTTCAAACTTACCAAGCAACAAAACTTAAAAAGTTTTACAAGCTTTCTTGTAAAAAACCACACTTGAATCTAGCCTAGATATTACTGCCAGCTCTTGTTGAAAATGCCTGTATTGTCTGAGATTACCTTAATTGCTATCTTGTTCATGATCTCAGAGATTCCCAAAGCACAGAAGAAGCAAAGCAGCACTACAGAATGTTTCCCCTCATTTGCTTTTTAGAGGTGCTTCTACAGAAACATTTATTTTTAGAAATAAACAATTAAAAAACAAAAAAGGCAACAAAACAAAACAAAGGAAAAAGACCAGAGACACTTGTGTTCTTCAGCCTGCTGATTAGTTCCTCAGGTTTATGCTTAATTGCTGTAAGTTGCCTAGGCTACAAGGCATCATTGTTAAATTTCTGCTGTTCTACTGAAACTACTAGAACAACCTGGTACTGTGCCAATTTAGATCAGCAGAAAACTCAGCATAATATCATCAAATAATTTTTTTAACAGTCTGACTTCCATTTAATCAACACATAAGGAAATCAGGACAGTTTAATAAACATTCAGAACAGCAATGTTATGAAAAAAATAATTCCACTTTGTATTAAAATTCCTGTAATTGAGTTATGTCTGTTTACTACATTTCTGCCAAAGCCATCAGGCATCAGGAGGCTTTGCAGTAACACAAGCATAGCAGATCTAAGCTGTCAAGGAGTTTGACGCAGTTACTCCATTGGAATATTTACATAAATGAATTAAGTGAAGCAATTTTTCCTATTAAAAAATCCAGAAACTGCAGACAAAACCTTTTTCCTTCACTTGGAAAAAAATTATTAAAGCTGGAAAGCAATTCAGTCTCCATTTTTTAGCTATTACAATGAACATTTAGGACAAGGAGCAGATTTTTGGAGGAGACAAAGAGCAGTGAAGAATTAAAACCCTTGCTCATATATATAATCCAACTTCCTACCCTGCATGTGCCTTTAATGAGAATCCTGATATAGTGAGAGATAGGGTAACATTGCTGGTAACTTTGTCTTCAAAGCCAGGCTTTTACAGGAGAGTAAGATGAAAAACCTAGCCAGATTTCTGTGTACTGTGCAGCAGTGGGAACATATGCTGGACTCAATCAGAGAAGCTGTAGAAGGTGTGGTATGTGAGTGGCATTCAGAAGACTGATACAGAGTTTGATACAGTAGCATTGGAAAGATTCTGTTAAATAAGTAATATTCTTGAGAAATTAAAGAAGAAAATAGCTTGCTAGAAAAGCAGATTTCAAGTTCTCATCCATTTACATTGTTTCTATACTGAAATCTTTTGTACAATCAGGAAGACACAGCACAGTAACCATCACGCTATAAAATATAAAACCACTGAGCCTCTTGCTCATGTATTCGCTCACTTGCTCAAAGCCAGATGAACCCTGAATTCAGCCCCAGCTGCTCAGGGCTTTGTCCAGTTTGGTTTCCAGGTCTGTGAGGACAGAATTGCCATAGCCTTACACAAAAGGAAACCTGCTCCAGTGCTTGAGCATCCTTCTGGAGAAAAAAGTTTTCCCAGTGTTTGGTCAGAATCTTCTCTCCTAATTTCTGACCATTCTTTCTTGTCCTCCCATCATGAATTATTCTCCATCTTTTCTGTACTTTTTCATGGATACTGGAAAGCCCTTCCAAGTATCCAAGAAAGGTTTTCCAAGATGAACACACACAGTTTTCTTAGCCTTCCCTTGTGCCTTGTGCTCCAGCCCTCAATTATCTTGGTGACACAGCTTGTTGCAGTTTATCACTGTCTATTTTGTACAGCAAGGGTTCCAAACTCAAGGTAGCATTCCAGGTGTGATCTAACAAACACTGAGTGAGGGGGAGCAGTCACCTTCCTTGATCATCTGTCTATGTTCTGCTTAGTAAGTTCAACTGCCTATTAGCTTTTGCTGCTGTCAGGGAGCACAGCTGATGTGTGCTTAGATTGCTGTCTACCAGGATTCCTTTTCTGAAAAATTGCTAATCAGAGGGGCAGTGTCCAGCATTAACAATGCAGAGAGTTGCTTCATGCCAGGCACAGGACTGTGCCTCTGATCTTTTTGCATTCTGTGAGTTCTGTGTCTGCCCAATTTTGTAGTCAATCTAGTCCCTCTGAAGCGCTGTCCTGTTCTTTAGTATGTAATTTTCTTCATCAGTCTCATTTCATCCATGGTTTTGGTGAAGCCACAAAGCAGAAGACTTCACAGGATAGGCCCCTGAGGAAATCCATTTTAAGCTGAATTTCCAGGAGAGACCATTATCCACTGCCCTCATGACCCATGGAGTTTTTCATAAATCCAATCAGGCATAGACCCAGAAAATGAGGTTTCCATCTCGGGTATCATGAAAGATGGTGTAAAAATGACCTTGCTGAAGCCAAGATAGACATCATTGACAACTGTTTGATCACCTACACATCTAATAATTTTATTTATTTTATTGTAGAAGGCAAACAAGTCTGTAAAGCATAATTTACTGTTGGTAAAACTCTATTAACTATTTACAGTCACCTGCTGAGAAGCTTAATCCTTTGTCTCCTGGCCATCCAGGTAAGCAAAGACCTTCTTGTGGTTTTGGAACTCCAATACATTATGTACCATCTGAGACAACTTCGCTGTACCAGTGGGCAAAATTCCAATTAGTTATAAAATCTCTAGAGATAGGCAACCAGTTTCAGAGAGTACCCACTCTCACTGTGAGAATTTTTTTTCTTATTACTAATTGGCATTCTGCTTGCTGCAATTTGTGATAATTTTTTTTGTCTATGCAGTTTATTATACAATGATAAATAGCTAGGTAACAAAAAAAAATGCCGAAGACAGGGCTGTGCCTGACAATCAAAGCTTTAGAATCTCAGCTCCTGAGTGGAGTGGTCTATATATCTGATCAGAAGTGGTATTTTCACCAGTTCAACTCCACTGGAAAAATTTCCCAGACATAATAATTTTCAATGGATATAATTCTTATTGCAGTGTTATTAGACTGTGTCTTTTAGGTAAGGGCTTTGCAGTTTGGTAACAACTACTAAAAATCAGTCCAACCAGATTTCTTCTTCTATTTACACTTGTATGTATTTGAGCTCATTTTCTCTGATTGCAACACAGCCATTAAGACTGCTGGTTAAGCCCTTCACTCTCCATAGCATTTATTAAACCAAATCATTGTTTGATAGGAATTTCTAGACCTCCTGCTAGCTAATATTTAATCAAAAAAGTGGAGCCACTACTTACCCTTGACAATGTCTACCAAACAATCACCAGGTCATCCTGACACTGCACACCTCCAGGAAAGATAAACTGCTCCAGAATATTATGTGAAGGCTCTGCTTCTACTCTTGTCTGTTTTACACCAGAAGAATTGAGTAGAAAATTTTCGGTCACTTCTTCTAATGTCTCTTCAGCACATATGATAGAAGCCACAATTACTACTGCAGTGTGAGGGGTTATTCCTTATTCACTCTTCAAATAAAAAAAATGTTTCCAGTCTTTTATTTCAGAGTGGGTTTTTATAGCAACCCATCTCAAAGTTTAATTTCTCACTGACTTACCAGACATTTTAAAAGTATAAATATTTGCTATTTTCTGTGATATTTGACCATTTATCTGTTGCCTAACCTTAAAATGTTTGCTTTAGTCAAAATTCTTATATACTTAAATCACTGGCTGTGCCATACAGCTCTCCCCTCTGGTTTGTGTGGTTTCTAAATTGCCTGTTGCAGAGTCAACAAAGAGTATGCTTTGTCTGGCAGAAGTTTCTCATTAAATCTATAGAAACAATGTTAGTCTAATATGCATTAACATTAGAAGGGCTGAGAAATAAAAAAATATGCATTTTTCCATCCTTTTAATAATTTTAAAATACACTTTTCTAAAAACAGACTTATTCTGTTCCTTTACATGAAATATAGTCCCTTGTATTTTGCTGGTAAATGTGTTAAAGATAAGAGGCTCAGCATTTTCAAATAAAAATTACATAAGTCTCGTGATCTTTGACAGTCATTTCCCACTACTACTAACTGGAGCATGGCCAGAATTTAGCTCTTGAGTTTCAATTCCATTTGTAAGCAAATAATTCCTCTTACTTCTTCCCCATTTTCTAGCTTTGAGAATAACTATTATTCCTCTTTAGTGTTCATCCTGGCAGATGCCAGCAGAGTAATTAACTGTGCACCTTTACTTGTTGCTTCAGAGCAATAGCAAGTAATGACTATGGTCAGGAAGTAATTTTCTCACAAAACTCTGTTTTCATTAATTATTATTCTATTTTGAGCATAGCTCTCACCCAGTTTGAACTGGGCAAACTAATAATCACATAGTGTGTCTGACAGGGAAATGCTATCATGTGTCTGTCCCAAGTGTAGATGCTATTGATCTGTGTTTTTGCACATTGGTATTACAGATGGGGGAATTTGTTCTGTCCTACATACAGAGAATGACAAGCAATGACACATACTTCTCTCTCTTCTATTTTGGCTGTTTAAGAGCAAGCTACAACCCAGCTAAATATTGAAGTACTATACTCTGTTGCCCCAGCTGGCCAGCCAAAAGGAGCAGACAGACTGACTCATAGATGACCTGATTTCTTTCTTGTCATTTGGCAGCATGTAACTTGGAAGTGGAATAAACACAAGCATCAGAGCTTGTTAGAGAAGAGAAAGCTGGAATGAGATAGAGCCTCACTAGCTCCTTTGATATTTTAGCCATTCTGCTTCCAATATAGTAAGAAAGCTTAGGGTTTACAAACTCTCATCCACAGCAGAAGGATCCCTTTCAACAAGCTACTTGGGATTTCTGTGATGAGACCACAAGTGAGACTGAGCAGCATTGCACAAAATACTCATGATACTTAGAGGAAAGTTCTCACTGTTGTATCATGCATAAATGGTACTATCTCCTTGCTGTGCTGGTACTATTCTAATTTCAGAAATTGAACAATGACTAAAGCAGAACTGCAAAAAAATGTACTACTGGAGCATCAATAGTGTAGAGAATTGGACATTAAAATAATAGTCTACTCAGTATTTCTTTCTAGACCATTTAAGGATGTCTGCTCCAGCACTTTTCAATTGTTTCTGCCTGCTCACATAGCTACAGATGAAATAATGACATTTCTTCACTAATTCCTGAAGGAAATGCTGTCTATATATAACATTTAGCAACAGTGACTTGCAGGTTTTAACTGTGATTCTGTGCTGCTTCTTTTTTCATTTTTGTCCTTTAAAAAAAACCAGAGGGAGGTTACACTTTAGCCATGCGTACAGTTACTTAAGGCAATGACAACGTGATGTACATGTCATTACACAAGCAGACCTTGCAAGTGCTTTCTCCTTTCCCTGTCTTTGTGTGATAGTTGGGCAGCTCTGCTGTAAGTAATTGCCCTCAAAATGCTTCCCAAATTGATGTGACAATTGGGGTCAGCCACAGCAGTGGCTTGTCACAGGATCCATTTATGTCAAGTGTAGAACTGGAATGTTCAGAAATGGGATTTCAGCCTGGAACTGTTCCCTACATGAGCACACTAAATGTGAGGCTTATGGGGTTATAATAACCTTCCCACCCAAACTGCCAAAACAGGGAAGATTACACCTGTGGCTGGAGGTGAACGACACAGGTCAGACTACCCTTGGGAGGTTGTAATTTATCACTGCAATAACTGTTGCATAATAGTCAATGGGAAGGATGGGAGAATAAGAAACACATAGAAGAGAAAATCCACACTTGGTTTCCCTTCATATGAATAAATAAATTTCCCTACCATAGAAACATATATCTTGATAAATTTCATAGTTAGTCAGATAATTACAGTGGTCTACCTGGAAATCATTCACAGCTCTTAATATGCATGTCTTAATAGCCCCTCTATGAGAGAAGAGTGTTACTATTCCAGTATTGCACAGAAAGAACCAGGGCATAAAGAAAATATGACTTATTCAAGATCACAGTTGGTCTTTGCTATTCATGGCACTTGAAGACATTGCGTGTGATAAAATTCCTTGCTGGGGCAAGGAGGCAATGGTAGTAGCAAAATTGTATAAAAATTCTTTTGCTTTAAAATTAAATTTCTGGGATTGTTTTGGTTTAGGTTTGTTTTTTTTTTTTGTGGGGCTTTTGTTTGTTTGTGGGTTTTTTTGTTGCTCTTGTTTTGGGTTTTTTTTCTTAGATTTTGTATTTACTTTTGTGAGGCCTCATGCAGTAGGAAACTTCAAGGACTTGCATTTTCTGGTTGAAAGTATACAAAGTATACAACTGGATAACTATTTATTTGTTTCTAAGATATCCAAATATTTTTCTCAAAATTATTCCTGCAAGCCTATTTATATCCTATTTATATTTATACTCCTTTGCAAATGATAGCAAAGGAGAGCCTTTTTTTGGTTATCCTAAGGTAACCCAAGATAGATGCAAAGCCCCAAAAAGATAAAAAAAGTATATTCTACTTGTTAACTATGTATTAATTTTAAAACGGTTGGAAAGAAAAGGGGTAATAGAAAGTGTTTTCAGGATTCCACAATTCCTCTAAAAAACAGTGTATATTCACAAACCTTGTATCCAAATATGGTACCATGGATTTATTGCTGTGTGATTTATTCCTTTACAACACTTCAGAACATTTAAAAGTTTCCAGGACATATTATTGGATGTGTATCTCTGAGTATCTGTATTGAAAAGTAGCAGCTGCAAAGATCACTCTGGCTTTTTTCACTGAATTGGAGTAAAAGATAAAATTAACTATGTTGATTAGATAGGATTTATTGATGTATCAAAGGGCCACTTCAAATTCTGTACTCCCCTTTTCAAACATGCTTTAAAATACTGATATATCTCCTTGGTGCTGTTAGAGCTGCAAGATGAAGCTGGCTTACTTCCTTTCTGGTATGACTGGAAAGAAAAATCAATTTTTGCTAAGTCTGAAACCCAGAAAAATCTCAGTGTAGTCAAGCTAAATGAAAAGTAGGAGCCAAATTCTTGCTGATGGTAGGAGCAAAGAACTGCTTGCACCTAGTGGCTAATAGGGACAACACCAAACACGAGTTAACCGTGTCCTGATGGAACTAACTGAAAATTCACTTCCTGAATTTAAGCCTTTATCATTCTGGTTAAAAACCAACACTGCCCACCGAAAGAGTGTCTAATGTAAAATGTAGGTGAGTGCTTTCAGCTTTAGAGGGCTAGTATAGAGTGGAATATAAAAATGTTCTCCATATTGCTTGTGTTCTCTGACGTCTGTCTCCTGGCCATTTTAATTCAGTGCCTTTGTGTGGTTCTCAGAGAATTTTAGCCACATTCATTTTTCTGACATACAGATGCAACAAAACATAGCTATACTTTGAATTTACTTTCCTACCTTAGTGGCAAATGGACTTTGTTGGAAGAAATGTGAGCATTAGTTTACATCAAATAAGCAGGATTTTTGAAGCAATGAAATGCGGGGAGTTTTCATGAATTTGAAAGAGCCAGAAACTGCCAATTATTCATTTCTACAGGACTCCTACTTCAGACAAGATGTGAAGGTTAATCTATTATGAAACGTTTTTCCTCCTTACTTTTATAAACAGTATCTAAAGATTGAAATGATCATCAGTAACTCTTTTTTTGTGTGGGTAGTAGAGGAGAAGAATTTTTTTATGTCAAGTAAGTATACACTCCTACATGTATGGTGTTATTAGGAAGGTTAAATACATATTGACTTTCTAGGTACAAGTTTAATTTAAGGGAAAGAGGTTATTCAAAGTCACAAACCAAGAAATAACTTGCTTTTCAGCTTCTCAGAAAAGATCATTTGCTCTCAAAATGAAATAAACCCATCTTTTAACTTTTAACTTAAGGCTTTTACATTTGCTGAATTAAGGGCAAAAAATTGCTTCACACTTGCCTTGCTCATCAGTTTGTCTTGAGGGTGCTAGGAGCTGAGCAAGAAGTCTAATTTACAATGAGGGCTACTGTCCATTTCCCAACAGTCGTGGCCAATCCCACTGTGTATGCTGAATTGCCATAACACTCCAATTACACTCCAACTCTCCTCTGCTGCTGTTTGGTCTCCTTTTGGGACAGTCATCCCAATGAACTGTCTTACTTGCAAAATTAAAAAAAAAACTTGAAGGAAAAAGCAGCAAGGTTTTTCTTGCTCTTTTCCATGGGCAGCATTCTCTTGGCAAGTGTTCAGAGATGACTGTTGCTTGCAGATGATAAATGCTTTCATCATGCATTCAGCAAAAATATTACCATCATATGTGTCAAAATCTTGAACACATACAGATGGCCACAGTGATACAAACTAATTGATACAAACTAAGATAAAAATAAGGTTTTTTTATTTTTCCATTTCTCATTGTTCTTAGCAGAATTAATTTCAAATAGATAAAAACTTAATGATAAGATATATTTGCACATTTTCTGAAGACATCACAAAGACCATTAAGTGGATGTTACACTTCAGTATTTAAATATATTCCCCAAACTTCTACTGGAATTGAAGATGACAGGAAAGTTATGTCCTGTTCTAAATGTGTCTCATTTATCTCATAAGATAATTGTGAAATTTTATGGTATTTGCCTTGCATATAGAGGTTTCTCTGTGTGATTATTTAGGAGACATTTATAGCTTCACTAACTGCAGTCACTGTCTTGTTCAAACTAGGTACCTGAAATTCTTTTATATTTCAACTGCAACTTCATGAGCCAAAATAGACATACCTTATATCTAGATGCAAACACAAAGTGAGAATGTTTGTGCAGAATAGTTTAAAATATTATCACATTAGTTTAACATTTATGTACAATTTGCAGGAGGAATTTTTGAGGAATTATTTTTTACTTTTCCAAAAGCAGGATCCCACTTAGTTTCAATACAAACATAAATCACAATTCACACTCTCATTTTCTGGAACTTTCATAAAAAGGTGTTAAAAAATGCAGATTATTTGCATTTTCAGTTTCACATGGCAATGCAATCTGTTACCTAATCTCCACATTTGGGAATAAATAGAAGACAAGCAGGCAGAAATAAATAGATGGTTTAAAGGGCATTTTGTAGTAGAATAAAATTCTTCTCTATCTCATTACAATTAAATTTCATTGTAAGTTCATGTGTTTAGAACCTTCCCAGGGAGAATGTGTGAGTGAGGCCAGGACACTTCCAGTGGTCCTCTGTTCTACAATGTGTTTCACAACCAAGGAAAACTTTCTGCGCCAAATGCATGCCTGATCAAGCACATGATTGAAACCATGGTGTGAAAATTAAGTAAGCCCTAAGAAAAATGGTAGCCACATCATATCAAACTGATAGTGTTTGAAATGACACAAAACAAATGCATCTGTGTCTGCATCAATAGCTGACTGGCTTTATAGAAACTGAGTACTCAGGAGGAAGCCATTTGAACCTATTCTTGTTTCTATTGCAAAAAGCAGTTGCATTCCAAGCACTGAGATGAAACCTCAATTATCACTGAGAATTTTAGTAGATTGTTGGTTTGAGGTTATTTTATTCTTCTTTGGATTTACTTTCACTAAAGACTGATCAATGTGTTCCTTGTTAATGCTACTTTATTCTAAATGAGCTGACCATTTTTTGTCCAACAATGTCTTTCTTTATGAACTTCTGACCCAATTAGTTCCAGTGTTACATATTCTTTTCATGCTTTCTGTGGCCTATATTACTGTATTACTAAGTTACCTACATCAATAATTACCCTATTTTTCTCCTATTATCTTTGTCATGTTTGGGTGGAAAATCTCAAGTAGAGTGGCAGAAGCAGCCTGCTCTGCAGAAATTGCAGCACTGTACTCTACTAGCATAATAAAGTGGTTCAGAGCAACCTGCCAAAATCTGTAACCCCTATTCTTACATTTAGGAGGTCTGTTCTGGCTGTACATTTCAGAAAGACAAACTGCCTTTTCTTTTTCTCTTTGCAGAGATGTCCAGCCAGCTGGAGACATTGTGCCCTCTGGGCTGCTCTCTATTTGTCTCAATAGTTTCTGTTAAGATTGTTTTGTCTTTAATGAGTTTTAAAAGCTTGACACGTCAGAGTTTTTAATTTAATTTTGATTTTTTTTTTAATTATGTAAATAAATATAATCTGTGGTAGTTGCATGAAAGAAATAACAGATCAAAAGACTAGTTCACAAATAATTTTTCTTCAAGAAAAACTTTTGATGGTTATTCTCCACTGAACAATCAAATTTTGCAAGACACAGGGGAATCAGTGTATGCACCATATCAAGGCAATGTAGCATCTGGAAATATTTTTTCTTTAACATTTAAAGGAAAATAATGCTCATAAAATGGTTGCAGAATATTGAGGTCAACTTCTTTTGTGAAGATACAGAACACAAACTGACAAAAAGTATGAGCAGGTGGAGATTCAGTCCTGGAGTTTATTGTACAAACACTGTCTGTCTGACTTTCAAGCTGATTTCTGTGGTGAGTACAATTATTTGTTTTGATGGGGATTTGAACCTGGAAAACCTCACTTAAAGCACAGATGGCTGATTGTGGTTGCTGTCTGTATCCAGTGTGCTATACTGAACAAACTTTCATTGACAAGAGAAGCCTGATGCACCTGAAAGAATATTTGCTGTTGCCAGAAAAAGTCTTCCAGCTCTTGACAAAATTATGCTTAGGTGAAGCTGATGCTTATGATAACAAGATTATTTTCATCAGAGCTGACACAGTGATTTTTATTATAGTATCACCTTGTTTACATGGGAGATGCTTCTTTTTAAAAATACAGCACATCTATATGTGCAAGTTAATGACAAACTTTTTATTGTAGTTCAGTGAGTATTAACAGAACCTTTTGTAATAAACAAAGTAGGACAATATGAACTATCTTCTAAAGAAAGTGTGTATTTTCTCCCCCATTGATCCCTCCATTTAACAAATTCCTGTGACTGGGAGTTGCCTCTGACAAAAAATTCTGTCCCAGCTGTGGCATAAGGAAAGAGCACTTAAATTGTGGGATGCTCTATGACTTGGGTAAATGTGACGGTATTTTTTTAAGTTTACCAGGAGTTGAGATTTTGAGGAAACATCCACTGTGCCTAGTTTCACTAGATCAAAGCTTTTCCCCACTCCTTGGAGAACTCAGAAGCATGACAACAAAGTGTTTTTCCCCTCCCTTTGCTCCTGTTCATGCTTTCTAGAAGAAAGGTGTTGATCCAGCTCTAGTTTGCAGCCAAATAAAGAGATGCACATTACCAAAACCATCAAGGGTGATTTCCAGTACAAATTTGCAGTACAATTTCAACAGCTCTTCGTTTTGGGAAAGAAGTTTTTTGCTGACAAGCTGAACCAAAGCATATTACAAATTATAATTTTTTGTATGTGTTTAAGAGTGCTTATTCCATGGCTTACTGGGAGAATTTTGGCAGAAAATATGCAATTGTTCAGCTACTCTCAGTATGTCTTTTCTCCTCATCAAGATACAACTATTTTCATAGGATTCTTATTTCCCAAATCTTGTGAAGCATAAAGATAACAATCTCACTGAAAATTTGAAATAGCATGAAATGTATACAAAATAGAATGAGAAAAGATTGCCTGGAATAAACACTGATAGCATAGTAAAGCAAAATTGTAGGAGATTTCTGAAATACTCATCCCCAGTACAATGTCCTACCTTAATATATAGAAATTTATCTATTATTTTAGATTTAAAAAAATATGCTCGTGTGCTAATGTAAACTGCTTGTGTATAAGGAAAGTATACTTGAACACATAATTTCCTCCTAAAAAAATACTCAGGGATACTCAGGGATACTCAATACTCAATGTGAAAACATTGAGCTTGGTTTAGAAAGCTGAATCGTGGCAGTTTCACTTTTGACATTTTCAGAAATGAAATTAGAGAGTATTAAACAGAAGAAAGAAAGAAAATGTAAAACTTTTGGGAAAGAGAAACAATAAAATAAAAATCCCAAATAATTTAAACTACATTCACAAAAAAAAGCACTATTAACAAATAGAACACACACAATACACATACACATGCATACACACACACAGAAAAGAATAAAAATAGATGTAATCACTGCAAAATAATTTAAATGGAAATATTTACTAAGGGCATTGGAAGATCAACAGTCAAATTGTGCAATATGAGATGTATTTAAGTCTCCTGATATAAGGACAATTCTTGCTTCAGTATACTGCCTTGATTAATTCCCTGTTTAGTGTTATTCTGCTATTATACCTTAATTTAGTTATCTTAGATTTAAAATCGGATTGCAGTACAAATAAACAGAAATAGTGCAATTCATAAAACATGCTCTCCCAATTAAAGAGGACAGATGCATTCCTTAGTTAATCCTTCTGGGCAGAAGCAAATTTTTTAAATCAAAATCTGTTCATAAATACAAATAATTGAAGGGTCCTGAAAGCATATTTCTGTAGTCTCCTCACTAAATATATCCTGATATGGAAAGCAGATGAATAAGACTGTATGTAAAGCAGATGATTTAACCTCTTAGCACTTTCAAACTAGCAGTGGGATAAGAGAGAGGTTCTGAAGCAAAAGTTAAATCATGCAAACCAGGATGTTCAGAAGTCACAGTCTCTGAAATTTTCCTCCCATGCTGAGGGCCAAATTTAGGCAGAAAAGAAAAACTGCAATGCATGGTTGAGAAATAATATAGGTTGTGATTTACAGAGAACAAGGGGGAAAAGAAAACACCCGCTAAAAATAAATCAAGCAGAAAATCAAACCAAACCCAACCAAAAAAAGCCCACCACCAACAAAGAAAACAAAATCCAAGAAAAAAATCACTGAGAAACAGAGGGGATCTAAACAAGTAGGGAATAAAAACTTCATGTAAACCAAAGTGGAAACCAGCTGTTAATGCTTTATATGAAAATGATACACAGGGCATTTTTAGGGGGGAAAAAAGAAAGAAGAATGAAAGAAAAACATCAAACATGAAAGAAACCACCACTTGAGATAATGGACCCTCTAGGAATTAAATCAAAATCATTCTTCTATATTTTGGTAAATGGGGTGGTCCAAAGTATGATATTTTTTATGCAGATGATGTAGAATGTATCAGAAGCTGTATCAGAAGCTCTCATGAGACATACACCTCCTGCCCTAAAAGAGTAACATTAGGGTAGCTAAACTGAATCATAGAGTCATAGTCCAAAAATGGCCTAGGTTGGAATGGACCTTAAAGATCTTCTAGTTCCAGCCTCCTTGTAGTGGTCAGGAACACCTTCCACGAGACCAAGTGGAAAAGTCCAGTAGACCCAAAAACTCCTCCAACCAGGCATCAGCCAAACCTTCCTAAAGCTGAGGTTCTGTCTGAGGGTCTCAGAAAAGGCCACAAGCGCTGGCAGGTTAAATGCAAATGTATGCCAAATTAGGATTTGAGAAAAAAATTTGCAAAGACATAAAAAGTAATAATAAATTCTTTTTCCAACACATCAGGAGCAGAAAGCTTGCCAGAGAAGTTTGAGAGCCAATAGATAAGGAAGGCATAAAAGCATTTGCCATGTACAAACTTAGGGAAGTTTCCATGCTGAAACTCTTCTTTTTAGAGGAGGTGTTAGAGAATCTGTCACAAACTGAAGTGTTAGTGGAACAGATTATAGAACAAATTGACAGAATACTCAAACCACCAGAGCTGGATGGCACTTGCCCAAGTTCTAATGGAATGCAAACGTGAAATGGCTGAACTATATAAATTCATAGCCAGACTACATATATTCTCACTAAAAGCCACCTAGGTATAAGGTCTCATTGGGAAGGGCAAGACTTTTTTAAAAAAGGTTCAGAGAACAAAATAAAAGTACAGAGAAAAATCAAAGTTTTGCAACAGTTTCAGCATGATGAATGATTAAGTAGATCAGCACTACCCTGCCTGCAAAAGAGGCAACTGCCCTGACACTGTACAGAAAGGAGCAAAGGAGAACGTTACAGAAAGTATTGAAAGCTGGTCATTATTTTTTCTAATGCTTGAATAAGCAAATATCAAATTAAACTAATTTGTGTGAGATTCAAATGAAAAATTTTTCAATCATTACTTTAGTTGTGAAGACTTTTATCATAAAGCTGGGTTTGGTGGGTTTTTTTGGTTTTGTTGTTGTTGTTTCTTTTTCCTTTTGGTCCAGATTTGACTTTTGTCCAGTTGGGAAGATTTTCGTTTCATAACTGGAAAAATCTCATATGAGAAGAGAGAAAAAGACTGGTGGCTAGGAGAAAAAGATTTACAGAAAAATATTAGTGCCTGTGGCTTTAAATGAAAGGGAGACCACTGAAGGAGGATGTAAGTTCTCAAGTACCTAAAAGCCTATTGCATAGAGCTAAGGGATTGTTCTCCATGTCCTCCAAGGACAAAAAGGAATAAGTTTCTGCCTGCAACTAATTAATAGCAGGAATACATTTTTAAAGGTAATGAAGCACTAGAAGAGATTCCCTGGAGACGCAGTAGAGCCTCTACCCTTGGAAGGCTTCTTGAACTGACAGGAGTATTGGGTGATTATACACTGATAGGAGGATGGTCTACACTGCTTATTGAGGGATAGTCTAATCTTTTATCTGTTCTTATGCTATTTTCCTCTCCTCAAAGTAAGAGAAGAAACATTATTTCTCCTTTTACTTTGGCTTTTTGTAACTATTTTCCTGCATTTATTTAAGTTGTTAACCAATTTGCCAGCTTTCTGTGGTTATCAATGTAACCCATTACTTCCTAAATCTGAAGAAGTATGTGTGAGGTGTGGACATTCTGCAAGATAATAGATGTCCATGCCTGACAGATGTCTAAACCATCCCAAAAAGTGATCCTCCAAACTATTTTAAATAGTAGTGTATGGCAGTCAGCTGAATGTTGTAGCTAACTGTTGTATTATTTACACAATTACTTCAACATACTTTTATAATATAGTCTAAATACTCCCATGCAAAGATCCTCAGCCTAAAACTAAATGCAGTATATCAATCAAATTGCACTAAATCAATTATATTCTATCTGTTTTCTTACCCCAGGACTTCCATTTCTCCATCAGTCCATCTCAGGTAGGGTCACGTGGTGCTTTAAAGCAATGAGCACATGCTTAATACACCAGTTTTAAAGAGCAGTTAAGAAAATAAGAAGAACATTTTGATTAAAGTATTTAAAATTTTGGCCTGAGATTTTTTTTTTTAATGCCAAAAAATGTTTCTTAATTTAGGCCCTTAAAAGACATAGATTTGCTTTCCAATATCTTGGATTTGACAGACAGTGGAAGACACCCATAGGACATGTGGGTGCTGGCAGTGAAGTCAGACCAGACACTTCCAATATAGGTGTCTAAATATGGATTAACTGCCTCTCTTGAGGCACCCAAATTTGAAAATGACTGGCTGCAATCCCCACTGAAGCAGTTCACACTGCTCTCTACATGGACTACATGCCAACATTCTAGTAGCAATTGTTTTAACTGGAAAGAGTTCAGTTTCCATTTTTCTGAGAGAAAACTGGCCAGCCCCAATTATGGAAACAAATCTTCAGCATAAAACTTTTAAAAAACACAGAAATTCTCCTGGGGAAGTTACTATCCAGGCAAAACTAGCTCTTCCAGAAGAGCTGACAGTTGTTTACATTTTAATGTGGAGGAATCCAGCAAGTCTGCAAGTTTATTTTTAGTAGCAGTAAACTGAGTTATTTAACTCCTTTTTTTCTGTGACTGGAGCTGAGACATAAAAATTATTAACACAATGGCCAACTGGTGCCTGAGCTTGTGCTAGAGTTCAGATAATGATGAATACTATGTTAAGAAGAAAGCAGTAGGATTCTTTCACATTGTATTTCTTGTGATGCCTCATCCAAATATTTGCAATCTGACAGCCTCTGTGCTTAAAATAGCTCTGGTTGCCACATAAAATGCTGGGTTGCTATCCCTGAGCAGGATGAATCTGCTTCCTTCCTTGTGGAGCAAATCTGGCAAAGAATATTTTGTTACCAGTGTCCTGGCTTCATCACTGGAGCACAAGTCCTGCCAGATTCAGTGATGAAAGCTGTGGCAGCTGCTCTCTCAGGGCTGTGAGTGAGCTAGCAAAAGCCAAAAGTAATCCAAGCTTCCCTGCAATAGGATTATGAGAGACCTCCTCCACTCAATGTTCCCAGTGGTGCAGAACTGTGGCAGTCCTAGGGAAAGCACCCCAGGCAGCTCAAGCTGCTCCCTGCTCACATCAAAGCCAGCAGTTCAACACTGCCACTGCTAGTCCTGTGTGCTTGTCAGGGAAAGGACTTTGCTGCACTAAATTAATTCCTTTCAAAGTGTAAAGCATCCTCCTGTAAGACAGCAAAGTTGCAAAGTTAGTTTAGAACTGGGATTCTGGTGTAAAATCAGAATAGCCTCAATTATAAATTAATCCAGTCACAGGAGCTCGGCTGGGAGATCATGTTTTCTCAAAGAACAAAGCTGCTTTTCCTCCAAATCCACCCTTAGGGATTGCATCTAGGGAGCAGTCAGAACAGTGAGTGTCAAAATCATTTCACCAAGGAACCAAACCAGGAAAATGTGTTAATGTAGGCATAAAGGAAGAGATATTTCTAAATTATGCACATTGAGGAAGATAAACCACCAGGTTTCACTATACTGTCATATAGTCAAACAATAGCTCTAACCAAAAGAAGATGAGAGACAGTCACATAACTTAAAATGGATGGTTACTACCTGCATGGTTTGGCTTCTGTTCTTAACTAAGATGCAGACTTCTGCCCTTTTCTCTGGCACATTATTCAACTTCAGAGTCTGTTTCCACATGTATCTCCAAAGTAATGCAATTTAATTAGCTGGCCTCTAAGGGGACTGGAAAAATATTTATGAAATACTTGCAGATGCTTTTGATCTGGGAGGCACAGCAGAAGGGCAAAGCAGTATTTACATGGGGTCTGACAAGAATTGCAAGCAATCTTTTTGTTTTGTTTTAAAGGGAAAGCTGAATTACATTGCGAAGCATTGAACTATTCTAGCAGAAAGCACAGAAAAGAAAGCACACTGTTATGACCAAATCTATTTAAAGTTTGTCAGAAAGACAAAGCATCTGAAATCATGCTTATGTTAGGATAAACCCTCTAATATGTCACTGGTTCTGTAGACATAATCACGTAAGGATTCTGCAGGGAATTTTGTATTGCATACCTTATACAGCCTATTAAACACAAAGAGGGCAATTTGGATTGATCGGTCATTTTCTTATCTCACTAACACAAAGTCTTTATTAGTGAGACCCATATCAATCAAGCAATTCCTGAATTACTGCTCTGTGAGAGAAGTTAATATTAACAGGCTAATGTTATCTGTGTATTTCTTTGTTCTTTTCACAAGCATTCAGAATAACAAAAGAGTAGGCAAACTGTTGTTAGGGATCAAATATTAATCCACTGTGTCATGTGAAATTTGGACAAGGAAATACACAGTATTTTCTGAGGTTTTCTTTGTCTCTGAACTTAATAGTGAGATGTGAAAGTGAGGTGAAGAAACCTGAGTTAAGATTTTTCCTATAAGTTCAGGTTTTTTCTTTCTCTGTTTAGCAAAAAATGAAAAATCACCACCAGTTGTTGGAATTGACAACAGTTGTGAGCTAAAGAGTTCAACATAGTCTGACAGATACTGACAACAACAACTCAATATAACTATTGCCAGGCCAATGTCTTTGCACTGTTATTTCAGTCCCACAGTCTTGTCTATAGCCCCATATAAGTGGGTTCCTACAAATCTTCAATTGGCAGTGACCTTCCCACAGCTTAAGGAAGGGAGCTGATGGATATGAACTCTGAAATTAGAAAAAGCTGTGTTTTAAATTACTTGCCCAAAATACATTTTTTATACCAGAGGAACCTGATGTACACATCACGTTAGATCATGCACATCCATGAAAGCCTGAAAGGAGGGCAGACTTATCTCTAAAGGTTGCAAAGCTCTAGTCTTATTTAGTGAAAAGCTCTCATATCATGATGTCTCAGTATTGGGATTTTAAAGTGAGAAAGGGAAAGGGGCTGCAGTTTTGAGTAGCAGAGGACGGAAGTTTTAATTGGAAGGAAAGGCTGCTATAAGCATCACCAAGTTTAAATTATAGCCAGTGTAAATCTGTACCTGTTTTAATACTTCATCCCCAAACAGAGGAACTTCAAAACAAGCGTGTTGTAGGATGGATTAAATAATCACTTCCAGTCAAAGGATTTTTCCCTGTGAAGAGCAGTTCAAAAGGATTTACTGTGTAATAGCCATTTAGACCTATCACCAACCTGACCTCACAGGACATCATAGTCAGTAAGAAAGCTTATTTGTAGCTTTTAGAAAACTTTCTGATTGAAATATTTCCTACTTTCTTTACTGAAGGTTAACTAAATTCAGTATTCAGGCAAGTGTTTATACATCAAATGCAGAAAAATAGTAATTCCAAATGATTGAAGTAACGTTTCTTTTGAAAAGGACAAGAAGGGCACTATCTTTGTGGGAGCTGTGTATAGTAAAGTATTTCTTTAAATTGAAAGGAGTTCCATGGTCTCCCTAACATGCTAATAATGGGTGAAAAATAGTAACCTATTCAATTCTAAGAAAATAAACAAATTCTGACATATGGAATCTATGTGATTTAAATTAGGTTTTATCCAATAATGAAAAAAATGACAGTGCCAACTGTCAAATGCAAAGCTGCCATTCCTGGTAGAAAAAAAAAATCACTTGTCTGAGGCTAACTTAGGCAGCACTAAAAGATACTTATTGTTTGGAATGCAAATTTAGCAGAACAATAAAATGAGAACATTACTATGTAAGTGCACAATTTAGTGCACTTATTTATTAAGTGACTTTCTAAATTTCAAGGTAATGAGAATCAAATTACTGGAATATGGATAAACTTTCTCATTGGACAGGTAATTTTATTATCTTAGAAAATACTGCAAATACACAAGGTAAGACCTATCAAACTAATTCTCTACTCTTTTTATACAAGAGCACCATCTTCTACATTCGTAACTGTTTAATGTCTCATTACTGTCTTTCATAACTCATGTACTTTTAAGATGAAATCACTTGATCCGTAAAAAGGTCCTGAGATTAACCCTCTGCTACTTAATGCACAGCTTGTCCCTCATTAAAATAGAGTAAAACAGTCAGAAGATGGTAGTCAGGATGTATTTAAGCATACATTCAGTTTGTGGAAGAGGGAAAAGTAAGCAATTGTAGAAAATTTGCTAGGAGATACAATAAATTTAACATCCATCTGTTCAAAAGCATAAATACCCACGGCAGGAAAGCAGTAGTTGAAATGGGCAAGGAGGGTTACTACTCCATGCTTTGGACAGGCTGGTTAGAGACATTTGGAAGGGAAAAATGGAATATGAAGGAGGGCAAGATTTACAAGGTAAGCTCACAAGTAGGCCACTCAGCAGACTCAGATATTGCACTGGGAAAAGCATAGATTGACTCTTAGAATGAAGAGCTGTAAAACCTGTATAAGTGCTTCTGCCAGAAAGAACTTTTGCTCTTTTTCACCTCTGTTAGCTGGTCTAAAGATTTTAGTTCTATCCCTAAATTTCGCAAATTCCTCTGCCTTTACTTCTTCTATATATCAAAGCCACTCCAATCCCACACTGTGTGCAGCAAGACTTCCACTTTGCTGGGCAGTACAGACAACTGCACAAATCCTTTGTAGTCTTGTTTTGTTTTGCACGAGGCCACTGGTTAAAGACCATAAATGCAATAAATGTGTAGATATTGATAACAGAATAAAAGGCAGTAAGTGGCTACTCAGATGAGAATTGAAACCAGTGCTACTTTTATTAGCAAGTAATTTTCTATTCTGAAATTCAGTAGTTCAGATTACATTGTAAACTGTCCCTTTTTGGAGATTTTTTAATTAACATATCACATGCAATTATTTTGCCATTTTCCTGGTCCTTTCTTACATTCCTCCATGGACACAACGGAAAGCCCCATGTGGCATAAAAATCGTCCTAAAAAGTATTAGAAAATTATATTCCTCAATGGCATAGTCTCTCTAACGTAACTTGCAGCAGGATTTGCTTGCATTTTAAGTGCAGTGAGATGCAAAGGATACAAATAAAAGTCAGAGGGAAAAAGGTATGCCAATGGAAATCAGTTAAGGGCCTCAGCCTTTCTCTTAACTCCAAAAATCCTGAGCGATGGTATTGTTCAGGGGTCTGAAGGCTCCACTGGGTAACAGCTTTGCTGTGTAAGGCACTATATTGACACATAAGGAGACAATTCCTGCCCTGGAGAGTTTGTCTGTTTATCCAAATTAAATACAACTTGCATTCCCTTTAATGTGACCTTTCTTTCCTTCTTCATTTTAAATGGCTCTGCAATGTACCATGCTGGGGACATATTCTCTGTGATATTTTTATTTTGAATCAATATTTCAGTGAAGTATTGCCTTTTGGGTCTTAGGAAAGAAGGAAAGAAAGACATTCTTAACCAATACATACCACATGAATTTTTCATGACCCTATAGCAAGTAATTGTGTCACATGCTGGTACATATACCAAGCAGTTTTATTTTTATTTAAATACATGAACGCAAATCAAGGATTTTCTGAAACAGAAGAAACAACATTCACTCTTTGCTATATCTCTTAGTGACATAGGAAAAGCAAAATTACTTCAGCAGGAATTGTTTGCCATTCCAATCCCTCTGCTTTGCTAAAAGGGCAGAAGGCTTCTTTCAGACATCAAAGTGCAGGTATGGTGTTACTTCTCTGAGGGAAGGTGAACAAACTTTCACAGAATGTCTTACATGGATATTTTAGAAAGGTAGAGATCACAAGGGAGATTATAGTAATAACTGCACACGAACTCTCCTGCTGGCTTTTGTGTGGTGAGAGCTGTGCCGTGCCCTGCAGCACACAGCACTCACTGTCAGCAGCTGTGTGGAACAATGGGGCCACATGTTTTAAGTAAGGTGTCAGGACTGGTATTTATTTCTTCAATTTCTCTGCCCATCAGGAACATACACCAGCTCTATTCTGATCAAGAAGGGGGTTTACACAGCCTTGAGGGAGAGCCATGATATAAGAATAAGCACAGCATTAACTGGTAGCTAGAGATATGGAGTGGAGTAGGAGGACTGATTTAGGGGATTATGTGTAGGGTAAATCAGAGCATTATTGAGACCCAGGGGATGAATTAAATCCTGGAGTATATATTCTGAAATGTAACTCCTGACGTTAAGGTTTCATTGAAATAAAAATAATAAAGAACATATTCTTTGTACCTAGAGCCCAGTTTAACTCCTATCTAGGTCCATATTCTAAAAATCCACTCTATCAGGTTTATAAGCACCTCTAGTGTTATATCAAAGATTTGAAGAGGTTAAATTAATGGCTGCAAATAGAAATTGCAAGATCATACATCACTGTTGATACTGCTAATCTTTCAAAAGGCTTAACAGGAACAATCTTTCTCATATGTTTTCTTATCTTCTCATACCAATAGAGGTTTTGTCTGAGTACTAGCCCAGAAAACCTCTGCAGGCAGAGATTGAATTAATTGTTAATATTGGAAAACTATTTTCAATCTGCTGAAAGGTTTTAAACCATAGTTCAGTGACTCCATTTCATTCCCTATGCCCTGAGGGCTGTCTTCTTTAGGAGGTGGGGAGGTGTCAAAATGAAAAGATCATTGATTAAGTATGAAATGTATTTGCTCCTGACTTTTCCTCCTACAAAGAAGTGCCCTGAAGGAACGTAATGCTTGAGCTTGAAGCCCATCAGTTTTACCCTCTGTATCATTAAAGCTAAACAGCCCAGCTGGGTCACCACACTGGGGCAATTCTACTGCCCTCAGTATCAGGGCTATTACCCAGTTGTCTTGGCCATTTTCCATTATCAGAGGAGATATACAAGGCCTTCCATCTGACAACAGATCCTGGACTTCAGCTCCAAAATTCATAACAAGACATTGCAAACTCTCATACTGTAAGAAAATCTTGGAATTAATGGATGAGTGTATAATTAGGGAGCATTGCTCTGAAACTTAAATAAAAAATCATGCATTTAGTCACAAATTCCTCCACTGTTTATCAAAAGTAGATGACTGGCTACTGAAACACTGGGATAAGGATCAGTGCTTTGCCCAAATTAATTGCCAGTCTATAAGTATCAATACATGAACTGATTGCAATTAATCATAGTCTGCTGTAACAGAGAGCCAAAACCATCAGCAGCTGTTAAAGAGATGGCATTGTGGCCATTCCACTTATCTGTCAAAAGATCTCTCTTAATCATTCTCATTTTCTTGAGGTACTTCTGGTATCATCAACCTTGAATATCTGCTAGAACCAGAAAATACACAGATCTACTGTCTACCAATCCAATCACTTGCATGCAGAAGAATAAGTCTGAAATTATTAAGGTTCCTTCTAGTCTTAAACTTGATTTTGTAAGAATCTGTGTCTGATCTTAAAATTAAGTATTTTCTTTCTTCAGACAGTTACTTGTGCATACATGAACAATGGAACAGATGAAATGGGAATTCTGCTGGGGATGCATGGTAATAGCCTTTTTATGTATCAATTATCATTGAATGCATGCAAGCCACACAATAGCAAGTGTGGCTTTATTCTGGTTCATGTTCTGAAATTCCCAGACAGCAGGCAAAACTCCAGCTTCTGTTTTTATTAATGGATGTTTGGGAAACTCAGTAGCACATAAACACAGAAAGGGCAACGAGAGTGATTGTGTCCTCTTTCCTCAGAATGCAAACGGAAGTGTTTCTTGAGAACCCATGACTTCTATCTTGCATGTTAAACACAAATAACAACACCAAAATTGAACTCTTGTTTCTCAACCCTGATTCCTGAACATAGGAAAATCATAACAATATTTTCTAAAGCCAAACTGAAAACCTTTGATAAGAAATGTTCTTGAGCCTGAAGCAGATGATTGCAGTTCTTAGATTGTCACTACCTTCATGGGTTTCCCTAGAGGTGCCAATCAGTGCAGCATCACTGATTTAAAAAGAAACAGACAGCTGTAAATCATCTGCATTGTTGACCAGATAATTTTAGAATACAGGAGGAGAGAGGGAAATATTAAAAACAAAGGGTCTTCTATTGCCAGACACCCTTCCGTATACATACCTTATATTCCCTATCAAATTCAATGCCTATATCATTCCAGACTGGACACTCTTCACAAAAGGCAGATGTTTAGCACTACAAAAAAATAAATCAGGTCCCTGTTGAAGTCCTTCAGGTCTCTAGATAGCTTTACAGAAAAAATTAGTAAGAAAAGCAAAAATTTTCGTAGTTTTCAGTTTGCTCTTTCAAATTCCCCTCTGCTCATAATTACAAATCTCCTTGGGGATTTTCTCTAGAAAGGGAAAAATTGCAATGGACAGTTTTTTTCTTTCCCAGGAGTGGTTAGAACACCACTTCCTTTCCTTGAGGTAGCAGGGCTTGTGACTGACAAAAGCCAAGTTTGAGTCCCCCTTTGAATATACAAACATCATTTTTTATTGGCTCAGAATTGAGCTATCCAAGTACCAGGTATTAGCTGGAGTTTGGGCTTAAGAACTCTGCCACTCTCTTTGGCCCATGAGATCTGGGAGCGTGGGACAAGTTCAAGACCTGGAATTGAACCCCTTCTGGGAAAGTGCATTGTGCTAACTGAGAGTGACTCCTGGGACAAACCACTTTAAATAGCATTTGTTTCTAAGTGCGATAGTTCATGTGAAAATGCATGCAGCACTAGCTCTTATGAATGTTTCACCTCAGAATGTATTCTGTATAAAGACCAGTCTCAAGCAGTTGCTGGTTTTGCAGGATGTGGACAGGAAGAATAAGGGGGGAGCAAAAGTTCAGCTGGTATAATATGTAGATATAGAACCTGGGTTTTCATTGTCTCCCAGTGCTCCCTCTCTCCTTTGGGGCTGCATAGGGGAATGCATGGGAGAAAGCAAGGCTGTAGCTTCCCAGAACACCGCAGCTGAAGCTTGCCAGACACATGGTGACCATCAGAAGGTTGTAGTGATTAGTCTAGCTATATAAATAAACATGGCTGAATTCAACAAAACATTGTTTGCTCTGCGTGACTCTGCTGCACTGAGCATGCTTAGGTCAGTGTTGCATGGAAAAGGAAGAGGAAGGGATTTGATTTAAAAACTCTCCCATATCGCAGAAGCCAGGAGAGAGAGTTTCTGGCTGGCTTTTACTTGACTATAGGGGGCAGAAGAAGTACAAAAAATACCTCTCCCATTGGGGTTTATTGCACTTTTTGTGCTATGCTGGGGCTTTATGCAGTATTTTCCACGGGCATAACAGAGTAAACTTTAAGATCAATCCTTGTGGAGACGTGCACGAGAGACCTTCCTCCTGCCTCACCTAGCAGTGAGTAGTATAACTGAGCCACTGAGGAGACACTGAGAACTAAACAAATACATTTTTTGCTTTTTCCATTCCCTTTTATTGTTTTGTTTTGTTTTTATTTGAAATTTGCGAGTAAAACCTGGCTCAGCTGAAGTGTATTCATGGCCATCCTAGCCTCTTTCAGGAGAGCTATTTATCTCAGGCATAGCATCCATGGAACCCACAAGCATTTGTATCTCTGTACCAAGTATACCTCTCTTCCTACAGCATGTAAAACATGGGTAAGAGAAGCAACCTTGTACTTTGTTGGGAAAGTATTCACTGAGGAGTGGATCCTGAACCCTGACTGATGCTGTGTTCTTAAAAGCTCTCTTTTTAATTAAAGCAGGTTCTGTTTTGCTCTTGTCAATGACCATGCTTGTGGTCAGTGAACACATTCAGTACTGTTCCAAGGATTACCATGAAGCTATCCTGGGGTCTCCATACAAACTGGTTTGTCTGCTGAAAGCAATAAAGCAATAGTAGCAGCATGGGGCTGAGTTTACTGGTGGTGGAGCAGTTATGCTGACACAATTCTGCTAGTTTTAGGATGCAAGCCAGTATCTCAGAATGCACTAGAGCACTGAAAGCTACTTTGAGTCAGGACAAAGGGACTGCCCAAGCAGAACAGAAGACAACGCTGTTTCTGGAATCTGTGCTAACTGGCTGGGACTGAGCTGAAAATTCTTTGTCTAGCACCAAATCTTATTGCAGAGATGCACTTTCTGTGCTATAAAAATGACCCAGCTTGTTCGGAGCTGAGCTAATGCACTTACAAGACATTCCATTACAAAACTATGATTCATCCTACACTGCACTTTCAGACTACCCAGTAGTGTTTTGGAGGTCATTATTTTGAAATACTTTACATCAGCAGACCAGAGACTTTCTGATTCTGGAGGATGAAGATTTCAAGCACGCGTCTCCTTTCGTTTCACTGTCATATGAGGCAAACTCAGCAAAAGGGAATGTGCAGATAAACATGTATTCCAGCATAGGGAACCATAGCAACAATAGCTATAGTAAGAATGGAAATAATTCAGTAGTAAAAGATGCAAAATAACAGTATTCTGAGTCTACTGCAAGTTACTGAATGTCAGGTTTGAGATTCTTCCACTCCAGCTTATAGCTTTTTATAGCAAAATGCTGGAAATGTCATCACCATATTTAAAGCCTGCCTCCTGATAGAAGGGTGCACATATCTGCCTCTCTACAAGCATATTGTCTGATTTTATTTCAAATGCAATGAGAAAGACTTCACTGCAAATACCTGGGTTTATGACTACTGAGGATTTCTCCTTGCTGGGGTTATGATATAATTGTCTCTGCAGATCTCCATTACAATAAGTTAGTGTTCAGAAAGATGCCTGCAAAGGACAGGACAAAGCCCAGCAGCAAGTTCTGCTAACCAAGAAAGTGCAGTTTGCTGCTCTGCTGCATCCTGTCATCATGGCTCATTCAATGAGCTCACATAAAAACTACATAATTTATCACACTTTATATACCTGTTGCAGGGTGACACAAAGTGACAGGATGGTTAGTTTATGTTGTCAGTGGGATTTCCTGTCCTGTGCAGCACAGGCCTCAGCTTCTCTGCCTCACACACATCCACAAAGGTCATACAATGTGCACCGAATACAGCTGCAGAATACTGGCCATGGTTGTGGAAACTGAAGGATATTAAGGTGATGTCCTGATACTGGAATATCCTGAGACTAGATCTTTCTAGACTGAGTATCCCATGACTGAGAACAACTGAAAGGTATACTGCTAGCTAATCTCAGTGGTCTCAACACCATTCTGTACAGATGATTCATGTGGTACAGTTTTCGTTTACCTACGTTATATTATGTGTAATCCTTGATCATTATACCTGAGGGTTTATTCCAAACCCCATACATATATTTAACATGATAATGTTAAATATTACTTTTAAAAATTCCTTTTTTTCATCTTGCACGATGGGGCATATTGTTTTTGTCATCATGCATACACATTGCTACTATTGTGATCAATAAGTAAAACGTCTGCTTACTGTTCATTAACTAGCCCTTTCAACTTCCCAGATAAATAGAAAAAAAGAGGTTTTCAGGCTGTTTTGTTCCAGGCATCTTTTTCTTATATTCTTACAGCAAATGAATGGATTGATAGAGGTTGAAACTTTCACATGAACAACTTGTTTGCCTGCTGCTTTGAACCACACCCTCACAAGAGGCATTATACCTTCAATTTTTCCCACTTCTGTCATCAAGGCTAACACAATCTTTGGGTTTTTTACCACCACATCCTTCCCAATTCATAACAATCACCAGAAGCAAGTGCTACCTTTACTATCATGGTAGTAAACTGCCCCACAATCTGATTTATGATTTCTGTGCTTTGAGAGGGTAAGCAGTATTTTGTTCTGTTAAAAAGGAAACACGAATACATTAATAGCCAACAGTTGCAGAACAGCAGCAAAAGTATTTATGTGTTCAGAAATAAAATCTTGAAAGTTCACTAACTGGTTTAGCTGTCAATATAATATTTCTTCTGTAAAAGTAACTTATTTAAAGATTTAGAACTGTATAAAATAATGAGATTAAAATTGAAATGTTTGCCTGGGGAAGTCTGTCTTATCAAGTATTACTTAACAGGGATGCTAATGACTCACTTAACTCTGATGTTCAGCTCCTGAAATAAAGGAAACAGAAAAACATAAGAAGACTATAGCTGTTAATAAAGTTAGCAACTCCACATATAAATTTTAAATCCCCCTGCATTCTAAAATGCCAGTGAAGTGAGGTCCTCAGGCTAGATGTAACAATAAGATTTAACAGACTGAGAGCACACAGAACATTTTATATAATCTGCAAATTTAAGAAATGATTGATAGGTTTTGAAAAGAGACATACTGTTCCTGAAGTTTAAAATTTTTCCAGTAATTACCACTGGGAAGGGATGACTAATTGCAGTACTCTCTGTGCTACACAATATACATAGCAGACATATACACTGAAGAGTTTTGATTTAGGTGTTCTCCACTTGGTAGAAGGAGTTAAACTATTTTTGGAAAGAGACCTATGTGCCTGAAGGCTGTGGGCTGATGAAAGTCTTCAATTGTGCTTTGTAGAATCAAAACATTTTCTGATGCTGCTGTAAGTCAAAGTCAAAGCTTTTGAATTTAATACAATATGCACAATTACTCAAAGGGCAATTACATCATTATTATTAAAACTGCTATGCCTTTAGTTATGCACTGCAAATGGTTTATATGCAAAAGGGCAATCATAGGTTCTAATAACAGAATAGATATATAACTTGTAGCAGTTGGACATAGCAAGGCTGTTGAGATTTCTGTTGCTATTTTCATCGTCTTAAGCCAACATATTTTTTTCAAGAATATTGATAATTGGAAAAATATTTGTAGAAGCCTATTCCATTCTCCTGAGTTAATTTTTTGCTTACCTAAAACAGAAAGGAAGCCAATTCAAATCAGTGAGTGGATAAGTAGTGTGAGGGAGTAATACCCCTGCTTCCCCAATTTTTTCTTTTTCTTCCAAAGTTGGCTAGCATCCCTTGTGTGCCAGAGAGTTTCTTAGACTTCTGCCATATTTTTATCCCAGAAAACAGCTTTACAACTTTTCAGTACAAAGTTAGGTGACCTGACTGGTGGCACATAGCACAAAGCATGAGCTTGAAACACCCCCATCAAATCAGAGCCAGTATAAAATTTAGGTTCCCTGTTAGAGTTTGCATGTTGTTTATTTTTGGATATGAAGAAGTTGTATCCATTATTGAATACAGTATTTAGCACTTTTTATTTGTGAACTATTTCACTTCCTGGAGCTTTGCTATGATGAAAGCTGCCTGTTTGGACCTGGATGTACCTCCACCCATAACTGCATGCGCTACTTCTGGAGTTTAGAGGCCAAAAGTGCCTGGTGGCCCCACTAGGAATATCCAGCAAAATTTCCTGTCAAAGGTTTTACAGTTCCGAGCTGAGGTGGCACCTACAGAACTATTAGCTGAAGAATATGTCATTAAGAGGAAGAGAATTCCATTACTCCCTGTACCTTGGCATTGAATTAAAGTTCCTGACTGCACTGGGTGTAGGTGGCAAGGTTTTGTTAGAAGGGGAGCTTCCTTCTGTGGAAGGAGGCCAGGGCCTCCCCTGTGCTGCACACAGCCAGTTCTGCTGGCACAGATGGCTCTGCATAGGCCACCATAGGACACAGCAGAGCCCTTCCACCAAACTGGTGGCACTTCTGTATAAATATGCTTAAGACCAGAAAAAAAACTGACGGCAGAGGCATCAGAGGATGGAATGAGGGAGCAGCAAAGGAGGAATGACAAAAATAATGATAAATGACACGGAGAACACCACAGTTAGAGGGGAAGGAGGTGCTCCATGGCAGGACAGACACACCACCAAAGGGACTGAAGTCTGCTGAGAATCCACTCTGGAGCACAGGAAAAGCATAAAAAGGTGGGAGCTGCAGAAAGAAACATCTGCATGTGTGACTACCTTCTCCCATGCTGCTCATTGCCTGCCTGAAGGGACTGAGCTTAACTGGAGCGGTGACAAGGGGTCAGGAGGGCAGCCTGGAGCTGAGCCTGGCAAAGAAGAAGGATAGGTGTTTTAGATGTTTGTCTTTTGTTTGTTCCTTTAACATTACCAAAACAATCATAAAACATTAAGTTCTTCAAATCCAGTCTGATTTTCACACAGCAGTACTTGGTTAGTGAGCTGGTTTTGTTCTGACCCTTGAGTTTTCTCACCCCTGTTCTCTTGCCCTTTCTCTTTCATCCTCCTGGGCAGGCAAAGTGAGTAAAGAGCTGTGTGGGTGCTCAGGTGATAACTGGGCCGACCCACCACTGTCACAGAGACTTTTTATCACATGCTGACCCTGGGTCAGGAGCTGGGTTTCAGACACAGTTTCTTAGTAGTGGAAACTGTAGGAACGCTTCAAAACTCACACTAAAAAAAGCTAATGGTTTTAAAGTATTTAATAGCCTGAAAACTGTAGTTATTTTTTAAACTTTCTCCTGGTGGCCCTCAGCATTTTCAAAATTAAAACCACCTTCAGCTAACTAAAAACCAAACCAAAATAAAATAAAATCTGAATAAATGGTGAAATAATCTGATTCTAAAAGGAGCAGCATAAGAAAAGAAGGGAAAAGAGCTTGAAATGCTATTGTTATTTCTTTGTTTCAACTGCAAATGAGAACAATTTACAATAGTTATCACTGCTTTGGAAAGCAGTTTTTATTGATGACAGCAAATCATTATTAGCATGCCAGTCTATAAAAATTCACAAGTGACCTTCTCCTGTAAAGGCCATTTATGTTCTTGTATTCTTGCAGATGAACTGGTGGTCTTCTGTGGTTTGTTGCTCATTTGTTCTCCTCCACTAATTAGCTACCTTCAAATACCATTTATGTTTCTCAGTGCTGACAGTACAGTATAATTTTTTGACAATGGTTTATCCTATTAAGTGTTACACAGAACAGTTCCACTGATAATTATTTAAACTCCATCAGTAAAAAAAAACTCAGTTTCTGTTGATTTCCTAGGAATTTAGTTTTCATACTGGTTAAAGCTTCCTATTTTCTTTATGATGGATAAGAAAAGTACATTGACAATTAATTTAGGATTCAAGTGTATTCTTGAAACAGACATTTACTGAATTCTGCCTGACAGTGTACAGAACTGAAGTCACTTTAGTACAATCTATAAATCATATAGCTTTCACTGGTTTGTTGACATTTTAAACAACAGCTGCAATCACTTGATGAGTGAAGTGTTCTGCACTTAATCTGGTCCTGTCCTATCACACAGTGTCACAGTGTGCTGTGAAATGGCTTCTAAGGTGTTTCACAGGGGCACCAGTACTTGGACAATGATTTTTGCCACAGACCTGGATGGTGCTTGCTCTGCCAAAGTGCTCAAGCTGAAGATGTAAGGAGAAGTCTCCTAAGTATGGGGTGACATTTTCACCACCACATAATAAAAAATATTAATGGAACTCATGCTTCAAAGTCCTTTCAGTCCATTTGAAATTCCTCTGTTTCTGCCCTTAGAGAGAAGATGAGGTACAGTCTGAAACAAAATGGTTATCTATGGTCTCCTCTTGTTATCTGTTTTCTCTTATACTTCAAAGAGTATTTATGTGGTACTAAAAATCTGTGACCCTCTTTGAAAATGTACAAACCATTCCTAGTGCATTTGCTGAATGTAACAATGTAAAATAAAGATAATTTCCTTGAGCAGAAATATACCATTTCATAGCAGACACCCAATTCAGAGAGCTGGATAAAATTTCAGTCCCCCAGAATTCAGAAAGGATTGCTGATCTACTTAGGGCTGTCAGTAAAATGTTTATTTTTTTAATATAAATCATTCCCACAGGCATGTATCTCCTCAGAAAACTGTTTGGTCCAAGGGCATATCTTCTCAAGTCATTTTTACTGGGTCATCAGTGGAAGTGGGAATAAACCTATTTCAAATTATGGTGTTAAAGCTCAGTAGCTGCAAAGGTATTTGTGAGAAGGCAAGAATTTGGAAACTGGGAGCATGTAGAATCTGTTTCATGGCTCACAGCACTAAACCCAGACCCTCCATGGGAACCATCATAGTTTATATGATGGTTTAATATATATACACATATATATTTGTGTGTGTCTGTGTGTGTGGTTTATATATTTATCCCCAATTATCATATCAAGTGATAATTGGGGATAAATATATTAAAAGGAGATATAAACATACAAGGATTTAGTTTGGTTTCAAGAAAGCCAGCTGCTTCATTAAAAAAAAAAATTTCCAAGATTATATTTTAATATTTTTGCAGTTTAGAAGTTCCTGAAGCAGGATTCATAGGGAAGTGGGTAGCTAATGTTTATGCATAGGTGGATAGCTAATGTTTATGCATAGCTGGACATCTATGCATACCCTATACATATCCTTATAATAATTTTAATAGAAATTTTCTGCAGTAGGGATATCTTCCTCACTCATCATGTGATGCTATCTACAAGCAGTTCTATTGATAGACTTGGCAAAGATTAAGCAAAAGATACATTTTATATGCCTGAGCTACTTTACTTCTCTTTTTATTATTTTTAATGAGAGGGCATATTACATAGCTGTGTGACTACAAGAAAAGCAGTAAGAAGGAATATTTTTTCTGCCTCAGACTATGGACAATGATTTTTTTTTGTCTTTTAAATTATTCACTGTTTCTGGAGCACAGTGTGCTTGGACAGCCTGCAAATTTCACCAGGATAATTTTGCTATTAAGCATAAATTCTCATCACTTCATATTACATATACTCATAAGTGGCTATTGCACGTATCAGATTTGATCCTCTATCAGTAGTTTTCTTGGTACAGCTGCCCTATTATGGCAAGCAATCAGCATTATAACAGTAACCCTAAGTTTAGATTGACCTGGGTCCTTCAGATAATTCTGTCCTTTATTCAATGGAAGCTCATTTTCTTCCCCAGGCTCTTCCATTGGTTTTTTTTCAGTTTCAGAGTAGTTTAGGCAATGTTTACACTGAGTACATTTAGTGTCTCTAAACTGAAAATCTTTGGTGTTTGGCTGTTTACCTGTGTGGACAGGTATGTGAGTGACACATTCAAGTTATATTTCATATCTGGGTCACTTACTCTGAAGGATTTACTGAAATTAAGGAAAAGTGCTGCAGTACATTTGCAAAGGTTTTTAGCAACTGTGGTTCATGTAATGTAAATAGTTCTCTGGGCCTCGCCTACTGGTTAGTCAGTGCTGCTAATGTGGAAAATGAATGTTTTTGCTAAACATGATCAATAAGACTATGATATGTTCATGTCTGTGGCTTGGCCCTGAACATCTCTACTTCTTTCTCCCACTTTAGTGGATACTGGGTTGTGTCATTAGCAAAAACCATGCAAAATTGCTCTAATGCTTCAGAAACATTTTGCAGCTCTCAACTATTTGTGTTCTTAAGATGCAATCCTTCCCAATAACTCAAAAGAGAAAAGTCTATCAGCTCAGGAGTGGTGTTTTATATGTATGGGTGCCTCTGTGTGTAAGGCTTCAGATTCTGCAAAGCACTTGCTAGTACACAGAAATTAAAACTTTTCAGTGCTTTTAAAGTCATACTGATGAGACAAAACCCACATTGGATGAGAGTATTCAAATTCACTATTTGTTTCTATCCCAGTTCTTGGCTTTTTGAATAATACAGAAGTAAAGACAGCAGAGGACATGAGAAAATTATCCTATGTTATTGGAAGAACAACAAATTCTTTTTACCTCTCCATCTCAATTTTTCCATCAGCTTCTCCTAGAAAACAGCAGCAGCATTTCTGAGCTTTTGCATTTTCTTGACTCTGTCATGTTATTTTTGAGATAATTCAGACTGACTCAGTTACCCTGCTGTCAAGCCTGAGACTGCACTAAATGTTCTCTGGTGGGTGTAACCATGGCAGGAGAATTTGGCAGAATGGACATAGAAAGGAACTAGGAAACAGGACAGTATATAGCTTTGGTAATAGGTTAAGGAGAGGTGTGAAAATCCACTCCAGCCCAATGCTTTGGCCACTAGTTCCTTCCGTGCCACTGGAGTTTTAATATTATTTATAGAAAACCAGAGCCCACTGCACCTTGACACCATGATACAACATGATCTCTGTTCAGCTGGAGCATTGTTCCTCCCCTACCTGGGATGCTGCAGTGTTAGTAACCACTGTCTCCTCAAATCCCAAACATTCTAAATCTCCTATTTCCCACTCTAAACATAGCAAACACTAGAATGTGTGAATTTGTTCCACTTCTCTGGGAATGTGCATCCAAAGAGATCCTAAAGATAAATGCCAAGGGGTTTTTTTATCATCTTCTCAGCTTCAAAGAATTGATGGAACTCAACTTCCCTCCTTTGACACTTTTCCCACTCAGTGTCCACTCACTGTTGTCATGTTGCTAGTCACCACATCCAAGTTTCTGTTTATCCCCAGATTCTGGGAAATTTTTAGCATAAACTGTAATTTCCTCACAGGTAAATGGTGCAACAATTCGCAGTGATACAGGTAAAGAACATGCTATGATTTTTATCAAATCATTGATTTCTGGAGAATGAATCAGATAATTTTATAGACCTCTAAAATAAAAAGTTTTGCTTTTCTACAGCTCCAAGGTAGTAAAACATTGAACATTGTAGAAAAAAAAATGAAACAAACCTAGAGAAAACATTCACTTAATATAAAGACTTTAAAGTAAAAAGCTGAGATAAGTCTCTTTAACATAGTAGAATTATAGTAGTCTTCATTATTCCTTTTGAGGATATAGTGCCTGCAAGGAAAAGGACAAGTATGAGCCCTACGTTTCTAGAAAAAGAATCTTTAAAATAGTACTTGGCATTTTCCAGTTTATTGCACTGAATGTTAATGCACATTGGGAATTCATAAACACACAGAAATTATTTAGCCTTTCCCTTTCTGTGTAACAAACACAGAAGGATGGAGAGGTGAAAAAAGTGGTATTATATTGGTTAACAGCAAGTTCCAGTGTGAATACTATTTTAACCTCAGCTAGTTTCTTGCTCATGCTGTACCTAGGTTCAGCCTCTGAGGAGAGGTTGGGTGAGGCACATTTAGGGCAGCTTTAGTTCAGCTCGTTTGGGCACTGCCATGAGAGGCCCTGTGTGCAGACATCACTTGATGCAGATGAACCTGTGGCCCCCAGCCCTGGCGTGGGGTTGCCTGTTGTGCTCATGCCCTGCAGCCCACGTGGAGCCAGTGCCAACTACTGCCCTCCCGGGGAGCAGGCTGGGGACAGCAAAGGCCAACAATGGCTCCCAGATGGGACTAAAGTCCAAGGTTTTCTATTTTGGGAAATGAAGAGAATGTGGCTGTGTAGACGTGAGCTGTGTTGTGACACTTGCCCTTGGGGCCGGCAGGCAGGCACAGCTTGTTCTGCACTGGCATAGGCATAGCCCACGTAACCCAGTTTTAGTTACGTGAGCAAGCCCACGGGGTGTCTGCTGGGCTCTCTTCAAAGCCCACACTTGCTGTGCTCCCTGCATTTCAGGGAATTACAGCTGTCCAAATCCAGGTAAATCTGTGTGCTGTGGCCCACCCAGTTAATTCCAGAAGAGCCTGCAGCAGAGAATGAGGAACAATGAACCCACTGATGTGGCTGGTGGCCATGTTAGGTGCTCTATTCTGAGACAGTTAAAAGGGGTAAGTAGCTAAAACATGCTTTGCCTTTCATCAAACTGGCATCCTTCACACAAAGGAAGTGTGACTGATATATTCTCTGTATTTGACAGTGCTAATCCCCAAGTTGACTCACTCTGACAAAGATACCATGGATCATTTTGGTGGCATTTTTCAGTGGAATGCAAAAATTATTCTGGGTGTACATAAACACACACACACATGTACATGCATATACTATATATATATATAGTTATTGATTATTCCTGAGTTCTTGTTGTTTCTGTTCCAGGGTTAGATAACATTCCTCCTTGTTAGTTTTATCAATTTTTTTAAAGCAACCAAAATCACCCAAAAACATTGTTGGAGGAGTTTACTTGACATTAGTTTCCTTCTCTTTCGGTTTGACATAGAACTTTTGGAAAAAGATTAGACCAGATTTTTTGACATAGTGAAAACCTGTGGTTTTGCCTAATTAAAAAAAATCCCTGTATATACTGAATTGTTTTCATGTCATTCTACTTAACTTAAACAATTTGAAAGACATTCTGACAGATGGGATGAAAGATTGAAATATAAAGGGAAGCCAATACTCATTCAAATTAAAAATATAATCTCTGCTATACCTCTGGCTGGTTATATTCAGTTCAGACAAGTGAATGAAATTCCTAAGTGATAGATTTGTTCCACATCTTTTACTTCACAGACAGATCAGCAGAGAAATATCCTTCTATCATGGCTTAAATTATCTATATTTAATCAAGGTACCCCAGGTAATGTAAAAGACTTGGCACAAGTGTTGTTATATAGCTCTAAAATTTTTTGTTTTCCATGGTAAAACATTATTAAAATATTGATTACATTTACAGGACATCATGCAGTGCCATCCAAAAAGACCTATCCCTGGAAGGTTAGAACAGCATCAGCCAGGCTTCTGAGCCAACCAGCTCTGCTAAATTGCAAGCAGTGTTAGCAGGAGCAAAAAGTCCCAGCAGTATGACTGCTGCTTTCCAACTGAGCAGTTCTGTATGACACAGCCTGGCATCCCTGGGATAAATCTTCAGCCTTGTATAAAGGCCAGACTTATTCCAGTTAACATCATCTGAAAGTTTGAATCATATTTTGTGATTAGGAGATGCCTATTTGTCTGGATTTGAAAATGTAACATGAACACCCAGTGAAATCTCCAGATTCCTGGACTGCCAATCTTGCCAGGTCCATCTTTCTTGGATTTTTAAATGTCTTTTCAGTGGATTCAGCATTTAGAGACAGTACTTAATTTTTTTAAATTATTGAATCAGCATGACGTTTTGCTATGCAAAAGGCTGAATGCATTAAAAAACATAAGAGAATGAAGATTATCTCTGCATTTAATATTATTTTTCCATATAATATTATAAAGTATTTTTAAAACAAAGAATTCAAAGTCAAGTAATCCAGCAATGGTGATGCTACATTCAAGCAGTGTATAGGATTACATATTTGAACTATTTTTTACTGCTTTCCCTGATTTTAAACTGACAGCTAGCAGCAGTTGGGAAAATGTCCATGGTGTTCTCTTTACTGAGGAAAAGCCTCAGAGATAATGAAGAAATTTTTAAAATATATTTGGAGTTTGAGACACGGAACTCAAAGCTTTTCATTGATCTGTATAAACAGGAAACTGAGAACTGCCAACAGTCTTATGTCAAATGGAAATCCAAAAATGCCACTGCTAACTAAACAGTAGGCATATATGTAACAGTAGACTATGGAATTCCCTACTCATGGGATTAGATCTTACTGTAAGTAGAAAATCAATCTCTGTGGTTTCAGCAGAAAATTGCTTTAAAAAATTCATAACTTGAAGGAAAAAAGCATATTATCAAAAAATCTACCTGTGATGTCTGGTATGTTTCCCTTATTTCAGCATTAATAAATCCCAAAATCAGAAAAATAAGAAGTGTCCTCTCTTTCTTTCTCTCTCTCATTGCTTTGATTACATAATTTCTCTTACCCTTTGTAATGGCATATGTCATTCAAATGGATCAGAGCCTGTACATGACATCAGGACATGACTTGCTAGCAATATGCTTTTATGTGTGCTTACCAGAGTCCTGGTGCACAGAATTGTCCTCCCTACTGAGTAAGGGCCACAAAATAACCAGAATACTGTTAGGTAAGGTCAAAATAATTTCATTTTTATTGTGGTTATATATTCTGCCTCCTATTTGCTATATAAAAGACCCATTATTATTTGGGGTTTGATGATGTAGCTTCTTCTACAAACCCTTTCTTTTCTTTCCACAACAAAATGGGGTAGTCTAGGAATATAAAGTGTGATTCAGCCCCATCACCACACAGCTTATTCTCATGGTCCTTATTTCTCTCCCACTGTATCAGTAAAGGAATGACTTTTTGCTTCTTACTGACCACCTACAGCATTCTGAACAGCAAAAACTTTCTCTGAACACTGCTCTGACAGCTGTGAAATTATTATCTATGTAAAAAATGTTAAGATAATGTTAAACCCATGTCATGCTAGAACCCTGCAGGTATTAGGAAAGATTTCGTTAACAGTCCTGTCCTTCTCTAACTTGGTTGGAAAATTGATTTCTTGTGTGTGGTGGCAGGGGTAGAATTGCAACACTGCCCATGAGGAGCAAACAGAACTAGGACAATTTCATCATGTTGTTTGAACTACTTTAAACTTGAATTTTTAACACAGCCACAAGCAAGTAATTTAACCAAAGGAAACTCACCTGCACTGATTCTTGCAGGTTTTTGAGGGGCTTTATTTATATATTGCAAGAGATAAGAAAGCATGAATATTCAAAAAATCAACAAGACATAGTAGTTGTATGAAATCCTTCAGGGGTTTAAAACTTCAGGTAAAGTTTCACTTATTTTATGTATGATACAAAGTTGGACAGAAAAATTCTGTGTCTAAACCAGACTAATTCAACTCTATAACACCTCAGCAGTAAAATGTCTTAAATTTTCCATTCATAAATATTCCTGGTTTTACTTGCCATTTCAGTTTTCATTTGAAATCTCTTTTTCTAAGCACTTCAAGAAGATATTAAAAAGAGCATTTCTGCAAAGCAAAATAAATAAATCAGGCTAACAGGATATAGCAAGCCATAAACTTTAGAATTCCACATTCAGTTTCATTTCCAGTTTATTGAAATAGAAATTAATAATTCTTAAATGTGGGGCTTGTAAATTTCCACTTGCTTAGATACTTTCAAAGCTCCTTTATGCATTTTAACTCAGAAAACCTTTTAAAATGACTTTATCCTTGAAAATAGAAAAGATGGCAAGGATTGGTATTTTTTACCACCTTTTGCTGTTTTTATTTGACTGTGTGTGTAGTAGCCTACAGATTATACCTAGTGCTTTTTATCCCCAGGGAAAAAACTCCAAATTGTTAATTCACAAACATTTCTTTTCAAGTTTTGCATACTTTTCTGACACATGATTATTCTGTGATAGCGAAAAATCTAAGTCCCTCCTCTATCACTTTTCTATAATTTAAATAATTATCTGAATAAAGCATTCAAATTATGCCTTTCACCTCTCTCAGTTCAATCATGTTAATTTAGCTACTGGCAGAGAATTTCAAACAAAATTAGTGTCTAGTTCTGAGACATGATGTTAATAAAAGATATTAATTACTTCTTAGAAGGCATATTTTTTCTCCACACCATGAATTTGCCAGAAGAAAATCTCTGCTGTAATTTTCCCTCTTCTCCCTAGCACAGAATTTCTCTCACAGCCATAAAAAAAAACCCAAAAAACAAAGAAAAAAAGAATAAGAAACCAAACCACACACACACACACAAAAAAAAAAAAACCAAAAAACAAAAAACCACACTAAAAACCTCAAAACACCTCTTTTTTCTCTTCCTAACTGAAAACCTTTCAATTCATTTCTTCTGTGTCCTCAATGCCCATCTAGCCATTCCTCCTTTCAGGGCATACACTTACTCTGAAAATTCATCTTTCTAGCTTTGAAAATATACATCTCTGGAGTCTTAAAAAAGCAAATGCACAATCCAAGCCTATATTCTACACTATCACTTTTCTATAAGAAAGGAAATCCTCACTTGTTCAGTTCCACATACTATACCCTGGTCATAAACCAGGCAATTTTGACTAAAATTGTAACAGAAAAAGTATGTGCAACAAAAATTAACGAGCAAAAGTGCTGAATGCATGTCAAAGTTTTTGCACAGTATGAACTGTTCACCATTTAGGAAGAAAGCCTCTACAAATGTATTTACCTGCTTGTCAGTATGTCTGGGAAACAGAACCATTAAGTCCCTAATCTCCATCTCAGGGATAAAGTTTCTCTTCTATCCTACCACTTGGAAAATAACAAAAGCTGTAAACTTCCAATGCATTACCAGTGTTCTTCTCTAGAAAAATGTTTTATAGTGGAGATAAAATAATCTGGTTTAGATTGATATTGAAATAATTGGCAGTGGAGGACATAAGCTAACATTTATTTTAACTTCTGCATTCAGTGAAACATTGACAATAGATCATTTGACTGCAGATGCTGCAGCAATGCAGAAGGATTTATCATGGACTGGTTCTGTCACAATAAACCCGAATAATAGAGAAAAGTAATGTATCACTTTAAATAGTTTGGCTAAGATATGAAAAGTAAAAAAAAAAAAAAAAAGCAGATACACGGTGTTTGTTGATGCTGGAGAAAGTTATTAGAAAATCCAAATAGAACACAGAAGTACCAGATGCTAAAAACATAAGAATCTTTCCTTTTCCCTTCACTGTTCCCCAATATTAAAGCACGATCTGTGGTCCTCTTGCTTGCTGGGGCACCATTTAATCTCTGCATTTCACTTATTTATATTTCTTCTAAGCAAAACAAGAATTGGGCCATATAGAAGCTTCAATTTATGCTGTCCTTTTTTGTGTCAGTTTTAACATGTCTTCACTGTCAATTGCTGTACCTCTGTCCAAAAGCAGCAAAAGCTGATGGTTTTCCTCCATTACCTTTGCCATTTTAAAAGAGTTTCATGCAATATTCTGTACTTAGGTAGAGTATTCAAAGTGCAAGTGATAAATGTGCTAGTATTCCATCAGGTTTGTATATTAATTCTAGACATAACATGGACTTCCCTGGAGTGAGAACTAACTGCCCTCTGGCTTTGCCAGGACACTGCAATTGTTAGTGCACATTAAATCCTTGCAATGGAGCTTGGTGCAGGTGCCAGCAGCCTCACTTCTTCTGGGGCATCCACAGCTTCTCTGGGCAACCTAGTCCAGTGCCTCACCACCCTCACTTTAACTTCCTAAGTCACTTGTAAAAAAGAAAGAATGCCCTGCATGTTTAATCACTACACAGAGTTAAAGGCTTGTGCATGTGTTCGCATACAAGAAAACAGATTCAGACACTGAGAGGAAGGCAGACCACTTCATAGGCAGACTTCAGCAGCAAACTTCACTGTTAACAGTTTGGCAGAAAGTTAAGATGAGATTTTATTAAGTTCAACTCAAATATTTATTGTAGAAGGAACATAATACAAAGACTAAACTTATATGATGAGTGAGAAATAATTTTTAAGTGGCTGAATTTTTGCCAGGATTAATTTTATTTACATGGCACCTCAGATGCATGCATAGGAGCACTCAACATGGAAAATATGAGAGAACTATCTAGTGAAAGAACATCAGCCATTAATTAACACAAGCATCACAAAACTGGGAAATGATCAGAAAAGGAATTCAGCTGCCTTAAGTAACCTCTGGGGAGAAGAGCCAACACCTTACAAATACTGGGGAAAACAGTACTTTAAAGTAAGTAATTACTTCCAATGATGAGTGAACTGTGTCAGATGTGTCACTGGTGAAAATACAAGCCTCTGAGATGAACACAAGATCTCATAGATCATAAAATGCAATGCTCTTTTAAAAGAAATCAAATTCTCTCCTAGACAGAACACTGAACAAAAGTGGGAGCTCCAAACTGAAAGTAACGAGTACATTTCAGTATTAGAAGATCTATTTTTAATCTTCTCTCTGACCACATTTTGTAAATATGCTAAAAGCTAGGGGAATGGAAAAAAATTCCTAATTTTTTAGACCAACAGCAGTGATGTAACTAAAAAGAACTATGAATTGCCCCCGAGGAAGAGGCTGGAAAAGCTGCTAACTGTATCCTAAGTTCTAAGCTGCTAGTGTCTTCAGCAGAACTGAGACCAAAATTTAAAAGTTTACTTAGTCCTTTTAGATCTCTGGGCTTTCAGATGTTTTTGTCTTGGAAGTCCCTCTTTTTATCCATCTGCCAACACATGGTAATGTGTTTTGATTATTTCTTTTTCACTCCCATTCCTGTGTCTAGAATCTCCATGTATTGCAAAACACTCAGAAGTTTTTCATTTTTAATTCATGTTCAGAATATTGTTCTACATTTCCCACAGAAGCACCTTTCTACTCTACAGAGCAAATTTCAAATGGAGGCAATATGAGTAGCTTTTGGATGCTTTCTTACCACCAGCACTCTCAGCTTTACCGTGGAAGTTACACAACCAAAAAATTCAACCTTTCATCCCAGGTATTCAGAAATTGCAAATGCAGGTGCTAAGGACCAAATTTAGTAGAATCCTCACCCTGATCCCAGTTATAACATGTTAATATGGATTAACTCCATTGTTATCTTGATTGTACATATTTTCTCTGTTAGCATAAGTGAGACAGTATATTCACAGGAACTTTTTTCCTTTGGTATATTCATTTTCATTTCCATTCTCGGTCAGATGAAATGATAGCTCTGAAATCAGCCTGTCACTTATATAACTTGAAAACTTACTTACTATAGAGCTGGAAACCATACTCCACCTACACACACGCACTCCTAGTCGAATTAACCTTCAAGTCAATGAATATTTAATTTTTACATTATTTTCAGCATCTCATCTCTCCACAGCAAGTGTTTACTGGATAGCAACATAGTTGATATGGTGCTAAATTCTTTGAGGCACAAGAGATGAAGTGAAAAAGGCTACGGACCAACTAACTACTCCTGAATACAGAAAGCCCAAATCCAAAGATAAAAAGATTTTGTCAGGTGTTAAAATGTAGGCAGAAGGTAAGGACATAAAACTCAGGAAAGATATAAAACATTCTTTCCTACCTCGACAGCAGCCTTAAAAGTGGGCTATTAAAGAAATTAAAGCACTGGAGGTAACAATGATACATTATAAACAGATCAATAGCAGAAAATGCCACATGTATCCTCTTTCCAACATTTTCAATAGCTAAACACTGACCTTTATCAAGAGGTACAAAGCTGTGAGAAATAACCTAATTCATTTTGTCTAATTCTATAAACCTAAGAGCAAGAAAAACAAAAGTCAAGCCAAGAGATACTACTTAAGTTTTAAATAATCTAAAGACTTACTTTAAAAACAGACAAACAAAACAAAGCAAAATCAAACCAAACCCAACCCAACCTAAACCAAACAAAAGAAAACAATGAACCTAGAAAAAAAAAACTGTGTTAAAATTCCCATTCCAGCAACCTCAAAGCATTTTACAGATACCTATTGGTCAGATAAAAAATTCACTTGTACAGTGAATCCACTTCCTGACACTCAGGTTCAAATTTTGACAAGAATATATTCTAGTCCTTCGACTGAGCTCATGTTTCTATGAATTTCTGTGAAGTTCAAATTATTTATTTATGTCAGGCAGAGGAGTGGTTTGACACTGTGTCATTTCTCTGTTGACTGCCCAACTCATCTCTTGGTTACATGGCTTTGGGGCTGTCCCCTCTTCCTCCAAATGGATTTTGGCACAACATTTTAAAAAATAAGATTTTTTTTCCATTATGAAATTGATATTTTCTAAATGATTGGACTGTAGCTGTAAGTTATAGCCTTGAATACCATTAGCAAACTCTCAGATTAAATATTAACTGGTGTTTCCACTAATTTGATGTAAAAAATGTTTAAGGGAGAATAAACCCACCAATAACTATAAGAAGGAGCAAGAAGATGTTGCTGTATTGCTGGGATTGGTTGTGTCATGTCAATTTCCCTATTGCAAGTATTCATTGTGTTTCTTTAAAATATTATGAAATGCAATATGCAAATAATAAGAAAAAAAGAAGTACCTCTGTTTCCATCTGATACCAACAGCTGACTTACAAACTCATGAATCCCTAAGAAAAGCATGTCTTGCAAATAACTGGTGTATTTAAAGGATTTCTGAAAGGATTTAGAAAAGAGATTTTTATTTAGGCATATTCCAGCTAGGGTTTGTGTTTATTTTTATGTCTGCTTAGGGAGGAGAGTTATTTATACTTTTCTTTTGAATCTATTATTTATGCATTAGCTCTCTGTGACATGAATAGTATCTCAGGGAAGGGCTGATCCTGGGTCTAAAGAAGATATGCAAAGCTAAATATCCATGTGTGCAGAAATCTGATTGTTGGGATTTACAGTCACAGCATCTTTCCTTACTAAATGTTTTCAGTGAAGCTGCAATTCCATGTTATTGCACAGGAAAGCAAGAGAAACCCTTTAAAGTAACAGAAATCAACATGGAGCAGCTGTGAAAAACAGCAGCAATTATACCAAAATTGGACGTTGGATACAGCCAGATTATTCTTCTGTGCCTTCACAGGCACAGAAGAATGTAACCCAAGACTGAAATTCAGATAATTTATTTCTAGGTTTACAGAAACAAAGCACAGGGTATGTGTTTTTTATAAAGACTACTTTTCTTTCTATTAAATTATTTTCTTTTTCTCCAGAGATGTACACTGCTTACCCACGAGGCTACAGTATATGTTAGTATATGTTGGAGAGGGTATTCCCTGATGTTACAGCTAACATAAAAGGAAAATGTTCTTGCCTTCCATTCTCCTTTTAGCTATCCAGGGCAGCCACATTTTGTATGGATCCAAGCAAGAATACTGAAAGCACGATAAAAGCAGTGGCTTTTGACTTTCAAGAGAAAATTATTCCAGTCAGGAAAACCAGCTCCCAGCATCATTCTAAAAGACTGTAGAAAGAAAGTGAGACGCAACATGATCTTAAGACACAGTATGTTCTTTTGAGAAAATGAAAAGCTATCATTTTACACTGAATTCCCTAAATAATCTTGCTGATGGTATTTTTTCAGTTGTTTTTTGTTTTTGTAAAAGTGGGATTTCAGTTCTACATGCCAAAGGAGATGGGCTGCTGATTAAAGTTGTTTGATCATACACCAGCAGACTGAAGGTCTCCTACTGCCTGCTTTAACTGCTCCCTCACTTTCTCAAATGTATGTCTTTGTTACTTTGACTTCATCTGTAGCTTTGTGTAATAAAAACCAAAGTCATTTGTCTGGTATGCATTTATATCACTCTGATACCAGTCCTCTGTTTTCATAAATGGATTTTTAGTGTGTAATTTCCGTGTATGTTACCCTGTTGCACATTCCCAAGTTACCCCAAAATAATTATGATGACATGCTCATCCTAATATAGAGCTGAAACTGCATTCCTAACGTGGAGCTGCTTTTCAATATATTTTCTGTGGAACAAGTTTCTTTGAAAACAGTAATACAGCAAAGTATTTGGCTGGTACTTTATTAATGTTACATACAATGTCTGTCCACAAGAAAAATTCATGTCAGAATAATTAACAATACATGTCGCGACTCATTAGAATCAGCACATGAAACTATTGCTGCTGGCAACACAAGTGACACACACAAGTCAGCTAGTGGCAAAGACATGTCACTTCTTCTAATCACAGGAGAGAGGGACGTGATATCTCTCCTGATCAAAAAGCACTTTCTCCATTTAAATTTAGCACTCATGCTGATTAAACAGTTTTCCACTTTAATCTGTTTTAATCAGATAAAAAGACTTCATACCATGTACATGAGGCAGTACCTATAATATGCTTAAAAACGTAGAATACAGGAAGAAATTATGTTTGAAAACCAAAAAGCTTTGTAATAAACTACATAATGAAATAGTATCATACATTAATAAATAATAAAAGCAGCCTGAACATGTGATACCTTTTTATTAAATGGTCAGAGTGTTATTGAAGGCAGACAAAAATTACCCCTCTCCTGAGGAGGAAAAGTAAGATAGAAATAAAAAGGGAAATGTAGCTTCCTCCAAAAATGTCATAATATTATGTGCAAGAAAGCATGATTATACCTTTTCTAAGTAGATTATGGTTTCTGTATATACACAGTTCTTGGGATTGTATGAACAGTCAGATCACATCTAACTGGTTATTTAGTCTCACATGCCTGTATGGTTGCAGGAGAGATTTTTGCACACATAGTTCTGTTGCACAAATATTAGCCTGTGTTTCTTGCTGTAAAGGACTGAGGTCATGTCTACAACAGAAAGTTCTTCTGGCAGAACTCTGAGCTGATTACAACTTGTACACATTGCTCTGGAAGGAGAGAGGCATACTTGCTGAACTGCCTTTGCCAGAGCCAAATATCCTCTATTTAAAGATCCATTTTGGAAAAAAAAAAAAACATGAGGTATACACGCTTTCTACTGACCCTAATCACACTGCCAAGCCTAGTTCCTCAGGGACATCCTGAAGTGTGTTCTTAGATGTCAACAAGGAGTTCAAGTTCAAATTCTCATAATTCCCTTTTTTCTAGCCCACCATGTTTTTCCCACTCTTTGACCTTCACATTTCTTTTGTAGGTTTCCATGATACCTTTTCATGTTTCTGTTCAGTTGCTCAACCAGAAATAGGGCCCTAGAGACATAAATTGCATAGCAGAGCTTGCTCACATACAAACCCTCCCACAGGCTCGACTCCCAGTGTAGCCAATGGAGACATGCTGGACACAAGGTGGGGCAGCTGATGATGGCAGGGCATGAAAAGGGAAAGATGTTTTAGACATTTGATGCTCAGCATGGCACAATAGAGCAGCAGGAAGATACTGTTAAAGATTGTGCCATGTTGTTATACTTCACTACAAACCCAGGAAAATCACCAGTGATCCCAAATTTTATGAAGGTTGAAATGTCCTCTGGCACAGAGACACTGGTGAAAGCAGATGGAGCTTGTTCATTTTGCAGCCCTCAGCCCAGATGTTGAATCACTTGGGGTAAGAAAGGCCAGGAAGTGTACAGAGAATATAATCCTCCCACAGCACTACTACACAGGCTCATCTGATCTGGCACAGCACAATATCCTCACAGTATCCATATGGAGGCACAGCCTCCCTCTTCTTTCATACCTAAACTTTGGCTCTGTCTGTCCAAGACAGTTACCAAAGGCTAAGATCAGGGTGGATAAGCCCAGCATGGGGACCAGATTGTCAGTCAGGTGTGCCAGGACTGTAGCAAGAGTACAACAGGGAGACTTGAAACAATTTTAGAAGAGGCAAAAGTGTGTTTCACAACGCAGCCCAGCTCACCACATCGTGCCTCTGAGCCCATAGGGACAGAAGAACAGCTATGCTGGCCCAGACAAAAACTCTGGCAGTGGTCAGCAACAGATGCTGAGAGAAGAGTAAAAAAGGAGAGCAGGCATGTGCTGGCACTTCTTCTGAACATCCTCCCAGCGTCAGGACTTCATAAGTCAGAGGTTTTCACATTGTATTTCATTGTCTTTGATTAATTGCTTTTCCAGTAATTTGTGCTGTTGTTTTCTGAAACTCTGTAAAATTTTACTATCCACAACAAATTGTGGTAAGAAGTTCTACAAATGTTTTGAAAGTTTCCAAGGAACCAAATTAATGTGCTTGCTTTGAAGAGTTAAATAATTCAATCTGATGCTCATTTTATTTCATACTGAAGGGAACAGCAAGAAATTGTTCAGTATTTCTTGTTTTGTGAACATATGGGACCTCATTTTCTTAGAATCATAGAATTGTTTAGGTTGTAAAGAACCTCTAAGATCATCAAGGCCAACCATTAATCCAGGACCACCATATTCACTTGTCCCCAAGTGCCGCCTCCACAGGCCTTTTGAACACTTCCAGATAATGATTCCATCATTTCCTTCCACAGTTCTTTGCATAATTGGTTTGGCTTTGGATTTTTCATAACTCTCTGTCCCAGAGTAGAGAGGATAGTAAGAGCCTGTAAATATGTATAAACAGGAATGTCATACTCATTAGCTTGTTCATGGTTTGAAGTTAAATTGTGATAAACCATGTGCAAGAAGCAATACCCTTCAGAGCTCATTAACTTGAATATTAATACTTCAGTTTAACACTAATATGTGTGTGAAGTGTTTTCCAATACAGCCTCTATTTTGTCCCACAGGCCAGTGTATGTTTCCTTGTAGTTATTAGTCTTAGTCATGTAAGGCCTGTTACACACTTCCTAGACCTCCTACAGCTTTCACCATTCTTCTAATACTTGTCTTCTACCTACTGCTTTTTTCAGCTATGTTGTGCATTAACCCTTTGTGCTTTTTCTTGGACTCAAGAACTCTCAGACATCATTTCATACACCCCCACTTCCTATTAATTACACTTGAGAAGCAAGGGGAATGTAAGCTACCCTGCTCCTTCTGATTTTCTAATCAAGATCTATTAGTAGGGGACTCTGAAAAATGCAAATATGCACATTGAATAAAATATCGAGGGAGGAAAATTATCTTGGTGAAAATTTGAAAAGGGTTGTATTTGCTTTGGGGCTGTTCCATAATTTGAGACATCACAAACATGAAGACACTCGTGAGAGACTCTAGAGAGGTGTTTGTGAGAAGAGAAAGGACTGTGAGAGTGGCACCAAACTACTGAAAGGAAGTAGGTGGAGATGAGCACTGGCTGCTAACTGTTGTTAGCCTGCCCATGACTTGAATGTGGGTTCTTGCCATAGATTCTATGCACCAGCCCAGATCTCTCTGATTTGAAGTCCTCCTGGTTATCTGATGGGTCCCTTTTCCTCTCCTGAATAAGTTCATCATTACTGGGTGCTGCCAGCATCCTTCTTTTCAGTCTGAAATGATGCCCTCTCTCACTTTTGGCAGTGGTAATCCAAACAAGACTGGAACTTTTTTGGTAGCCATAGCAGATATGTTTTGGAGAGAGGCACTAGATAATCCTTTGTTTTTCTTCATTTAACATCTTTAGCTGAAAGTGTTGTTGTTTTTTGTCATAGTTGAATGAATAATTTTGTCATTTGCAGGGGCAGTTTTGCTTTGGAGACAGAAAGCTGGTTTAATCAGCAGGAACTTTGGACAAAACCTTTACAGTGCAAGCTAAATTTGAGAAATTGCTATAAAAATTACTGAAAAAAAATCAATGCCCAAAAGTAAAAGCAGAAAAAGGAATTGTTTACTGTGCTGCAGACCATGACTGATCCTCTAAAGCTGTGCTTTGTATTGGAAAGACATTTTGTGTTATAAAGATACAAATAATACAAGTGTTTACTTTTTTAGAAAACTAGAAATAATAGAAAAACAATCACATCACACTGGTCTTCCAGAAACTATGCAATAAATACTCTAAACAATTAGGAAATCAACATTTTATTTGTTTTACATTATATTGCCCACAACAAAATGAGCCAGTTTGGGAATGTTGTTCAGAAAGTCAGTTGAGGGAGGAATCCTGCCAATGATAGCTGTATCAACAAACAGAAACAATAATACATATGCTTGTACAAAATTAGGATAATTTGCTTTATTTCTTAAAACATTCTTTCATTCTCATGGATTGATTGACAGGGCAAACATCCCTTACATATAATTATCACTCGACCCTAATTAATCTGAATCTATCTTCTCAGTCTTCACCAGATATGTACATGTCTATCACAACCTCACTGAAGGAGGTGCTAAATTGAGCCTTTGATAATCTCAAAATGTTATTTTCAACTTCCCTTCTGTAGCTTCTCCATTCACTTTTCTGGTGCACTCCATCACCATCTTCTTTCTTTGTAAAGCAACTGTCCTCTGCTTGACCTTCTATTTTGCTTCCTGCTTGCTGGTGCAGTGATTCACCACCCGGTCTAATCTCGGATTTACAACTGTGTTGATAGCCCAGAGTCAAGGAGATGAAGCAGTGAAAAGGACTGCCAGGGGAAATGAAATAAACTTGGAATTTATCCATCTTTAGAAAGTGGTGCAAAGCCCCTTAATCTGCATCACCCCCAAAGAGTTTTTATGGCAATAGTTCTTCCTTCTATGTGCCCTCCTACCTTTTTTTGAAAAAAAATAAAAATAAACACAAACAAAATAATGAAGTCAATCAACTTCTCAGAAGAAGAAGGATACCTGATATCAAGCAGAAATCAACACTCCAAGAAACAAGAGAAATTCATTAAACCCATTAAGGACTTTTGCAATTAAGAAGTGGTATTACACAGAAGGTGCCCCCACAATGTGAAATTATGAGATTCAAAGAAAGGAGAGGTAGAGAGAGGGAGATATATGCACATGAGATTTCAAAACAGACCCAAGGCAACTGGCAGACAGGAGAAAAATTATCAAACCTTTCTGTAAATATTCTGGGCCTGCTAAAGGTATTAGTGCAAATCAGTCATACTCCATTGCATTTAATGGCATATTACTGACAACAGCTTACTGTGAACCCATCTGCCCCTCTTGCTGTAATTGGATGGCTAAGGAAATAAGGGGTTGTTTACTGATAAAATTAAACAAGAACCATAATTTCTAGGAAAAGTTCTATGGGAAAATGCATGCGTTATTTCCCAGTGAGCCCTGGCTCCAATCTTTGTTCAGCCAGCAAGTGGCATCTCAGTCTTTGCTTCTGCTGGTCCTTGATGTTGTCATGAGATTTTATGACAGGAAAAAGAAAGGTAAATTAGTGTCTCTTTGAAATTTCTGGTATACACATAGATACAAGCCACTTTTGACAAAATGCTGTACAATCTCCTTTTGTAATGTCTCTAGGCTTTGCTAATAAGGCTTTGACTTCAAAAGTACCTGAACAGAATTTTCTTTCCTACCATACACTTATGCTTTATTTTTCCCTCATTGCTAAGTAGTGGCAAGAAGGTACAGCATCCACCAGAACTTTGTTTTGCTCCTCCTCCTTCCGAAATTTGTATTTGGAACTTTATTAAGAAGGACTTGGTTTTACTTGTTAACTTTCTAGTTTTGACTGACTGGAGTGACTTAATGATCCTCAGCACCTGTGTGCATCTCCTGTTATGCTTCAGTGCACTTCAGTGATAGAAGTGCACATTAAAACTCAGTTATTCTGAGTTCCTGCGTCTTCTCTGAACACGAAATACTACCTGTATTTATGCTCTCCCCGCTCCCACAGAGAGATAAAGAGGCTTAATCTTCTCCTGGGCCCTGCATGATCTTCTTTTATCTCCTTAGCTGTGTTCCATATAATGAAAATGACATCACAGGGTAGCTTTTTGCCTCTTCCCAAATTACTTTCAAATTAATTAATGTCCTAAATTTAGAATGTTTAGAAAGATTATAATTTTTACTTGAAAATTTTAGATTGCATACACACTTTTTTATCTTTTTATTCGGATGTATATTTTTAGATCAGTGACCTTTTGGATGTATGATTCATGCTGATTTAATTTTTTCCAGCTGGTCCGTCTTCACTTAAATTGATACAGATGCTCTGAAACAGATACTTTTGCCATGAAACTAATCATTACATACCTGTGCTCCCAATTTTTTATTGAAAATAAATCTATTTTCTTCTCTAGTCTCTGTATTTTTTTTCCCCACAAAATGCCCATAGAAAACTCTCAGGACAAAAACCCAATATATAAAAAACGCCAAAGCACCTGTACACTAATGACACCTCTCATAGATCAAGGAGCTATTCCAAATCAGATAACACTATTTAATTTATCATGCAACTTTTAAGAATCAAGCACATAGTCTATTTTTTAATGCAAGAAACTAAGATTTCATATTTTGTGCATACATCAAAACAAGCTCTGCCAAAAATTATTTTATGTTTCCTTGGATTGCATTCTTCACACATGGCTCTCAGATACATTCTAACAATATTAACAAGCATATATATCTGTAGCTGAGCATCCAAAAAGTAAATATCACAGCATGTGATTTGTCCATTGAGGTACTGATCTAAGCTTTCATTATGTTTCTTTCACATGTAGAGCATGGGATCAAAGAGCATTTCCATGCTTTTACTACTGAGCATGTGTCCTTTCTGCACTCTTATTTTGTCATGAGAAAAAAGTCCACCTCCAGCCCCGGTCTTCTCACTGAAATTTTCCTCTTCCCCTCCAAAACCTACAAAGGCACATAGGCTCATCCACAGTTCATGTATTTGACTCATCCTTAACCTTTGGAGGAGCGATTCCATATTACTTCTGTACTCAGAAAGTCACCTCTTTACTCTTCCATTTTCTCCATTAACAGGAGAATCATAAATAGTATCCTCAGAAAAAAAGAAAAAAAAACTAACAAAACAACAGTCAAATAAAACTGTAGCAGGGCTCTGAAAGTAAGGGCCTTGGGAAAAAACATGAGTGTCTCTCAGTAAAACTACAAAGACAACATCAAACTTCCCAATCATATTACATGCAAAATGTTAGAAGGAGAGAAAAGGAGCTGAGGAATTTTTAAACTTTCACTCTCAGTGCCTTTTTAGTGTAATCTGTAGCAAACAGCAAAATCTATAAAGAAGATTTAAGTGAAATACCAGACATAAAAAGGCATGGGTAATGTTGATATAAACAGATCTTGGAAACTGGCACTTAAATGTACTTTAAACATTTCTGTTTGCAATTCTATTAACAGTATTCTATATACTAGATTTTCTTTTTCTTTTATGTTGTTCTCTCAAGTGAGTGCAATGTCCTTAAAGGTTTTGTGTTTCTCATAAACTGTTCATGTCTGACATGGTTATATTTGTCTATTACTTATTCTATGTGAATCATAAACCCAACAAGAAGATTAAAGTACAGACACCCATTGCAGTCATGACATAAATTGTGTATCTTTCTGGAAGACAATGGTATTAAATATAAAACTCTTTTACTGCAAAGAGTTGCAGATGTTGAGCTCATGGGGCTGAGCCTAAATATACATAGAAGTGTTGATAATATTTTCTAGAAAATTCCTTCTAGGAATGTCTAAGGAGCTGGTTAAATAGATCAAACACTAACCAGTAATCTCAGTACAGAGAAAATAAAGATGCATTCTTCTGGGGAGCAGAACCTGCCTCCTCTTATTTGACTGACCACTCACATGGTATAAACAGTGAGCATTCAATATGAATCTTTTGCTAACCATCTGCAGTCTGATTTTTTATGATTTAAAATAATTCAAATACTTTCAAATAATGGCCACCTATGTAGAAAACAGAGTTGGTTTGTACATACTTATCCACAAAACAAAGACAACTGCAAAAATCTGTCAGGCCACATTGCTCTGTCATCCTTGCTCATGTCAGTGCTCATTTCTTCCATAGATTTTCTGCTTACATTCATGGGATAACCTTCAAAGTGAACAGATAATAGAAATGGCCATATTTTTTAGCAGAAAAAAAGATGTAGTGGAGCAAAATGAGTCATCTTTTGTTGTAGCAATAATACTTGCTTCTGTCTTTAACTTTGAGCTCAGACTACTCTACATCACAAATAGGCTTAATGCAATTAATGCTATCATATTTATGCAAAATCAAAATGGATAATATAATGCAATAATTACAATTAGAAGGCACTCCCAGAAGCTGTATAGTCCAAACAGGTGCTCAAAAAAGGATCCAACATCCAAGTAAGGCCAGGTTGATGTTAGACCAGATTGAAATAGAAAATAGACTGCAATCATGATCATCCTTTGATACTTCAAAGTTATATCAATTACTAAACACTCTTCCAAATACCTTTTAAAGCACAGAATAGAGTTTACTTCAATGATTCTTTCAGCTAGCCTTCATCACCTTTGTTAAGATTGATTAACCATTGTACCTTCTCACGGAGGAGGGATTCTATTTAATGTTAGTCCCCAACGGTTAACACTTAAAAACCCCTAAAGCTTGACTGCTGAATGCGTTCAAGAGGGCTTCAGTATGGAAAAGGCCAAGCAGCTTAACAAAAGCATTGACTAATACAAGACAAGGCTTAAAAGCTTTGTGTAAACACAAGGGCAATGTCTAGGACTCTTAGCACTGAGCTTTCAGGCGCCGTGTTCTTGAAAAATCCTAGAGATGTGCCAGAATTTCAGGAGTAAAATGAAACTAGTATCTGGGAGTAGGATGAAAATAAAAACAAATGGAGATATTTTCTGCACAAATGTAGCATCACAATAGTAACAGCAGCCTGGTACCAGTGTCGATTGGAGCTGTATTTTGTGTTTAGCTCATAAGAAAGATGGAAATCTAGAAATTAGGGAAATACAGTAAAACACATCAGCTAATAAAGAAGTGGTGATGGCATTAGCATAAATGGCCCAGGATGATTACTGGTGAAACAGCTAACATGAAAAACTTTCTAATATAGCATTTTAAAAATGCTAATACAGAAACCATTTTATATTTGCAATTATATCCTCAGTTTATATGTACTTTATTAACTGAGAGAATCGATGCTTTGTGAATCATAAGAGAGATTATTCTGATTTCATTAATCAGAATCTTTGCTATAAAATCTTAGCTGCAGACTAAATTCTGCTATGCTAGGTCACTCCCAATTAATTAATCAGTAGTCCTACAATTAAGGACTCTAATTAACAGATTAGGCCACAAAGGGATTCCTGCTTTATCATTTATGCAATTGTTTGCTGTGCATCGAGGAAAAAGGCTCTGTAGGTTTGCTGCAGGTCCCCAGCACAGATGGACAGGAGGAGGTGACACAGTTTGAGACTGAGTGCAACACAGCATTTTCCTCCCTGCAGTGCCTCCGAGGTAGAGAAATAACTCCTGGGAGAATTCCAGTGCAGCAGGTGGGCTTTCCTGAAGCAGCTGCAAGGAAGCAATAGCCTTCCCTAGCTGCTGTCAGGCTGGGACAGCAACACCTTACTGATTTATATTGCTTAATTGCAAATTGATGAAAAGCAGCCTGAGTGACTGGTGTCTCTAAGTGATAGCATTTAGCTCTTACAAGAGGACTTAGGGTAGGATGACGAGCTTCTCCTTCACTGGAAGTTTCAAAGGTTGTTTCACCAGAATGAATGAGACAGCAAAGGTGAGTCATGAGTCTTTAACTCTTTAGTGTTCAGAGTAGACAAAATATTTGCATGCTTACAATGAGCAAAAAACCAACTAAACAAACAAAACCACAAAAACCAAAACAAAGTCCACAAACTAAAAGTACAAGTTTCCAGTGGCTGAAAATAAAATATCAGCATTTGTCACAAGCATGGTTTAGTGATTTGCATCTGAGCAGGGATCAAAAATGCTTGGTAAGAATCTCATTGCCATTACAGCTTGTCTCATTGCATTCCATGTGAGAAGGTTTAGATATTATAATTCTTGGATTAAAGCAAAATGTGTAAGGATAGATCACAACTGAGGAAGATAAAATGGAACTGTCTATATTTGGAGTAAGTAGAGGAATTTATGTCTGGAAAAAAACCTCATTTTTGTTTCTCATGCTCATTTATGTGTCTTCCATTTCAATTCTGTTTGTAGTCACATTGAAATAAAAACCCTTTGCAGCAAAAATTTCAAAACTATTTGAAAAAGACAAGTATTGATTTTTGTGTCCTGAGTTTTTAGTCCAATTTGGGATCTGTTCTTTGTGTTTGCAACTACTTTCCTATATAGCTGCTGAAATTCAGCTATGCATTTTTAACATTGAAATAGTAAAATGAACTTCCAGAGGTAGCAGAGAATTAATGGGAAATGTGCTTAAATCACAGTGTATTTAATAATAATTTTAAAGCCTAAACTTGCCCTAGTTTTCTGCGGGTAGTCAGCAAGAAGTGTTTCTGTTTTCTTAAACTTCCACAGTGACTTGTTCCCTTCCTAGTGTAAGTGGACTCAGTGCATACAGCAACATCCAAAAGACTGGGGTGGAGTTGCAGGCCAAGAGTCACTCCACACACAGATCATTAGCACAAGAATCCACTGAGGGCTATTAAATATAAATAGAAAGCTGTTACACATAACTCAGGAACCTTCTCAGCAACACACAGCTACACAGTGAGAAAACTGTCCACAGAAATAACCACTATAGGCTTGCCATGTTCTTTTGGTGCTGACATGGAATGTTGAAGTACATAGACCTTTGATATAGAAATGGATAATCATGAAATTTTATTACCTCAACTGTAATAAATGACATGGATAGTGGTGAAAAGTGTTAAACTAGTGAAATTAAAATCACAGAAGTACATGGATCACAAGTTACGTCTGTAGTCCCTTGTTACCCACACAAATCCACGATAAAGACCAAAATGGAAAATCAGACCAAGATCCAATATTAAGTTCTGCAAGTATAAATAGAATGAAACTAAACAAACCTTTTATTGTTAAAGAGATAGAATAAGTGGTTCCATTCCTCACACTCTAAATCCAGAAAGACAGTTGTTTTGTCTCTGAGGATATTTTTTAAGAATAATGTATTCCTTCCTTCCAGTTCCTGCATGTATTTCTAAAGAAGACCATTCTGCAAAGAAATACAAGTTATGAATATACTGCACAGCAATCTTGTGTGACAGGTAGTCAGAAAGTCAATTAACAAAAATTCATGTTTAAGATTTGAGAAGTATTATTGTGTATGTGTGTGTATCATTAATAAAATAGTTGTAAAGAGTGTTGAGGGACTTGATTTCTAAAACAAAATACAAATTAAAAACTTGTCATGAATTTGGAAAGGCAGCAGCACCTAATCAAATGGGTCTGATTAATTCTATAAAGGCATGAGGTCTTTAATCTCTCTGAAGTTCATTTCCTGGGAGAAAAGCCAAGCTTAATAAGAAAAAAAAGGAAGAACATTGCTGGTTGAAAGATCTAAAACCCTGCATGGAAGAAGAGTGCAACAGTGGAAACATCTGTCTCTAATGGCAAGTGATTCGTTCTTAAGCTCAAATGCTCTCAGTAATACATTCTGATATCCTGTGGTGTAGGGGCAGATACTTAATTTGCCAAAAGGCAGTAAGACTTTGGCAGATTTGGACATTTTGGACCTTGCTGATTTGTAAAAACAGTGTTATTATTTAATACAGGTAAAGTTCTGGTGCATTAGCTGTACCTTGTCATCTGGAGGAAAAGCAGTTCTGGTCCATCATTTCAGTTTGGAACAAAAAACACTGAAGCAATTATGACTTGCATAAACTTGGTTTCTTTGTGGACTCTAGAAAATAACCAATAATGTGATAGTCAGCAGTAAAAATGTACTTGTCCAAATATTCCGTTAATTACAGGTTATTTGAGAAATGAATTAAATAACTCCTCCATTTGGTTTTATGTGCTAACTAGCTCCAAAATGTTTCATTTTATAAGAAAGTATTTTCTGAATCTCTCAGGACAAATATTTAGAGGCTTCCTCTAGTAACCGTGATCTCTGCTATCTGGGGGTAACTTGGGAGACACTGTTGTCACGGTTAATGAAGAAAGGAATACTTGCTTAGCCCCTGGGTATGTTTTTTAGCAATTGTGTAAACCTAAGTGGCCCCTTTCATGTGAAGGACCAAGATTTTACAATTTAGTTCCTTTCTCAATCTGATTACCATCTCTAACCTAGAAAAGTATTATACTTTGTTCAAAGACTTTATCCTCAATTCTTACAGAATGTTTACCTAGGCATTTGCTAAAACATTAAGGACAGCAGGGTCCACATAATTTAGACTTGACTATCCTCATCTTAAAACAGCCCATATATCTGCCAAAACCTGCAGCCTTTGAATTCCATGTATATTCCACCAGTCGTTCTTAAACAGGCTGTACATTTTGTCATCACCTCCTTAAAACTTTAGAGACCATGAACATCATAAGAACCTTTAGCACATCATTGTATCTTTTCTCACTCCATAAAAAGAAAGGAGAAAGAATCTGGATATCTGAAACTTGGTTTCTAAATACACATCTCTACCTTTCAAAAATGTATTTTACCTTGGCAAATTTTCTAAGTGAGAGATGCTAAGTAAGAAAGAGTGTAGGAGAAAAATTAAATTAAAAGGGACTTAAGTATTAAATCTGACACACTTGGATGATTCCCCAAGGAACATACTATGTTTTTAAGTCGCATGTGAAAGGAAGCCAAAGTTAATTATAGAACATAGCACTGGGCAAGCAAATAAATCAAGCTTCACACTGCTGAATTCTCACATCTCACAAATTAACAGCTATGGGTCTGTTAGTGTAGACTCTTCAGTAACAACAAAATGATATCAAATGTAATAGTTGTTTATCTTGGGATAAGATGTCATAAAAAAAAGTCCATTTCACAAGAATTCATAGCCAAGGGACTAGATCACCCACAGAAGTGTGTATTAGAATGAGAGAATTAGTTCAATATGTAATACTGCAAATGCCCACTCACAGTATCTGTGCAAAACCAGTGTATGCAGCATGATACAGCAGCATAGCAGTGCTGCAAGTATAATTTCTATTACAGAGGCTGGTGTATGCATTGTATCCAGTATCTTACATCAGTAAATATAATGGGCATTTGGTAACCTATAGACATAGGGATCTTACAAAAAATAATATACAGCTACACACATGATTGATTATGTATATGTGTGTGTGTGTGTATGAGACAGTGAAAGAAAAGCAGAGGGAAAACATGCAAATAATCTTCCAAAGAGAAACTCCTCCAGAAGGTAACACTAAAATTTCTATGAACAGAAGCTATGACAACAGCCTATAGACCCAATGCACACCCAAGAACCTATAGCATAGAAGTGGTTCAGTCACTTCCACATTTGCAAGACAGGCTGATTGAACATTCACTTTGAAAAATTAGTTTCAACAATCACAGTGATCAGTAGCTTGTACAGGTCATCCACTTGGAAAAATGGGTGCCACACCAAATTTTTTTTTCTGCTGGCCAGCAATAAGCATGTTCAGGTAGCAATTAAAGAAAAAAAACCCACTACAAAAACAAAGAAACATCCAATCTCTATGGAGAGTGTTTCTAAGGTTAAGTACTGTTTATATTTAAATATTCATCACAGGACTGTGGTGCAAATTTCATTTTCTTTTATTTAAAAGGCAGGTACTATTTACTTCCTGCTACTTCACTTGGGGGTTTGTAAGAATCACTCGTTAATGGCAATGCTTTGAACAAGTGAAATCCTCTATAATGACACCAGCACTATTAGTATGTGGAGAGAAAGGCACCACCTGAGAATAAAATTGGGACCAGTTTTTCTTTCCCCCACTCTGAAAACTGGAAGCTCATACCTAATTTGCACTCTATTTTGTTGTTTAGCTTTGTTTCTTTCTACTTGGCTATTAACTCTCCAGATTAAGTAGGGTGGCATCATAACTTTCAGAGAGAATTCTCATTACAAGGCATTGTAGGATTACTCCAGCTTTATTCAAACGAATACATTCAGTCCCAGTTAAAAAAAAAAAAAAAGAAAAAAAAGCACAACCATCCCATTCTCCCACTTGCAATTGTAATCAGGTGTTTTACTCCACTGATTTGGAGCTTTAAGTACTTTTCTGGATTTTTCTTTTTCCCATGTGTTTAATTTGACTACAGCACAGAGTAGCGTTCTCTAGACAGCCAGCTTCTCCTTTAACAGAGGTCAGCTGTAAATACATATGTAGTTTTATGAACAGGATTTGTACAACACGCAGGGAAGTCTCCGCAGCCCAGATTCCATCAGTGTTTTTACCCGTATTAGGTAAGATTAAAGCCAGCTCCAATAGCATGCAGAGGAGGTGCTGAATTGTGCAAGGACCCGGCTTGACTCCTTTGTGGAAGCTCATTTAGCACCTTTCTGCGCTCACTTAACTTTGCTGTGCTAAATCCCGACCTGGCTAAAGCCATTCATTACACAGCACTAAGGCACAGATAAAAGACAGAAGCTCAATACCAGAAGAGTGCTCTCACTGAGATAATGCAGCAGTAAAGAATTAGAAAAACCCTCAGCATTGCTCCTTCACAGATCATTATAGTCCTGCTGCTAATAGGAGTGGAGCAGAATTAGGCCACCAGTGAACATCAGTGAATAGCACACTGTGAATGTCCACCGAATATCCTGAGTGCGTGGATTAGCATAGAGGAAAGCCACTGCCTGCTTTGGCACTGAATCCAATTTCCTTAAGCATGTATAATGGACACTGTATTGCTGGAGATTTTTCCTTTTTTTTTTTTTTTTTTTCTTCTCCAGTGAGCTGAACACTAACTGGATTGCATCAAAAAGATGAAAAAACCCAGGACTTTTATATAAGAGCATTCTTTCAGTAGCAGGTCACACAAATTAGAACAAGAAGAATATAGATTGGTTTTGGTATATTCCCACTGATTTCCAAGGATCCCTTTATGATTTTAAGGAGAAAATGAGAAACAAAACTAAGAAGGTAATCCTAGAGAAAATCCTACTAGATCAATACTAGGTACTCCTGTGCAGAAAGCCATCCACATCTGTCAGTGTGAACTGTGCTTCCTATTAGCAGTGGCCGAGTTGCATGCAGAAATCATCTGTTTCCCTAGATGATCTGGATATACAGTTGATGTGAATTATGAGGTAAATAGCTGCCTGGAAAAAAAACACAGAAGAAAAGAAAAAGAGGCAACAATCGCATCTAACGAAAGCACTGCACAATCCATTTATCAATTTGCTGTAATGTAAATGGGTCTCACATCATTAGCAAGAAGAGTTTTTATGAAACATTTCAACTTCGAAACACTGCATAAAAAGATCAGCATGTGATCACTCTCTTATCTGGTTTCCATTATTCATCTACACATAAAAAAATGTTTTGATACAAGACAAAATGCAGTTCCCAGCTGTATTTTGTCATGAAATGGCTTTCATAGCTCACAGCTCTGTTATCAGGAAAATATTCTCAGCAGCTGAGTAAATATATTTTGCTTTGTTGATGCTGACTGTTAATTTTGCATCTAAAGCTTGCCAATGTTATAGAACTATAAAGCTTCAGAAAATGCCATTGATGGGAAGTGCAGTTGCTGTGCTATGGATAATTCATAGGCAATAGATGAAATGGATCATGCTGGTTCCTCTCATGAAGCATTCCTGTTTTCAACATAGACAGTCAGTGACCAAGAAGACAGGTAGGCCCTCAGGTTTTGTAGTATAAACATGTGTGCACATATGCATGGGCTGCTTGTGAGGTCGCAAGCAATTTTTAAACACCTTGATTTAAATAGTAAGTTTTAACTTCAGGAAAGGATTGCCTGGAGAAGTTGTGGATGCCCCATGCCCAGAAGTGTTCAAGGCTGGGTTGGATGGGGCTTTGAGTTGGAACATGATGATCTTTCAGGTCCCTTCCAATCCAAACCATTCCAGGATTCTGTGATTCAGCATCAGCCACTGTCCCTTTAAAATTTCAAGCACTGGAACTAAGAAAGAAATTAAATAGGTGATGAAAGTTCATGTTACAAATGATCTTTCAGAATCCATTTTAAAATAAAATTTTCAAGTATTAATCTTTTTATGCAGTGCTTCAGTGGCTGTGTTTGTACCTAGACATTTAGAACATATCTCAATGGCATGAGGTATTGGTGGTAAGAGAATACCAGCACTATGGCTGAGTTTAGCTCAGGAATGGAAACAGCACAGCTGTTAGCATGATCCTACAGTCCTGAAGCCGAACAGCTCTCCTTCCCACATCCCCAACCAGCATGGGTGGACCCATGTAACTGAAAGCACAATTTCACACTACATGTGCACAAAATGTACTTAGAGGAAGCACCATTCCTGAGGAGTACACAGTCAAAAATACTGACACAAAAGCTCAGTTACCCCTTTTCAGCCCTCTGCACTGTCTCCTCCTCACCATGTCCAGCCCGGCTGCTTTCTGCACTAGGATGATGCCTCTTTCTCTCTTGACTCTCTCCTGCACTACACAAGAGTCCCTCTTGAGAGAGTTGGACACTCCGACCCTCTCCCACCCTTCACATGTTTCTAGCATGCCCATTAGCTTTTCTTTAGGATTTTCCTCTGACAAAACAGGCTGAAGAGCCCTGGCATGGAGAACCAGTCTTAGGGTAGCTTTAGATAATCCCCTAAACTGGCGACTAATCAATTTGAAAAGAAATAGGAAATGGAAGAAAGATCGCACAAAGCCCAGATTTGGGTTGATGACATTTGCTGTTAAACTAAAGCCAAGTCATCTCAGCAGCTGCAAAATTTCAAATCGGTTGCAGGAGCTATAAACTAAGTCACAAGACGGAAGGAAGGAAACAAGGAGAACAAGAAAAGATGAACTGTTACGCTTTCTTTGCACATACAGAGTTTGCTTTAATGGTCCAGATTACTAACTTGGATTATTTTTTTCCAAGTTCTGGGATTAATTAATGCCTTCCATTCACAAGTCTGAATGAAATGTTCTTTCCATAGCCCTTACAGAGATGACATAAGAGTACACAGAAATATTAATAATGGGAAAGTCAATATAATCTTTAATCCATAATAAAAATATCCTAATGTATCATGGTCTCCATAGAACTGCACAAAATCTGGAGCTTGTATTTTGCAGGTTTCTCTGGTGTAACCAGTGTGGAGCTCAATCTGCAGCCCTGGCCCTGAGCAGTGGATGTGTTGGATGGCCTAGAAAGGGGGAAAGGGTATCTAAGTGTGCTCCCTTACCATCACTCTCTTTAAAGGAGCAGCTGAGTACAGTGAATTTAAATATAAGGGAACCAGGGCTCCAATCTATGAGATAATAGTGACCTACCCATTTATGAGCTAAAGATAAAATAGAAAATGTCCAACTATATACTACACTTGTCTATGTATTTGTTCGGGTGTGTGTCTGATGTTATAGCTTTTTCTTCTATGCTATCTTAGAATCTTACCATGTCTGTAGTGTAAACTGGAAAGAAATTGCTCTCTTCTCAAGAGAGAACCACAAAAGGTGAGCTGTTAGTAAAAGCCTAAACCTTTTATCAAGCACTGAAATAACACTGATGTTCTTGAGATTCTTCTGCATCTTCTGCATCACTGCCTCTAATGGGTACAAGGCATCATGTGATGTCTAAATTTTCTTCACTGGTTAAGGATATAAGCTCGTGCAAAGCAGGAAAGATAGAAATCCTCCACAGTTACACCACCACAGAATTTTTGCATGCCTTTGTGCCACTAGCACAGCTTCTGAGTCTTCTCTCTACATAGACAAAACGGGAATAATAATTCTGTCTCAGCAGTCTAGCAGGGAAAGTTGATAACTCCCTTTGAGACTAAGAAGTGCTCAGATATGGAAGGTTCTTACAGGTGGACTGATAGACAAATCAATACATTCAAAAGATATAAAAAGATAATATCTTATATATGATCAGTTATAAATCTAAAAAGATTAAGTGATACATTCAGTGTGTTTCAAATAGGCCTTTGTTTTGCTACACTGGAGTAAGGTAATCATTCATCTTTATTTGCTAAAGCTACTTGCACTGTAGAGGTCTATCTTCATTAGGATAATGGTAGAAAAATCAGACCTGGCAGCTTTATACTCCTTTAAATCTTCCTGCCACAGTGCAACTAGAATAGCATCAAAAATTAAAAGGAGACAAGGGAGGAATATAGATGTAAAAAACTGAAGAAGCCATTTTTATTGTCAATGAGAATTGGCCAGCCAGTCTTTCTAACCACAAATCAATTTAACTTGGCCTTTTACTGCATCCATTTTCTCTGATTAATTTTTACAATGTCAGATTTCTCGTCCCTTGGGGCCGGTAGTTTGTAGGACATTTTGCAAGTCTTTCACCCAAGGTCCTGTGTCTGGCTCTCGGGTGATCCTTCAGGAGCCAGCAGCTTGGAGCCCTGACACTTCTCAAATATGCAGGTGTAATCTGACAAGCATGGTTCCTCTCTCTGTGAAATGTGCCACAGCATTAAAGTGAGTTACTGCTCAGCACTTAACAGCTGTTGGCTTCTCCTGACAGCGCTAATAGAACATTAGACATGGAGATATTTCGAGAGTGAGAGATGTTTTTAAGCAATTACAGGTCTGCAAGGTTTCTCTCAAAGGTGTTTATTTAACCAGAGCTCACAGCTGCAGGACTTAAAAAGAATGTATCTATATACAAGCAACAGCAGTAGCTTGAGTCATTTGCACACAAAATGACTCCACTTGATGTGAAAAGGTTTGCTTTTTCTGACTACCCTTTACAGGAAGTCAAATCTGCTGCCACCAACACAAACAAGCTTTGTCTGTTTGAAAAGTTCATTGCCTTGTTACTATGACCAAGCACAACACCGAGACAGCTGTTTCATTCCTCCGTGTTCCAATGCTTTTCCTTAAAATCACATCAAGTACTATTTACAAAAAAAGACAGCTTAAAAAAATAAAGCCTAAAATAACTCTAAAAAGTCAAGGATATATTTTTTTTTTTTTGCCTTTTGGGATATCTACCTCCATCTGTTACTTCTAAGTCTCATGCTCAGGAATAAATTAACCAGTCCAGAACACATGTATTCATAAACTGCCATGTAAGTGATGTAGTTGTGAAATTATTCATCCTAGTTTATTCTTTCTTTTGCTCAACTTTTGCAGTCTGTTCCTACAGTATCTATGTTTTTGTATTTATTAATTTTATCCAATTCAACTTTCCTGGCTGAATGCCTAAGAACAACAATCTACTAAGCCAAGGTTGCATACCTTCTTACCCTGACAGAATCTTCTCTATCTACTTACAAGTCAGGTCAAGATGTAAAAGTGAGAGGTTGAATTTGATGACAATGGGGGTTTCCATCTGATGCTCAAAGTTGATTGTATTTCTGATTTTATTTCAAGACAAGCATAAGAAGAATAGTATATTTTGGCAGGTCAGGCATAGCCCTGCAAAACATGGCACATTGTAATAGACTATTTCATATGAACTGGGAGGAGAATGTGAGAATAATAATTCGTAATGTTTGTACTTAAGAATGTCTGTAATGATGACCCCTAGATAGAAGAGCACTTTATTGTTTAAAATTGAAGCTACTTGTAACTCTGCTAAAAAAATACATGTGCCAGGGCCAAGAGCCAGATGCACTTGCAGATGATGCCTAATTCCCACTGATGTCAAGAATAGTCATTTATGAGCCGAGACCCTGGCAACCAACATAAAAATCACTTTCTACAGGAATGTACACCAACTCAGAGATTTTGTCATGGCATTATATTTCCTTTTAAGTGTAACTTTTAACTTTGGGAAGGAAAACCTAGGCAAGCAGAACATTTCCCTCCAGTAAAGGGTTTTATGTATTTTGACTTGAGCTATGTGTCATGCGTTCAGAAGGAATCCCAAAGCCTGTCTTACATACTCTAAACATATTGATAAAATAAACCACTTAAGGAAGTTCTTTTTATGCATATAAGCTAGCCATCCAAAAATCTAATCATACTTGACTGCTTTCTGAATATAACATCATTCCTGCAGATGGTAATCACACTGCATCATGATGCTTGTTTTAAAAAGTGCTTTTTTTAAGGCTCTGGGCATGGCAGAGACTCACACACATTTGGTCAGCAGAATAAAATGTTACTTCTAAATTTATTTTATCTAAATTAATATAATTGCTGCAATCATTTAGAGCCTTATTCTTAATGCTCCATCTCTAATCAAGAGAAAAAGCTGTACAGTTTACATTTGTGATATATTAGTCAGGTACTAATTAAAAAACAGAGGTTAATGCTCATTTTCATACAACATATTCTGGTTTTTGTCCTCAATAAGGGGTTTTTTGGTTGGTTGGGGCTTGTGTTTTGTTTGTTTGTGGGTTTTTATTGCTTTTGTTGTTGTGCATGGGGTTTTTTTTTAAGTAAGTCTCTTATGCCCAGAGCACTAGATGCATATTTAGGCTTAAGGCCCATCCACCTCAGTGGGTCTCATTGGGATTTTTGCCTCTGGTAAGACAAGAAGATTCAGACCTGATCTTCATGAGTTTTGACAAAAAACATCTTCACACATTTTGAGTTCTTCAGTGCTGACAGTATTGATACTTTTTTTGCTGCATTCAACCAACTCAGTACATTGAATATTTAATAATACAGGTGATATGAGGACTCCTTGTCTGACTCATGTAGATAACACAATAATTTAAAATGAGTCTTCCTTCTCTACACTATATGCAATGCTAAATGAATATAGTGTCTTTCAAAAAATCCCATAAACATTGCCAATAATATGAAAGAAAGTAGAATAAATGGTACATTTGGGAAAAAAAAAAAAAACAACCAACCAATTGTTCAACTTTAGAATATTTTGCTGCCACCTTTTGGAATTTAATAAAATGTGCATCTCAGTGGTTTGTAACAGGGATATACAATTTACCCCTCAACAGCAATCACTAACATTATCAGAGAAAGACTATATTAATTTCTTCTTTCTTCCTTTTTAAATTCTTAACAAGTATGTTGAGTTTCACCCTTCACTTTCACAAGGAGATGGAATAGCGCATATACAAATTTAAGGCTTTCACATGCCAAGAAAATAGAGTAAAAAAATTTGTGCATCAAGCATAACTCTCAATAAATGGCATGATTAGTAAGCAGATCAAGCATTATTTGGCCATAAATAAACAGTGGTAAACAAAGAAAGGAGCTGCTAACAGATGATACCGAAATATCAATTAATCACTGGAAAGTAATTGTCAGTTAAAATCCAAGGTTACTTGTTAGAACTCAGGGCCTCTTTCCCCCCAGAAGCATTGTGCCCTTTGCATAACTGCATTGCTTTTAAAATATTACTCTACATCAATAAACAAGAGAAAAACAAGTCCTAAGGCTCTGGGCTCTGTTCCACATATTCTCTCCCTCTTTCTGTCAGAGAGATTTTCTTTTGCACAACTTACAAAACTTCCATGCATTTTGGGGAACGTTAATATAAATAAATATAACACCAGTGTAGAGAACATGTCAGAAGTTCTTTGTTATCACTAAGGCAACTTGGAGCACTGGTCTTATTTTAGAAAGGTGAGATCAGAAGCATTTAAACTGGAGGAAGACTAGAAATGTCTGTACCTGTAATGGGTCCTGAAGTGGACAGCTTTCCTTTGATGCATGAGATTGGTGCTTCCAGAGCCCCCTGGGATTCGGGTGCCTTCATCGTGGGCCACGCAGGGGACAGATGAGCTCTGGGACAGCAGCTCTGCAGGGATGTGTGCTGGGCAAAGTGTCTGGTCCCTGGGGGGCTGCAGCTCGCCAGGTGGATATACAACCATGCTTTGGGGATATAAAAATTGGAGTATTAGAAGGTGTAAGGATGAGGCTATGCCACTCTAATTCCTCCATGCCTAAAATCTGATTTAAACTAACACACAGGTGTTATCAGATTTGTATTCTAGAAAGCACTAAAGTGAGTATGTTTCACATCCCAAGGAGGAAGGTTTTGGACAATTACCTGACTGCAAGAGTGGGGCTAACAAACGTGTCAGCCCTGGTACGCGTGTCGTGGATGTATGGATGTGCTCCTTGTGGGAACGGGGTTGTCTGCAGGATAACAAACCCCGGCAGAGCATGGGCACGGCTAACACATCGGCTGCGGCCCGGCTGAGGGAGCGGCGCTGCGGCGGCCTGAGGGGACTCCCGGCTAAGGGACGCGATCGCCGCGCGGCTGTTGCCGGGCGACCGGGCGGGCCCGGCTCTTCCCCGGGGCTCCTTCCCGGGGCTCTCCGCCGGCGATTTTCCCCGAGGCTCTTTGCCGGAGCTCTCGGAGGGCTCGGCGGCAGCCAGCCCGTCCGCCATGGCGCGGGGAGGCCCCGCCGGCTGCGGGCTGCAGGTGAGCGGCGGGGCCGGGGCCGGGCGCGGCGGGGCCAGGGGGAAGCCGGCGCTGGGGAACGGCGCCTGCGAACGCGTTTGTGCCACGGGGAGTTATGCTGGCTCGCTGCTACAGGCGGCACACGCACAGAAGTCCTTGCTTTGGAAATGCAAGCGGACAGGCAGGCTGCCCGCGGTGGGGACACCGGGGCTGCCCCGTGGCCCGGCTGCCCCATCCCTGCTGCCGGCAGGAAGGACAGCCCGGCCGAGGCGCGCTGCGCCCTCCCTTGTGCGCCGGGCTCCGGAATCGGGAGGTACTGGCGCATTTCTTTATGTGTTTACAAGCTGTAATTAAGGCCAGTGCCCTTCAGAATCATGTACATGTTCTGTGTCCGTGATGTCCTCCAGCGAAGAGTCCAAAATACGTGAAGTTCTTCCATTGGTTTGGACCTGCCACCTGCTTGAGGCTCTTGTCGTACAGCACCTGCTCTCCTAGACCCTCCTCTTGTGCTCTTGCCGGTCAAAACATATAAAAGAGGAGAAGTGTCACATGATGATAAATCATAAGTGCCCAAAAATGGGAAAGGGATTTGCAAGGTAGATTTCTTATGAAGAAGAAATACAAATAAATACATGGAGATTTGGGGACTTTTTTTTTTCTTTTTTTTTTTTTTTTTTTGATGCGGATGTGTTAGGGGAATGGAGATAGAGTGGAAGCACTATGCTTCAGCGTAATTGTCAATTAAATGGGCTTATCTCTGTTGCTCAGTTTTACGTACGTATGTGTAGGAGGGGAGGATTAGTGCTGAATTTGAACAAGTGAATCCTCTTTTTTGTAAAAGTTATTTGTGAAGCCATTTCAGGATGAGCTACAGGAAGCAATTTCTCATTATGTAAGAAGAAAAGAAAAGGATGAATATTCGGATGACTTTGAAAGTGATGAAGATGGTATGTTAAATGGTAAAGCAAAATTAAATATTTTTCCTTGTGTTCTTCCTTTCTTAACTCATTAGTAGATCCTAGACATTCCCTGGCACACTATGTAAACCAGAAAAAAGTTTGATCTGGCTTTTTTTCTTGGAGCAAGATGCATTTGATGTTTGCTAATGTTTATGCTTAGTCTGACAAGATTGGCCAAATGACTCTGCTTCCTTCCTGGTATGGGACTAAATGTTGAGGAACGTAGGAATGTTAAATATGATAATGTATTTTTAAAAGGACTTCCTCTGTGACCTCTTTTTCATTCTCACCTGAAACATCTTTTAACAGTTTGTGGGATGCTTTGATTTTCCTGTGTTGACAAGATTTAGGAAAAAAAAAGCTCTCTAGCCATAAATGCATTACTCTACTATCATGACATTATTTTGTCAACTTGCTCAAGCATTTGAGGTCCAAAATTAGGTCATTTAGCAATAACAGGCTAGAGGAAGATAAATATTTTTGTTAAACATGTGAACCTTGGCATTGTAAAAGATACTTCCTTTGAGTATCTTGTAGTAGACTTTAAATGGGGCAGAACCGAAGTGACGGAAAGGGAGAATAGGTTCTAATACCAAACATGCCCAGCTTTGTTGTTGATGACTTGCTTGCACTTTCTGTAACATTGAGACTTTTTTTTTTTCAGAAGGACTTTAAATTGCATGGCAGAAAATAATTAATGAGTGAATATTTTTCTTTGGATTGGGTTCAGGAAAATAGATAACAGAAAAGGAAGTAGAATAAGGCTGTAGTTTGGTGGCTTTGCAGAGATCAGAGGCACAGAAAGAAAAATGCTCAGAAACTTAAATCAGGAGGGTGCTACATGAAAAATACTGTTAAGTTATAGAAGATACAGGTTCTGTGTTGCTTTTTTTCCCCACTTATATAAGCTGGCAATATGCTTTTTGCAGATGTTGGGAAAGAACTCGCTGAAAGTAATTCAGGTTCTACAAGCACTGAGAGATCTGTTGCTGGGAGTCCTCTCTTGAATGATGATGCTTTACAAAAAGCAGTAGATTTGGAAAATGAAGCTGCTGATGACTTGAATTTATCCTTTCAAGAAAAGAAGCTTCAGCAAATAATGGTTTTAGAAGGTGAACACATACAGAATGACAGAAATGATGGCGAAGAAGGATGTTTGGAAGGTCAAAATGAGGATAATGACAGAAAAAATAATGAAGAAGTACTGCGTGATAATAGTGAAAGTGATGACTTGCCTATTAACGAACTACATGAAAAAAGAAATCAAGAGGAAAACCAACCAAAAGCAAAGCCTCAGATGCACAAAAAAGGAAATGCTTCAGCATCAGGTGAAAAGAAAGTATTTTAATGTTGCTGCTTAGCCATGTTACAATATTTTAAAGTTATTTTCTGTGTTAACTATCATCTGCTTTGGCTCACAGCCAAAGCTTCTAGAGATACACAAACTGTATGCTCAGGTGGTACACCGAACCAGTGTGGGCCAAGAGCAGGAAGTTCCTGTTTGCCTTTTCCTTTCAGAAGATTTAAAACAGCTGTTTAGGTCCCTGAAGTCCAGCTCTCCGTCAGTGCCTGTGCATGGAAGGCAGGAGAGGGCTGCCAAGATGCCTTTTCAGTGTGTGTGCATGGCACAGAAAGCTGTATTCACATAGTGTCCACTGACACAGTCTGGATGTATAGTCAAACATATAAACCCCCCCAAACTTCAGTATAAGAATAGCTAATACATTTTTAATATGCAAATATGCAATGCAGAATTTGGAATTCTGCTAATCAACTATATATGTCAAAAGACTTACTATTTTTTATGGAATTCTTAATATGAGAGGAATTTGTGCTGTTTGATGTTGAGATAAGTTTATGGCTGGTTATTACCTGTGATGGAAGATTGCAACTTTGAAATTGATAGAGCATGATTAAAGGTATCAGCTTCTGTTTTCCTTTCCACATGATGGCACCAAAGTGCCATCAAAGGTATTTGAATGTGCAAACGCCTCTCCTTCCTGGCTGATGTGCCTGTGTAGTTTTAGACAAGCAGAAAATAAGTTGAACTACTCCTGTTCTTCATGTGAATCAAAGTAGTGCAGTGACACACTGTGTTATTGGTTAAAATTCAGTAAATTAAGAATTCGTGTTACCTTGAAGTTACCTTCATAACTGTAAATTTCGGGTAAATTTAGTGTAAATTTCTTTGATTATGGGCATTAATGTTCCTTTCTTCAGGTAATTTGGAGTTAATTTGTCATCCAAAAATTCTATTTTTCTAAGGAATTCCATCAGAAATTTGGGGAAGACTTCTAATTTGGTTTTATTCAGGCATTTTTTGGCTTCTGTGTGAATTGTTTTACAAATTTAGATCTCTGCATCACTGGCAGTTAAAATCTGATGAAAATGTTTTTTAAGTCTTATTAATAATGTGTTTCATAAGTAACAATTTCACCACTTAGGCAAACATTCAGATTGAGGTGATGTTTGCTCTAAGTCCTCACTGTGGAATTTTTCAGTTATTCCCGCATGTGTCCCACACCCCGGAAAAACAGTATACAATGAAAGCAGTATTTGTTACTCAGAGTGTTAACTGGCATACTTCATTAGAAGTTTGTTAGATGTCAGAAGAGCTTTTGCTGTGACTGCAACAACTCTTGCTTTTGGTTTCTGCACTAGAGCTGATAAGGCAGATGGAAAATTTTGCCTTTGTCTTGCTCTCACATTTGCTAACATTAGTTCAAGCTTCAATTGCTACTCTATTCTTACATGAAAATACAAGTGAATTCTGCTCTTATTCGTATATAGTTCTTTGAAGGAGGCATACAGAAAATGCATTATACTATATAAAACTCAGTAAAAATTTCACAACTGTCATAGATGGTTTTTCTAGAAATACATTTTGTGTTTCATTTTGTAGAAAAAAAAATACCCAAAAACAATGAAGTTCTTGTTAATGTGTCCTCTCAATCTTGTTTCTTCCTTCAGATCAAGATCAGAAGACTGTCAGCACCAGTGACTTGAAACTGGAGGACAGTGGTAGGAGATCCCCTTCTGTTGACAGTTCAGATGGAATGATGAAAATAACAGAAGAGCAAACAATTGATACAATGCAGGAGGTGTCAGTGAATGATCAGTCTGAGCATGGGGAGGCAAAAAACACATCCAAGAACTCTGTCAAGGTATTGCTCATACATAGTTTACCAGTGTTTGGAACAATGTCCTAGAAGCTCAGGGGAGAGTTTTGTAAAGTTACTGTTGGTATCTTAAGTGTGTAGAATACTGTGTAAAGCTGACTATTTATATCTGGTTTCTAGAGCTTTATGAAAGATATAAGGAAAACCTTTTCCACAAATTATTTAAGTCAGATAAAGGTATTGAAATGTGTTTTCCAGCCTTAAGAAAGTACCCTTCTCAAAGTAAAAATGTCAAATGTCTGTTGTGAGGATAGCTGAATACCAGTGTGCAGTGTGTGTTAGCAGGGGATGGAATCCATGTGTGACCTGAATAATGGATAGCATGCAGAGCACTTTAGTTTTTATCCTAAAAAGAATGTAGCTACATGTAATTATTAAAGCTAAGTATTCAAAAGACTTAAAAGACTGTTTATAGAGAACCAGCTGTGTTCTTTTTGCTTTTTATTATTTCTAAACTATTGACTGTATTTTTACATAATACAAATGAACATTTCTAATTGTCATTCCAAAATGATACAGGCATTCTGAAAGTTTGATTGGTTGGCTGGTTGGTTGGTTTGGGGGCTTTCTTTGTTTTGTTTTTTGGGTTTTCTTCCCTCCTTACTTTCTTACCTTCTACTATACCCTCTCTTTATTAGGGTGTCTTTCTTGCCTGTTTTATAACATCATGAGACCATGGAATATCTTGACTTGGAAGGGACTCATAAGGGCTGAATCCAATTCTCAGTGTCCTTGTTATCTTGTAAAAACCTGTTTCATCCTGATCTGTTGCTTAAGAGACTCTATAACTTTACTTTTCCTCTGTTTCTTAGAAACTAAGTGAAACAAAGGAGAAAGTTCGACAAAGCCCAAAGGCTTCTTTGTCTGACAGGTAAGAGAAGAATGCCAGACACTGTTCTGAGCCATTTAAGATGCCTGTAAGTGCCCCAACAATGCTGCTTCCCTCTCATTTTCTGTCAGCATCGTCTTTGCTGCTGACAACCTCTGACCATCTGTGGAAAACAGTTTAGTGCATGTGGCATCTTGTTATGAACCTTGCTCAGGTTTATGTCAGATCAGACTCACAGATCTTTTGCCAGTGTCTGTGATGAGTGTGTTACTGGAGTCTTTACAGGCTTTGAGCTGATTTTAGATGAAAGTGTAAGTAATTTGTAAACTTATGAGAGGTAAGTTTTTTCTCCTTTTCTCTCCAGTCCTCAGTCAAGTGCATAGAAAAAAAAACAAAAGCAACTTTTGGTATGCACTGAAATAAGAGCAGCACTGCATCATATGAGCCACAGTAAAAGGAAAGTTCATTAATGTATTTGTGTCCTGGTATTTTCCTAGGTCTACAACTTTTGTGCATTTAAAGAGAAAGGGGAAAGCTTTTCCATCAACTTCACCTGTTTCATCTCAGTATCTGGGATCGTTAAAGGTGTTGGAGGATAAATGCATGCAGAAGAAAAGTCCAGAATTCAACAAAATAGATAATTTAAGGGCAGCTGTTTTTCAGGTAGATTTTAAAAATGAACAAGCCAACAAACAAAATTGTGCATATAAGGGTCCTGATACAGGGGTCAAGAATTTATATTTTCTCAAAATACTCAAAAAAATACTCAAATCAGTATTTTTTACTATATTCTTTTCATTGACTTACAGGTACAGTAATCCTTTTATTCCATTGGCTTTCCCTTTTTCTCATATTATGAACAAAAAGCTCAATGAAAGGGACATCATGTTTTTATGTGGTTCATAATCTATTGTTTCAGACTACTTTCAGGCACATATTTTCCATTATTTCTACTTCATTCTTAACATAAGTAAGTGTCTACTTACAGTTGTTTGGTTTTTCCCCTCATATGTTCTATTAAAATGCCATTCAGGAAAAGTGATAACAAATTCTGTACTCTTTCCAGAGGAATAACATATGTAAATTTATTGTAGAATTTCGCAATAATTATTTTCTGGGTTTCAACAAATTTTTGTTAATCTGTTTGAGAACAACTCTAATTAGCAGGCACCATTCATATTGGTATGTGTTTTTAATACTTGTTATGGTCCCAAACCTAATTTTAGACCCTGAAATCCATATTTATATTGTCTTCACAGTTTTTGAAGGTAGAATAGTCTTCATTTAGGATGCTTTTATCTTTGAGCTGCATACCAAATATACAGTTAATTCTTGAAAATTTAAGCCTGATTCTGCAGATGGCTCATAACCTTTTATGGCTGCCTGAAGTCCCAGTTTTCCCAGTAGGATTTTATTCTCTTTAATTATAGGTATTTTGAAGAGAGACACAAATGTAAATAATATTCCTATATACCAAGCGATAAAAACCTTTATTTCATTCTTCTGTTTAATTTTGCTTAAAGCTTACAGTTTTGTTCGTGTTTCTAGGAAGATGCTTTTTAAAGGATCTTTAAGATTTTTTAGATTTTGTAGCTGTGATTTTAGAACCCTAAATTTTTTGATCACAATGTTCATGTGGTGACACCTTAGTTTTCCACATGGGATGCTTATTTCACTAGCATATGGAAGAACTGAGAGTTATTTTGATGGTCATTGTATTGCTGTTTCTCTGCACAAATACCTTAAAAGGACTTAAAAAATATTTTAATGATTCTTACAGAACTGGTTGGAAAAGAAAAATCTCCTTCTACTGGAATTAAAGAGAAGTGAAAAGGAAAAAGCTGAAATTCTAAGGAACAATACTGAAAAGGTTTGTTTACATTGTTATTTAAAAAGAAATTGACAAACTCAAAGTTGACTCTTTGGAGTGTTCTTCATGCCTAAATGCATCCCTCTGCTGTTGTAAGGTATCTGGTTTTCTCCAAATAGTACGAGGTGATGTGAAACAAAAAATGGCATGTCCTACTTCTTAGGGTTGTGGCAAGCAGTGTCTGTCCAATGCTTCCTTACACATTTATATAAGGTGTGTTAGAAATTTGCTTCCTAGAGTAATTTTCAAGTTAGGTTACAGAGACCTTGGGATGCTCAAACCTAAGGTGCCAAGTTTTGTTTTGTGCATGAGAACATGTCTCAAGAGATACTTACCTAGAGAGGGCTCTGTCTTGAATAGTATCATGCACATTCTTTGATTTAGCTTTAAGTAGTTAATATATTTCATTTCTAAGCATTTAACATGCATTTCATATCCTTCTACACATATTTTATGGGAGCAGTTAGTTTCATTCAATTAAATTAGAAGTGGGCATAGAAAATAACCCTATATATGCTTAAAATTTAATTCTAATACTTGCAACATTGTCAGCAAATCAATGCCTGTTTCTTTATGGCTCCATTTAACAATAAGTTTAAAGCATACTATTTCACTTAACATTTTATACTGAAATTGATTTAAATGTAGACTTTTATTTCCAATCTAGAAAGAAGCACTTAAAAGAGAAGAATCAATTGCATGTTATGAAGCCTGGAAAAAAAAGAAAGAGAAAGAAGCAAAGAAGTTAAACGAAAAAAAAAAGCATGAGGAACTTGAGGAAAAGAAACCAGCAGAACAGAATAAGGAAAAGACAGAAGCAGCACAAGCGGTGATGTGAAATATGTACCTAAGTGTGTATTTGAATGTGGTTCAGGAGATGGTAAAAATAATTTTGGTTAATCCAGAAAAAGATGGAAATGAACCAGAATCATAAACCTAGATATGCTTAGCTTTTGAAGGAAACTTGTATTAGGTTTTGTTCTGTAAGAAATGTGTAAAATGTTTACACTTCCAGACAAACAGGCTTCTATATTTGGAGTATTAACTGAGTGTAAAACAAGCTTCATACAAATACATTAGCAATTAACTATTACCTACTGGAAAAATAAGATTCTTTTTAGGTATAGTGATACCCATTTCTGAGCAATTCTACAAGCAAATATTCTGAATTTAGAATGTGTAGTAATTACAAAAAATAATAATGCAGATTAGACGAGTGGAGTATTGACAGAAAGGTGGGAGGTAAGATTTTTCATGGATCTGTGGTTGTCTTTAGGCATTCGAAAAATGGAAAGAAAGAAAAGTGCAATGTTTAAGAGAGCAAAGCAGGAAGGAAAAACAGTCTGAAAGAATGAAAAAGAAGATAGAAGAGGACCTAGTTGCAGAGAAGAGGAGAGTCAGTGTATCAGCAGTTGAAAAATGGTACTTCTCCACTGTGTTTGCTATTTCATAGCTTCCAAAATCCATGCTTATAAATGTATTAAGTCTTCTGTGAATGCTTGATGTGCTTGTAATTGGAAGACAATGCAATATTTGGGATCAGACTCTTCCTTCCCAATGGGGACAATGTCTAGCAGTGAAAACCAGCTGTGCAGCTCCCTTCCATTTATTAATTTAGTTGCTTTCCTCCCCAGGAGTATATTAACTAAGCCCAGGCAGAGATCAGCACATGAAAAAATTAATTTAGTAGTGTTGTGCCTTATATGGTTATTTTCATGCTTCATTGCTAAGCTATAGGAAGGAAAGTAAATCTTTAAATTTCATGGAATACAGTGTAGGAATGCAGATGTAGGAAGAAGTAAATGAGATGTATCTGCTGGAGATACTCTGTAGTAGTTTTACAAACCAAGATTTTCACATACAATGCACAACTTACAGTTACCTACAGAAATTCAGAATGCTTTTTTAAAAAAAAAAAAAGAAATTCAGAATTTTTTTTTAATGATACTAAATAAGGGAGAACAAAGTAGAGAAAAGGCGATGCCATAATAGAGTAGTAGATTCATTTATACCTTGGTGACATATAAAAATGGACATGGAATATTTTAAATACATATTCTCAATCTTTTGTTAAAAGTGTAAAATACATATTTTGACTCAATTTACTTAATTGGTCCTAGATGCAGCTCTTAGTTTGTACATGATGACCTCTTGCTCTTCCCTCTCTCTACTCAGGAATGAAAAGAAGGAAGAATATATAAAAAAGAAGAAAGTAGAAAAATTCCAAGAGAAAAGAAAGCAAGAAATACAACAGGCAAAAAAGGAAGAAAAAAGTGTAAAGGCTATGGAGGAATATGAAAGATGGCTGGTATGTTTGGTTTGGTTTGTTTTTGGTTGGTTTTTTTTTTGGCCTTTTGTCAAAGTCAAAATGTTTGATGTACTGTGAGCACTTGAGTATTGTAATACTCGTGGGGTGTTGTGCTGTTATGAGAGAGGCCAGACGGTGGCAACATTACATTGCCTATCCCCCTTGAATTTGTGAGCAAAATGTTGCTTAAGTACAGTGCACTTGATATCTGGCATACATGGAAAATATATTCACTCTACCTACACAGAGTTTCCAATTTCCATTAGGCTTCAATTTTTTGCCATTCCATATCAGGAGTAACCATCTCTGAAGGGCCAATTAGCCAGAGCACAAAACCTGCAAAGTCAAACAGCTTTGCCAGCTGCAACAATCAACACATGTACATTCAAGGAAGTGTTGAAAATGGAGACTGGGAGACCTCACAATTGATAAAAGCACTTGTAATTAGGTTCAAGATTATTTCCATTTGCAAGAAAGGGTGGAACTATGATGCTCCCAATTATATTTTTCTCACAGCAGTGTCCCTGTTGTAAAGCAGTAAATTAATTCAGTGCTCTAGTCCCAAAAATAAGTCGGGTTATTTTTCCTTGCTGCAGAAAGACAGACTGGAAGAGAGATCTCTAATATTCTTAGCATGTTGTTTTCTTAAAAGTATGTGACTTGCCAGTTAAAGAAGAATCTGTTTTAATCCTGTGTCATAGTCTTTCTTCATACTGACTGTCAATATTTTTTTAATTAGGAAGTGTTTCTTCTGTTGTCCCTCTTCCATGTGATTTCTGGCATGCCTTGTGCACATGGTCTCTGCTGCCATTTTTAAGAACGGGATCTTGCAACCCAGCTAGATTATGGTCCTTATAGGAATTCTTCTTTAGTGTTAATAGCTTACTTTTTTCTTTTTTATTTTTTTTCCTTTGGTTTTTTTTTTAGTAGGCAGCAGATACATGAGAGCTGAGTCAGGCAGCTGTACAAGTGTAGGACAGATTTAGAGAGGATTTAGAGAGGACAATCATCCTTTACTTGGCTAACTCAGAAATACATAGTTGCACAAAACAGCAAGAGCCTGCATGTTTTCCCTTCTCTCTGTTTCCAAACTTTTTTTAATCTTAGGTTTATATCTTTAAGATGCTTGACCTGGCCCCCTGTTGAAATACCTCTCATTTCTATAATCACTGATAAGAAGGTTTTTTTTCTGGTCCCCATTGTCAAGAGATTTTAATTTCAGTTCAGCAAATTATAAATGTCTGATCTTAGGTTATTTCTTGCTTGGTCAATATTCCTGATTGCCAAGGTAGGGAGTACTGTGCATTGAGCAGTAACTAATGCATTGCCCTGGTATGCTCTGCTCACTGAGACTGTCCTAATCAGCTTAGTTGTACCAAAGAAAGAATGTTACTTCTCATTGTACATTTGGCTTCCTTGCTGTCCTGGACTCTGTATGAAGGTAAAAAACCTATCCCTTTATTTGGGAGTGACAGATGCTGCCTAGCACAGGCTCTCCCATTCAAATTGTGTGTGAATTCCTGAGCTGATCACTTAAGTGGGTTATTAATGAAAATTTTAGTAGTTGGAGGAAAGACCAGATCTGACTAGATATATGTGTGCCTACTTGAGACATAAGCAAGTGTAGGATGGTGTAATTACTGACCTGGTTGGCAGAGGTACCTCTAAAATGATCCCATTTTGTGTCTGTGTGCAAGTGTTGACTGCTTTGTCTTGTGCCTAGTCTTTAAATTTTTTACTTTCAGAATTTGTGCTTTTTGCAACTTACACACATTTATTTGAGAAAGCATATTGGGAAATGGCTCTGTCATAATTTTAGACCAGAATATTGCCTCTCTTTGTACAGTTACAGAAAAAATAGAGACCATTAGTGAACTGCAGTGAACATTAGTGAACTGCACTGTAAAGTCGTCATTGCATTACCAAGAGAACTCAGGTGACATCTGCCTGCAGGTAGATAGGCATCAGATCTGAGGGCAGAATTTGGAAGTCTTTTAAAAGTGTTCTTTCAACTAAAAGGAAATTTTTAAGGGAAATAAAATAGGAATCATATAGTGGGAAGTATTCTAATGTGCTTTCATTAACATTCAGCAGAAAGAAATGTGTACATTCATCCTCAGGTTTCCTGAAGCAGGTGTTGACCATAATGCATAAGTAAAACAGACATAAAAATCTCATTGTAGTTCTTCTAAAATAGAAGAAACATTCTGCTTTTATGTTAATGGAAGTTCTGTTACTTCTGCTTTTAGAGGTCATTGTGTGAATGTTTGATAGCATAAGTGGATAGAGAAGATTACTTTTTAAGCCTGGAAATAAATGCCCTGGAAAAGACTATTAACGCTTGTAAAATACTGACATAAAAAGGATAATCTTGAGGTGAGATGCTTTAATGTTGCCTGGAAATTCAAGCTTCTGATTATTTTGTTTCTTTCATATAATTTGCTTCTTGCTACTGACCAAGAACTCTTCAAGCCAATCTATCTTGATAAATGATGTTTTTTTACTTACTGCATAATACCAGTCTCTGACACTTGTCATTGACATGCACCTGTTCTGAGGAATGGAATGTAGACTAGAATCATTTGGAAAGATGGTAATGACAGATCAGTTTAGTTTCCATTATTTCTGAGATACTAATCTTCATGCCTGTTTACTGTGGATAGAAGTGAGTATCATCTCTAGATAAGTTAATGTTGTCCATTTTCTGTGATCAGAATCAATCTACCGTGAGCTTCTGAAAAGTAAGGCTGCTCTCAAATAGTTCTCAAAGACTAGCATAGTAATGTTGAAAACCTTAGAAGAAGTTTGACATTTTATCTTGAATTTGAGTATGTGCAATATCTACTTTAGGCTGTTAAAAACATCAAGAAAGGATGTACTGGAAAAGTCCCATAGATTTGTTGCCTTTCTGGGTTAGAAATAGCTGAAGTGGGTTATTAATTTCATGTAGTCATCAATTTCATAAGATCGCTCTGAAAATACTTTTCTAAATTGCAATTTTCATGGTCTGTCATTGCAATAGGTTAGAAATTAGGTTGCTATTGTTATTCCTCTTAAATGTTTTCAGTCTTCTGTGATATCTAAAATTCAATTTCTGTGAGGCAATCATACTGCTAAAGAATGTACTCTTCCAAGAATTTGATAAGTGAAAAATATATTCATCTTACTAGGCTATTGAGTAGGAAACTTCCACAGAAATCAAGCCATACAGTTGAGTTGATCTAGTGTAAGACAAGCTACAGTTATTGATTTAACCTTTCACTGTTTCTGTTACTCTTCTTCAATTAGTACAAATAACATCTTATTATTCTATGGAATATTTTTATCTGTTTTGTTTTGTGAGAATTTGCACTGTAGTTACAAAAGATAAAAACTTTGTGTGTGGTGAAGACAGGGAGGAGGCCAGTAGATCTTCACTTTGAATTTCATCTTTTAAAAAGCTGTTGAAGTAACTTAAGACTCTTTCCTTGCACTGGGATTTATTAATGCAAATTGTATCTTCAAACCCAAACATTTAAAAGGGAAGCACAGTTAAAAAATCCAGAGCAACTTTTGTTCCTTTCCTGGGTGGGTGTATGCTTTATTTTTAGTTGTGGTTTTTCATACTTGAGTCTGTTGTGTAATATGTATTCAGTAGAGAGTGCTTGATAAACATAAAATATGCACATTTCTTAGCGGCATGCAATTTCTCTAATGCTTGCAATACTGCTGCAAAATGTCTTTTAATGAGTTTTCACTTACCTGTCCTGATGCTATGCATATCTTTGTACAATATAATTCTATGATTATAGATACAGGAGCATGTATCATATATGTATTCCATTGGAGCATATTCTTCCCAAGCTCATGTGTACATATCCTTCACATATCCTGATGTCTTTTTTGAAAAATATTACTGATAATGCAGACTACTTTTCTCTTAGGGTACTAAACAGTTCCCTTAAAGAATTTTAGAATATCTCGAATTTATTCTAAAGACCTGAAGCCAGTAGTTATGTTCATCTGACAAAATCTCTATGGAAGGAGAAAGAAGGCAAAAGTGAAGGATGAGAAGAGTCAGAATGTCACAGTGCTGCAAGCCTAGTTTATCTCAATTACTCCATGTGATCAGAAAGAAACAATTTTTACAGAGAGATAATATTTTTTTAGACTGTGATGAACTGTTGTATTGCTTATTTTAGGAAAGGGCATTCCTTTTCCGTGCAAATCTTGCCTTGCTTTTAATCAGCCTTATTAGTAACGACATGAAATTATTGTGTGTTTGTTTAGCCAGACCAGATGTTCCTAACTGAATTGGATCTGCAGGTTTATGTTGACAAAGAGCTGAAAGGCACAGTTTAAAATCATATTGATAGGGTTGATTCGCTTTCTGCAGTTTTTGGACATGTATATGTGTAAAACAGGAGAAAACTTCACTCAAGATGTCTTTCTTACAGTAATGCTTCCACACCCCTTTTTCAGTGTTTTCCCTCAGCCACAGTTACCTCACTATTTCTCTGCTCACATATGAGTAACAGGCAAACACTGCCAGCATCTTGGGAATTTGTGGATATACATTGTCCATCAGAGGAATAGGATCATGGGTTATATGAGAGTACCAGCTATCTTACAGCTGTCCTCAAGGAGCAGTACTTTCACTGCAGTGCACTTTATACATGTGAAAATACAAAACTCAAAATGCTGGCTGATGGGCTGCAAACTATGAAAGAACCAGGGCTGGATGTGGAATAGCTGATGATGGTTTTAAGTGGGCATATCCACATTGCATCTTTACTATCAGGGATGTGTTTGCCAGTTGTTGGTCTTTGGAATGAATGTAGTGTTCATGTGTGAGGAAGGCAGCTGCTCTTAACCACCCATCACAGGGGGCACTGTAAATTGTGCTGTGGTCTATATGGCCAACCTTGGTTCCACCAAGAAAAAAACTACTTTTAACTCAGTAAGAAATGTGCACCCATATGCACCACAAACCTGCAAGGAAAACTTGCACTTGTAGAGAGCTCACCAGTGTACTGCTAATGCAGATGCACCTTTAGATGCTGGTCCTCTTGAGGGTGAAATGGCAGTCATCCTTGCAAAGAAGAATGCTTATTTCTGATTAGAAATTAAAAAATAATTAAAAATAATTGCAACTTAATTTTTGAGTGACAGGTCCCTTGAAAATCTTGTTTTTAATGAGACACAAAAAGAGTGTTGCAAGTATCTTGCATATCCTTTATCATCCTAATTGCCCCATTGCTGTTTGAAACAATAGAAAATAGAATTAGAACCTTGCAGTGCTTGTAACATAAATTATATAGATCTTTGTTTAAAATTAAATTGCTTAGTTACCAGTTAGTTCTAATACATGGCAAGTGTGATTTAATAAGTACAGAAAGTTACAATGATGCATCATTATATGAGAACAATATATTTTGCATTGTGATTTAGGTATCCTCTTAAAGACAAGAAGTAATTAATATGAGACCAATTACCTACAAGACCAATACTTAATCCAATAAGCCTTCAGTTGGGCTTTTGTTTAGCTAGTGCACAAACCCAGCCCATCCTTGAGACAGTCACCCTAATTGTAAGTGACACCCAATGTGCAGCCTCTTGTGTTGCATTGTGCAATGTCTGTGACTGAGCCTCTAAAAAGGATGTGCCAAGCTCCAAAAGGCAAATTTCCATTACACATTTTCTTTTAATTTTACACAAGAAAGGCATAACAATAATGTAACTTTTCTGTTAGTAGAATTGTTGTTGGGGGGAGGGGCACGTTTTTTGGTTAGGGCTTTTTTTCACACATCTTTTTATTCTCAGGAAAATAAAATGAGGAGAGAACAGCTTGAGAAGAGCCAAAAGAAGTTGCAGGCTGTCCATGGGAATGAAATGAGTCCTCCCTGGAGACCACCTGGCAAAGTCACATATTTTTGTAATTACTAAGCAGTTTATTGCCTTCCCGAAGAACAGATAGTTTACGAAGTTCTGTCAATAGCCAGTAGTTCTTTTGTTATCAGCTGATTTTCACTGAATCCGTTATAGGTGTTAAATTATTTCTTTTTAGTTTATTTTATATCTGCAGTTTAAATAAAACTGTCACACATTTGCATTGCTTTAGAAAATGTAATATCTTTTCTAATTCCACATTTAAATTACTTTTGCTAAATTCCATGTTATGTCATGCATTTTTGGTGAAAATTTATATCCAGGATACATAAAGCTGGACTCTGGTTTTTTTTTTCACCCAATAAGTAGCAGAATGGTTATTTCTTGGAAAAGTTAATTCTTGGAAAAATTATATGGGGAGGCTGTGGGTAAGGATAATGGTAAGGAGATGTTTGCTCTCTTGTGGTGGTAGATGACAAAACACTAGTAGTATGGAGGCAGAATGTTTTTTCATACATTAATATACAAGACACAAAGAAAATACATATTGCAGATAGGTGAATACAGGGCTTTCATAAGCTCCAGGTCTGGCTCTGGCTGTTCTCTCATGGAAGGCCAGGCATTTTTTCCAGAAATAGTGGAGAAAAGAGAAAGAATCTACTGCCAGCAGAAGCTGAAAAGATTCCCAGCTGGAGCAGCATCAGTGGCCCATGGAAGAGTCAGAGTAAAATTACAGACAGCAGCAGGAGAGATGAGGAACTGCAGCCCTGGCAGAATGCAAAAGAATTGCCAGTTCAAAAGTGGCACTCCCGGATTTTATGAGAAAATACTAAATTACTTCAGGCCTTCAGATTGGGGTGATGGTGTGCATCATTAGTGCTCTGGGCTTTTTTAGCACTTGGAGCCTTGAATTTGAGTTTAGTCTGTTAAGAAACTCCAACTATAGTATCATGGGAGGATGACATTTGTAGCAGGCACCAGAGTTTATTGTACAACAGACCTGAAGAGAATGAGACAAGGCAGCCTGTGAGAAAGGGATCATCTGGATCCTTATTTTTGCAGTGTCCAGCTAGAGGAAGCAAGGAAGGTCCCTATGCTGACTTGAGGGATGGAAATGAAAAGTGTGGTAGAATTAGTGGCAGAGATCAAAGAATTTGTCAGGTGCCTGTTCCTGAACTGAATGCTGCATCCTCACTGACTTTAAGCCTTTCTATAACAGGATAGAAGGTTTTGACAGAAGACCGAAGTGAGAAGATGTGGGTGACATTTTTCAGAGGAATGAGGAGAAGCTCACAAATTCACAACTTCTCAATTAGGAAAAGATGCTGAAGTCTTTAGACAAGGGAAAACAGTTGATATGTATAACTTTTATAATAAAATTTTGGGGACTTCATTTAATTTTACATTGTAAAAAATTGCACATGTTACAGCAAAACACGAATTTCATAGAAGAATTAGAGCTCATAAATATAAAAATATGTACATTATAAGATTATACATATATCTGTATAGATCCTATCTATATGTTTATTGATGACAGAAAATATTTTGTATTAATAAAGTATATTTTAGTACAATAGCCTCAATGTTTTCATTGGATTTTAGAATACAAATCTTTAAATAAAGCTTTAATATATGGAAATTAACTAGGTAGTGTTAATTAAGCACAAGGTATCATCGTTAACATGGCAAGTAGATAGGGAGCTGTATCCTACAGAAGGCAAGCTTCTACAGCATTCCAGTTGTCTCCTCCAGCTCCCTGACACTTGCTGACACACTAATGCAAACATTCATTTAAGAAACATAGTTTCTGAACAGTAATTTATAAGATGGTTAGTATCTCTAATTTTTTCCAAAGTATTTGATTTAGGCATTAACTTGCTCTATTGGTGCACTAAAGGCACAGGCTGATGATAAATGGTTTTCTGTTTCAAGTCTCTCATTCTGGATAAGAAAAATTGTATGCTGTTTTTCATTTTATCTTTTTTTTCTTTTATATTCACAAAATATGAGATCATCTTACCTGGTCTGTATAACATAGACTGGTGTGTTTCACTTGGTTAATTATGTGTTTAACTGAGTTACTTGACTCAAACTAAAAGGGATAACCTTTTCTGGGCTGGAAACACTGATGGCATCAAAACCTGGACTTGCTCCAGTTTGTCCATATCTTTCTTGCACTGGGGAGCCCAAAACTGAACATAATGCTCCAGATGCTGTCTCACTCCCAGCTACAGTGTCACACATGCCAAACAAAGGGGAACAATCCCTTCCATCAACCTGCTGAGCACACTCTTATCTACTACAGCCCACAATGGCATTGGCATTCCCTGCTGTGAGAGCCCATGGCTGGCTTATGCTCTGCTGCATCTCCTCTGGCACCCCTGAGTACTTTCCTGCAAAGCTGCTTTTTGACCACTGGGGCTCAGGGTGTACTCTTGGCATAAGGTAATTTGGCCCCAGATGCAGGACAGTTTGTCTTTGTTGACCTTAAAGGTTCCCACAACCCCCTTCTCCCACTTCCTGGGAAACACCCTGTTTGGCTCTGTGGATTTAGTTGTGTCCAAGTAACTGAAGTGCTCCCCATTCTGTCTTTCTCTTCAGTGCTTCAGTGTCTGAGATTAGACCTAATCCATTAAAAAAAAAGGCAAAAAAGGACATAAAGCACCTCAGCTTGTTCCATGTCCTGTGTCACTAAGTCACCTGGCCCCTGAGGAGCAGGATCCCATTTTTCTTTCTGCCTGTGTACTTCCAGAAGCACCTCTTGAGTCCCATATGAGCTTAACTCTTGCTGAGATTTGGCTTTAGTAAATGCTTCCATGTTTTAGTCAATGTAGTGTCTCTGTTTTCCTCCATGGTGCAAGTACTCTCCACCATCTCTGTGCTTGCCTACTCTCTGAACTCCTGCCTGTTCCTTCATGCTGGCTGCCTGCCCCACTTGCCTGACTACACACATGTCAGAATGGACTTTTCTTGTTCTTTGATGGGGATGTGAGTGAAGGTCAGCTAGCATCCCTTTGCTTCCCAGGGCAGCCTCCTGTGAGATCCTGCCAAACAGATCCCTGAATAAGCCATCATCATCCCTCCTCAAGCCAAGGTTGTGGTTCTATTTCCTTTACTGCTTCTTACATGATTAAAAGTTTCACATTCTCAGACTTAGAGCAGTCAGGAGATCATCAGCTTTCACAACCCAGACTAGTTCATCCCTGTAACCATCCATTAGCTAAGGTCAAGTCCCAAGCATCTCTTAGAGCATCAGCACTTCCACCTTCAGATTTCTACTGTCCCGTTGGCTTTTAAAGAACAATTTCAGAGATTTTAATAACATTTATTAGTTAGATTTTCCCCTAATGGTTAATAAAGTAATTGCAAACTTCTTACCTGGTTATTTCAACCAGGAGCATGGGGGAGTCTGCTCTTATTAGAAGATTGCATTCAAGCAGTTGAGCTGATTTCAACATAGCACATAATTTTAGCACCTACACTCAGAGGAAAAGTTCTACTGAAGTTCTTTAGTACTGCAAGGTATGTTTCTCTTTTCTACTATTTCCTAAATTTATTAATTCTCTGTGATGCTTTTATTTCTGGACAGCTTCAGACTAGAACAATTGAAAGTTTTTTCATATAATTTTTCATGTTAATTAATTATAAACTGGCTTGGCTGGTCCTTGATGACAGCAAATGATAGAAGGATAACATCAGTAACTTTCAGCATTTAACTGTTGTGATGCCCAGGTGAAGCATCATATTAACAATACCCTGGTTAACTTTTATTTTCCTTTGCACCTTTTAACATGCTGTAATACATGGAGCACCCATTCCCATATGCTGATTTCTAGCCAAACCATGAAGGAAAAGCTACAGGAAAATATATTTAGAGAAAGGGGAAATATTTTAGCTGTCCTCTATCTATTTAACTTTCTTGAAGAAGCATCTGGAGAATCATTGCAAATAAATTATGCTTTGGGAAAAATCTTTCTTAGCTACCCTGAAATCCTCTATGCTTCTTAGCACTTCTAATACTGAAGAACAACAAGAATATACAGAGGTGATGTAGCACTGAGTCTAACTGCTAGTCTATGTTCTTTGTTGAAATGAGAGCCAGAAATATTTTTTGCAAGAGATCAGCAAACAAAATGAATAGCAGTGAGAAAATAAAAGCAAATAGTACTGTCATTATTCAATTTATCATTTGTAAAAGCATTGGTGATTATGAACATGATGCTGGATACTGCACAAGCAAAATGTAAAGATGACTTGCCACAGAAGGCTCCCCATCCCAGAAAGCATGCAAAGAGACTTAGTGAAAAGCATAAGGAGAATGAGGAAGGCAGCATCACTTGCTGAACAGCAGCTGTTGTACAATTGTAACAGCTCCTGGCAGTTTGGTTTCATAGTCCACCAGTCCTGTCCTTGCTTGCTATCTTGCCTTCAGCAGGAAAGCCAATGTGCTGATTTTCCCCTTGACTCTTCTGCTGACTATGTGGTTAAGCACCCCCTCTCTGGCTTCCTTTCTTCTCGTGTACCAAATTTCCTGTCTTTCCAGCTTAAGAGACCAAATAATTCTTGTTATACAGCATCTCCAAAAGAGATCAGTCTGCTCAAAGGATGAATCTGCCATCAATTTAAAGAATTATTATGGCATTAAACCTAACATCAGCTTGATTCTTATTTTCCCTTAAACAGATGGTAGTGCATCAAGCTGTTAAATTGCACTGCAAGAAAATTGACATTCTGTTTAAAGTTTCTATTTATCACATGAATCAATAAAATGTAGGAATGCTGCATTGGAGGAAAATTCTTTGCAATTGACTATGCATTTGTAACCTATCCAGAGCAAGGGCTCTTGATTGTGACCCCACTTTTCAAGGGTTTGGATCATGAAATATCACTAGAAAAGGAGGTTATGTGCAAATAAATCAGGACAATTACAGCAGGAAACAAACTGAATTAAGTGACAGCAAGTGCACATTAAATGTTTCACAAAGACTTTCTACTGATTTGCAACTTAAATATCTTTTACACTCTCCTCTTTGTGATTCACTTCCACAGTTTCTTACCTGGTTATTTCAACCAGATATTTTTTGTTATTTCAAACAGATATTTTTTAAATAATCCTGTGCATCACTTAGAGCACTCATAAGAGAAAGAGTGGTGAGAGTTTTTATCTACATAAAACTCTTGCTCCCGGTCAGAGGTACATGTAGAAATACAATTATGAAACGAGAATGGATGTAAAACATAAGTTGCTTAATAAAATTGAACTAGCAAGACTGTACCACTCAAAAGTACTGCCACGAGGGAAGGAAGTGAAGTCTGCTAGCCTGCCAAACAGTCTCAGAGCCCCTGCACTGGATGCCCCTGGGCCTGGTTCCCAGCTGCCATTTGCTGCCATCAGGTTTGTGCCAAAAACCCATCAGGTGTGTGGGGCCATGCCACAAGGCTGCAATGACATCCCAAGCTGTCACACTGCCTCACCACTGATGGGTAAAACAGAGCAAGGACAAAACTGGCCAGTGGGGTGTTGTACAGATTTCAGTCTTTCACAGAGGCTGAATGTCCCTGTTCTGACCTGACAGTGTTTGGGAAGATGCCCTGAACAGGCTTCTGCCCACACACACCAGAGCAGGATTTACTATAAGTAGAATGTATTATAGTCCTAGCTGCCAAGGATCTGTTTTCATCAGTTTAAATATATAATTCCTTTAAAAAATGAATAAGCTGTTGCCACAATAGAATACTCAATGGGCAATAAGTGAGTCTTACTCATCTTTGGCAAAATTGTCAGCTAAGAATAAGCACACACATATTTGTGGCTTTTGTATGAGGCCTAGATTGCACTGGAATACAGAGAAGAATTAAGGAGAAAAGCAAGGCTTGCTGTTTTGGCCTCACTTAAAATATTAGTAACTGAAGGACAGATCTGTTTTGCCACATGAATACTGAACTCTAGCTGTAGCTCTGTACAACAAAGTAAGATTTTCAGGTGCTAAGAATCTGAACTTCCCAGAGATTTCACTTGTGTTCAGGTCCAGCCATACCTGGAATAAATTAGAGCACACAGCTAGCGTGGCAGGGTAAGCATTAAAGAGATGCTCCCAATGTCCCCTGGGAAGGGATATGACTTGACCTCCTATGTCAGACAAATGTGGCTTCTCAACCCCAAGTCATGACCAAATCAGGGGTCAGAGCACACACTTCCTTAACTCCCAGATCTGTATTGTTCCTTGAAGATGTTGCTGCTTTTCCTATGAAGTTTTACCTGTGCAAAGGTCCTTGTAAAGGCTTCAGCTTCTGCCACATCACACTGTGTCCCCCCCATTCCATCTGTCACACATACTCTTTGGTTGTTGAGGAGAATGGGAACTCATATTTTAGATAATTACAGTGCAGTACATCGAAGAGCTACATACAGGCATTGAACAAAGCTCAAAAACTGACCCAGTGTGCCTTGAAAGATGCTCTAAGCTCCAAATTCTGGTAGTGTTGCCAGTAGCCTCTATCACCCACATTTAGGAGAAAATTCAGAACCTGAACATTAGTACTCAGTGTGTTGCAGATCCACTAAGCTAGTTGAAGGTGACACAGTGTCATGCTCTACTACAGCTCACTGCACCAGCTCATGGGAGTTTTCATGGAGAAGAAGTGTGGAAACAAACCTCAAACAAGGCAAGTACAGAAACCCCAAAACTGGTCATTCCAATGGACTGTTGCCAGTGTGACTGGCTAGACAGACCCACACTGAGACTTGAGGGAAAAGTTGAGAAATAGAAAGTACCTAGACTTGAGTAGAGGAGATTGTTGAACCACCATGAATACATTCTGTGTTGGAGTAAAGTATGTATTAAAGTGTTTGAGGAGAAGAGGCAACAAGCTATAGCCACAAAGTCATACGCTGAATTTCTTCCCCACCTAATCACAGGAGAACACACAGCCTTTTACAGTGATTTATGAAGCCAACAAGAACAATCCCTTACCACAGTTATACAATGGACATCAGGGTGCCTCCTGTGATCAGCACCTGACTTACACCCAGTGCTGCACATGGGCAAAAGCTTTAGCAAAAACCATTTACCTTTTCAACTTTTCTGTACCCTTGAAGCTCCAGGTGAAGTAGGAGCTTTCATCTGCCTGCTTTTGGAGTTCAGGCTGCTGGATACCCTGCCACTGCTGTGCCACCAGCTGTGTTCCTGCCTGGCCCTGCTCCCTGCATCTCCCCACTGCCACTCTCCATAGCCCATTTTTTCTGTCCCACAGCCTACCAGCCACATAAGATCACAGCATGGATTCAAGCTGCACACCTGGTGGGGAGACTTAAAAGCATTCATTACACATTTATAACTCTGCCCTGCTGCAGCTGCCAGTGTGACTGTACCTCTGGGATGGATGGAGATAGAGTAAACAATATTGTAGAAGAGAGAGGTGGCACAGGGCTCCATGGAGCCTGCTGCCAACAAGAGAGGCTTTCTGCTGATAAGCATTACTTCTGCTCAGTTACTTTTTTTTATGACTCCTATCAGACATGTTTGAGTATTTCTTGTGGCCATTGACCCCAACAAACCTGTTTTTTTGTCTGGCTCCAAACTTTTTGAATGCAATTGAAAAACAGAAGGCCCAACAAATTATACTACATGTTATTTCGCTTCTGCTATGGTATTCAGGCCTTCAGTCCCTCCTGGGAGCAAAGCCTCTTGTAAGTATGATTATGATAAATATTTCAGTTGTCTGCATGCGGTCCAATACACAAAACCTTGTGTGAGCAGGGACCAGAGCTGACAGGGCAGATAGGGCCAGCAGCTCTCCCAGGTGACTGCTCAAACAGGGCTAAGTGCTGCTGCTGGCTGGTGCTCAGACAGGGAGGAAGAAAGCACTTTGGGCAGCTCAGTAAACCCAAATCCCATATTCAATTATGGGTAGAGAATGTCTGTTTTGACTGAAACTCTCAAAATAGCTTAGTTTACTTTTCTAAGTGAGAAAGCTTTGGAAATGTGTTGTTTTTGTTGCCTTACAGCCTGGGATAAATGCTGCTCTTCTCCCTTCACTGCCCTTGGGAAGCTGATTTTCAGCTGAGATTCACTTTGCCAGCTAATGAAGGAGTCTGCATTAAATGGCAGTAGCAACAATGGGATACAGATACAGATGGTGCATTACCACACCGCTGGAGAGCAGCCAGGAGGGATCCCACTCAGCCTCATCTGCATATGGCCAGCTTTTTGCCCTGAGGGTCTCCTTTAACAGCCTGATCCTGTAGGGACACCCTGCTCACTTATATTCAGCTCTCGTTCTTGACAGCAGTAACACACAGAGAAGTTAGCATGAATGTTCTACCAAAGAGTTTTGGCATGGGTAGACTTTGGAAACTTAATCTCCCTTGAGCACAAGTGCACACATATATTTGTCACTGAGTTTGTGAAGGGCATCAGGAACTGCTTATTTTTCTTCATTCATGCTTTATATTGATTTGTTGAAAAAATAGGCGTTGCTGTAGTCTTACAGCAGAGAAACTTGCTGAAAGCAGTAAGGAAACTAGAGACAGATCTTTTATTACTGCACTGAAAATATTCTAGATGTGTGTCCAAAACACTGACTCCTGCACCTAACAGGCTTGTGGTGTAGTATAACTCATCTCTTGTATTTATGCACCCTGTATCCTTGCTAAAATGCTAGCAAGCACCAAGCTGGTTGAAAGTGCTTGTCTAAGAGGGGGGGAGGGGTTGTCAGCCAGGCCCAGGGGTGATTTACAGAGCAGCACTTGGGAGGTCTGGAGGTGCCATGCGTGTGCTGCTGAGAAGGCCTGGTGAAGCAGCTGGCACGCTGATGCTCAGCCTCACCCCCGCAAATGCCTCGCACCAAACCCACACGTGCTCTGCAGCTGCCTCTCCCCTGGGACCCTCACAGCCTGGCAGCAGCACAGGTAGGGGAGGTCACCCAGATGTGCTTTATGCGGCCATGTGCCCTCAAATTTGGCTGGAACATTCACTATGTAAAGGAGGAGCAGGAATTGTGAAGGGGAGTGTTGCTAGAAATTCAGAAGATGGGGAACCTGCCAGTATCCCAGCTGTGGGAACTGTGGAATAACAGCAGCTTTTCAATTGTATTTTCAGGTACACTCTAACCCTGAGTTCCACTCCTCATGCTTGGGGTTTTGTGGTGCAGATCCTGATCACTCCTGATTTGCCTCTGTGATGTTGCCTGATGTCGCAGGCACCAGGAGAGGAGAAAATCTGAATGGACAATGCCCAGGGATGCATCCAGTGGGTGATGCCAGCACCACACACAGGGAATGAGGAATGGAGGCCAACAGGAGAGGCTGCTAAGGAGTGGGGTAGGCAGCATCAGTGGAAAGAGTGGAGTGGCAGTCACAAGTCCTTTCCATCCACTCCCATCTGTATTCTTTTCTCCTGGACACTTTTGCCACAGCAATAGGGCTGTGTATTTGGCTGTTGTAATTAGCAACAGCCTTGTATTTCTACATAGGTTTCCCTGTTGGGAAGTGATTGTTTATATATTATTGCAGAAAGACAATGAGACTCAGATTCCCCCTGGATAAATATAATTATTATTATTACTGTTGTTGTTGCTGTTATTTATTATCTATTCAGTGCACTTTCAGTATAATTCCTATATTTCAAAAAAGGAAGCACACAGATGGGAAAGGGACAGACAATCCACGGTAAATACCTGGCAAGTGCTAGGAAAGAAATATGGTGCAGGAATTCTTGCAGTAAGCCTTGCCAGAGGGAGGACTTTCCATGAAAATACAAAAGTTAAAACCAAACATGTAGCAACAAAGGAAGATTTAATTAAATGAAAGTACAGAACAAGTAAGAGAAAAGCTGAATTCTGGCACCTAAACAAAAGCACGAGGAAAAATTTAAGATAAAACATTAATTAAAAGGTGAGAGTAAAGGGACTAAACACAGCTAAGAAAAGGTTGGTTGGCGTTATCTACTCAAGAACAAAAAGTCTTGGGGAAAGTTTGGGTTGCTTATGTTTGCTGGAGGAGCTGTAGATAGTGCCTTTGAATGTTTATGTCTGCTCTCCAGAAATAGTATTATTGTAAGATTATTTTGCTAATTGTATGACATTCTATAATCTGTTTTTGTTAGACATGGTACAGCAACTGTGATGATATCAGGCAGTCATTTTTTGATTGTGATGTTTAAATGTTCCCAAAAGCATGGCTCTTCAACTGTGTAACAGCAAACTCAGAGCATCTGTAGTGAAAGAGTCTTGTGGAAAATGCAGTTCAAACTGCTAAAAGCATGCTTTAAAATTCAAGCTAGTACTTGGCACTGTTAAATTACAACACGGCACCCTAGAAACTGGCACTGCCACTTGAAAATAGATTCTGGCTCATTGAAGTGTTCTTTAATAGAAATCTTCAATATCAGAAAGGGTAAAGAATTTTCACAGTCAGCAGAAGTTATGTGCATCTGTGTAAAATATTTTGTAAAACATGGCCCAAGAGACAGTGTCCTCCTTTGAAGTGATTTTTTTTTTATTCCAGTGGGTACCTTACAAAACAGAGATACCCTGTGAGGAAATAGTAAGCCTCAAGATCTTCGCTGGAGATGTGTCCTGGACCTCAGTTCTAAAATGGACCTTCATATTGAGGGCTAAGTTCTGGCTACATCAGTGAAGAGGCCTGAGCAGAGCCCTGTGGAAACAATCATCTCTGCTGTCCTTTTTCCTTTTTCCTTCAGCTCTTCAAAGCAACTTGAGAGCTGCACACTGATCTTTTACTGTGTAATCCCATCAGTCCCAATTGTATGGGCATCTCCTGCTGTGTGGCTCCCGTGTGAAGCACACTTTGGTATGGGAGCAAGATTAGAAATGGTGCTGTGTAGGCATGGGGATGCAAACTGAGAATCTGCAGTGCTCCTCTCCCTCCTGCTCTATATATTCTTGGAGTTATTCAGTGGCAAAAAAACTGAGAAGGATGCTTTTTAGGTGGAAATTCTTAAGGCTCAGTGCACATTCCTTTCTGATGTTAAAGGTGTCGATTTAAGTCATGCTTTTCATTTAGAGCAGTTCAAGTAAATTTTCTGCCAGCATCTTCAGTCAGCCATATTCATGTTTTTCTTGACTTTGTTATCATCTTCCCTGCCCATCACCTTCCTGCTGAGCACAGTCACAGGCTGGTAAGCACAGTCTTATCACTGGTGCTGATGCTTAGCATGAAGTAACGTGTACCTCTTTGAATATCGCTGCACAGCCACTTCTGGGTGCTTTCATTTTCTATGTTAAAGCAGCAGGAAGCCAAATTAATGCAAGTCTCAGTTCTCAGTGCAGCACAGGTGGGTATGTGGTGTCACCTCCCAGGGCACCAAGGTATGTTCCTCATACCTTCCTGCCTGTTATGCTGCTTGTTTGATATTAAAGGCACCAGGAGTGTGCAAGTAAAATACTAGAAGTATTTTCAATCTTGGTGAACTGGAGGCAATGCCAAGGGATGCCCCATCCCTGGAAATGCTCAAGGTCAGGTTGGATGGGGCCCTGAGCAACCTGATTTAGTGGTTGGCATCTCAGGTAAGGATGTGGGGGGTGGAAGTATATGATCTTCTTTAAGGTCCCTTCCAATGCAAGCAATTCTGTGATTCTGTGAATTAAAAAATGCAAGAGGGGTAATTGTGTCCAGTCTCCTGATAGAAAAGATATTACCCAAGTATTTCTATGCAGTGTAGCCAAATAATTGCATTCCTGGCTCAATTTAATGATTAAATGGTCCAGAATAGGGATTTTGTCCAAACACATCTCTTCCCCTCAATTCTCTTTTAGAGAGGCTTAGATGTAGCTGATTGACTGTCTGAAAGTTATTTATAAACCAGCAGGTTCATATTTGGGAGTTTGAGAGTAACTTGCCTTCTGTAAGCTGAAGAAAAAAAGTACTTCCTTTGTAGTTCATTCTCTATTTGTTTCTAATCAGTCAAAAAAAAGAGACAAGATTAAAGGCTTGGACTACAGTCATTAATTTTATGGAAAGCTGTTCAATCTGCAGTAGAAGAAATTAAAAAGAGTGAGAGTCTAGAAGAACTTAATGAAGAATATGAAAAAATGGGGAAGCTCTTTCTACAGGGCAACTTTAAATTTCTTTAGCCTTGAAAAAACTATATTATTAGGGTGATTTGAAGAGAAGAATAATAAATCAGAAACTGAGGTGCTGGGATCTAGCTGCTTAAGTATATTTTGTTCAAATGCAAATGCCATTGTACCACAAAGCTGTCTATTTCTGCAGGGTGTTAAAGGCTACCCAGGATCTTCTGACTGATAGAAGGTTACAGTGAGCTTGTGCTTACTGCAAGGAATATTCCCTAATTCCTCTGCCTTGATGTTTCGTACTAGTGAATGTCTGAAGCTGGAGAGATTCTTGAATCCCCTTTTAAGTCAGCAGGGAATTGGGGTCCTTAAATTTATGTGCACATTAGAGCCCATTGCTCTTAGGTTCAGGTCATTTGATATCTCTGGCACCTGCAGATAAGCACTCAGCAGTACTGACCAGCACTGACAAGCTATCCATAGAGCAGGCAGCTTCTCAGAGCTTTCACAGGTCTTTCACATGGCACAGAATTATGGAGCTGTGCAGATATTCAGTCTGCCCTCACAGTTGTTAATGCTGTGGCTGGGAAGTTGCAATGACTTCTGTCCTGGTTTTGGTGTGACCATTTCAATTTTTTTTCATCTTCATTGTCTCTTTTCCAAATACACTTTTATTGTCAGGAGTTCATATTTCACCTTTTTTTTTTCCAGTTGTCAGCTGCTGAAATTCCAGGATCCTGAATAGTTAAAACTCACATTCATGTTTATCTTTGGCTTCAGAATATTTTTTTTTAAACTAAGGAAGGAAAATTTCAACCACAGTAATTTTTCAACCTGTTTGTAGCAGAGATATAGTAATATCTATAATTCTGACTAACCTATATAGCTATAGCTACAATTCTATAGCTACAATTCTGACTTTAGAAAGACTTGCATTTGCACTAATGCGTGTTAAGCAGGTCATAAATGTTTCCTGGGAGATGGGAAGATTTAAAACATGTTCCAAGCCAAAGAATCATTGTCTGTAACAGCCTTTTAGAACACCACAGCTCTGAATTTGGCTGTTGAATGGACTGCGATCATTATTATTGCATCTTTTAGTTACAGAGAGAGAGACACAATAAGCAAGTCATGACATTAAAATCAATGCCTACCAGTTCTATGAAGGAAGCCTTTGGGCAGACCTTGCCCTCTGTAAGGTGTAAGCTGTAGCAGAGTATCATTTTCTCCTGCAGACCATGCTGGGGTATGCTATCTCTCCCTTTCTTCCTTCTCTGTCTGGCAGGGAGATTCATGTGTTCCCTGGGGCTTTGCAGAGATGTAGCAGGGAAGTGAAAGGAGAAGGAGGAGGTGGTAGAGGGGCAGGATCTCAAGGGTTTCCCTTGTGGCTGTGGTGCTCCCCCCAGCTACCCTTACTGGATGCCCTGTGCTGATGGGCCCCAAGTCGTGGGGCTGCTCTCCAGCCCCACAGTGTGAGAACACAGATTTCCTCCCTGCGTGGCATACCTGGATGGAGAGGCAAGGCAAAGAGCTCTACCTCACATTTCTCATTCATATGGAAACACCTCTATCCTTGTAAACAGAACCATTCTAAATTTTCTGTAGCAAAATGTGGCAGGCACATTCTTCTCTCTCTCAGGATTTGTTTCCTAGAGGAGCACAGAGAGAAGAAAGAGAAAACAATTTCTATTTCTGCTCCTTGTTTTTCCCATGTGGAATGTGTTTGGAGAATTGTTTACCTGGAGTGAGTGCTTGATTGGATTCTGGTGAGGATTGTTTGAGCCTGATGGCCAATCCAATCCATCTGGGGCTGGACTCTCGTGAGAGGGTCACGAGTTGTGAGTTAGTTAGATATGGTAGTTAGAAAAAGTAGGTATGTAGTTTTAGTATATCCTTTAAATAGTATATTAATGTATTATAGTATAGTTATAATAAAGAAATCATTCAGCCTTCTGAACTAGAGTCAGACATCATCATTTCTTCCCCCCAGGTTCTCCTGCATTTACAATAGTAAAACGCTGAAAATTAGATTCTCTTTATATTCAGGGTAATGGCATGAATCTTCATGAGTGTTCAAAATTTAATGTGGCTTGTTTTCCTTTCTCATGTTTAGGGGGAGGCACATTATGTACATTGTAATAAAATGTAGGCATACAAAAGTAATCAAATTTTGAGTGTCAGAATAGGTAAAAAATATTCTTGTTCACAGTCCTATGATGATAGCATAAAATGATGTTTGGTATTAGATTAAATATGAAAGAAAATACTAGATCACAAACCCTTTAAATGAGAATTGATTCTTTCTGTGGAAAAAAAACCAGCCCATTACAAGAAAAATAATAAAACCCGATGCAAGTCTGAAAATTACTATGTATTGCTTTACTGTATGTAAAACTGACAGAGGAGCAATTTCTCAGCCTCTGATGAATAATCCTTTCTGACCTTCTGAAATGTTTCTCTTCTGAATAAACATTAGAAACTGTAGATAATTTATGAGAATTAGGATATATTGCCCAAGGTGCACTCATGAGTGATTAAATGATCTCTGTAAACTGATTTGCCATGCATCTGACTTGTGTGTGGGAGTAAGTAAATGGTTTGGTGCACTGATAATGGGACTACATTTTTATTACAAATTCTGTTGAAATTGAAACAGGCTGCATTCAGCCAGATACCAAAGGACTTTAAACAAATTCCAGACAGAAACCAGGTCTTACCCTAGTACGTGTCTCAACTACTAAGCATCAACATTTTTCTGTTATGCTGCCTAAAACTTTCTTTCTAGTTAATGAGTGTTTTGGCTCCTTTGGGTAGTTAAATTCTGCACTAAAGGCAGGCAGCTCCAGAAGGACCTCACAGGTCTAAGTGAAGGAATAGAAAAAAAGGCACGCAGTCATCAATATAGATTCTCTGTTAAAGCAAAGTGCCTCCAGACAAAAATATCTGTGCATTTGGGAGGCTGAGCTCAAAACTGGCAGTTGCATCTCCACAAGGTGATGCTGAAGTTGCTGGTTCTGTGGAACCATGGGCAGTGAAATGCCCTCAGAGTGCTGGGTGTTGGGAATAGGCTGTATAGGCCAGGTTTTTCCTGTCAGCATCCCTTCAGCTGTGTTTACTTAAACAAGCAGACACAACCTTCCAGCAGTGTTGTTGAACATTAGGATACTCTAGAGGGGTTGCAAGATCTGTATTTCCTATAACCTGTAGATTTTCTTGTATCCAGATGACAATTTTCTCAGCGTGATGTCTGTATAAAATCCCTGGGTGAGATACCAGCTTGCCATCATGTGTTGACGTAGGTTGCAGTACAGCTTGCAAGCCCCACTGTGCTAATTGTGAGCCTGAGCATCAGTTAGTTACAGTGACTAACTATAGTGTTATAGTGACCAACTCCTAGCTGCCCGTATTCTTTCTGGCTATTTTTCTTCACATTGGCAACATTCATTCGTGTATATATATGCACGACCAGTTTTGATTTCCTGTCTTGTGTCTTGCAGAGAGGTTTCCAGATGATTTTTGGGGTGTTTATTGTGATGGCTGAGTGGCTTTACTGAGTTTTTGGTAAAGGGCTGAAACTCTGACTGTGCACAGAGACTGAACTATTCCCATCCAGACAAATTCTGTTCTGTACTACCATAGTTGGACATGAGTTACTAAAATTCTGTGTTCACATAAAACATAATGCTTCTGGGGTACAGATTAAAGTGAACAGGATAAATGGTTTTATATATATATTCCTGTGTGTTTTCTGTAGCGATGTGAACAATTAGTTTGTCATATGCCATATTTCTCATATTTCACAATCACAAAAATAAAAAGATTGAACTATCCATTAATAAAAAATGAAATTCTTTGAAGGTTTTAGATAGAAATCTGGAAAGATAACATTTATTCCCAAGAAATTAGAATTGAAAATAAATGCATAATTTAAAGCTATTGTCAAGTGATTTCTTGCTTAATTGGCTGTAAAACATTAACTGAGTATTCTACATGCAGCCTTCAGTAACAAAGCAGAACATGGATACTGTATATTATGCATAATATGTAATAAATAGTTATGTATGATCTATATTGCATAATCTAAATTAAGACAATCCACTATAACTGCATATCCAGATTATTGATAAATCTTCTTTCATTCAATAGAAAACAATTTTGTATACTTAAGCAAATCTTATTTTCAGCAGCAGAGAAACATATTTCCCAGGTTTATAGGAGGATAGAAAAATATCAGCACGTCTAAATCTGTGTATATTTCATATCAGTTCCAAGAAATGTCTATCCTCATTTATCCAGATATATACAGAGATCTGCAGAACATTAGATACTTAGGAAACACTCCCATTCTGGTTAGAGCTTTATCTGATGAATCATGAAATTATGGAATATCCTGAGTCAAAAGGGACCCACAAGGATCATCAGGTCCACCTTTTGGCCTTGCACAGGACAGCCTCAAGAATCACACTGTGTGCCATTGACCAATGACTGTGTTGTCTTCCAGGTGTTTTTCAGTACCCCCCAGAATAATCTTGTCCATGATTTTACAAGACACTGAAGTGAGACTGACAGGCTGCAGGTACCAGGCTCAACTTTCTTGCCCTTCTTGAAAATTGTGACAATGTTTGCCAGCTTCCAATCAACAGGGATCTTTCCAGATTCCCAAAACTGTTAAAAAAAAAAACATTGAGAGAGGTCTTGGAATGACTCAGACAAGTTTTTGAGTACCATGGGATGAATCCAATCAGATCCCATAAACCCACAGAGATCTAGATGGAGCAGCAAATCCCACAAGTTTAGGGTTGACTGAGTGTTTATCATTCTTGCAGTCATTGTCCTGCTGCTTGAGGTCCCCCTGAGCCTGTCATCAGTGTTGATGGCTGAGGCAGAGAAAGAATTTGATACCTCTGCTCTGTGTCCCTGTTTGTGAAATGACCATCCTCATCAAGTGAAAGGCCAGTATTTTTTTCTGGTCTTCCCTTTGCCATAAATATATTTTAAAACACTAAGCTAGATATCCAACCTCTTAAACTCTTCTTTTTCCTTGCCTTCTTTTTGTTCACCAGCTGGCCTGAATTCTAATAATTTAACCACCTGTGATTTTAACTACTAACTCCGGAAACCACGATTAAAAAGGCTTTAGGAAATGTGTTATTTGACATAAGTAGACATAACCCTGTTCTTTCCAGACAGAAAACAGAGCTTTCTTATGCCATGATACTTAATAGCTTATAAGTACATAATTACCTTAATGTAAGGAAAATAATCTCCTTCAGATGATTCAGCTGGCACTCAACCATCAATCCATTTTTTGTTTATACTAATTCTTTATACTTGCCTGACACCTTTGTTTCGTTTACAGACAAATCTAGCACCACACTTCCTAAATGCAGAAAGGAAGATGCAGGGGAGGCATCACTAGCTGTTGGTAAGCATATGTTCTGTGACAAGAATGCAGTTGTATGATGTGGTTGCTCGGATCTGTTTTGAGGGATAATCCTAAACAAAGGATCTTTCATGGTACTTTGAGTCTAAGGACCTGTATTCCACTTGCCCTAGTGGTATGACAGAGAAAGATGAAAGGGGACAGATTATGGCAGCTAAATGAAGCGTACCCTCCAAATTATTTAACTGTTTTGTAATAAAAATCAGGTTTGTTGCAGTCTGAAGCATGATCTGAAAAAAGTTCTAGAGGTGTCTTACTGGAGAGAAATTCTAGCATTAAATAGAACACAAGTCTACTGTCAGATGTAGCTTTTTCACCTTGTAAAAAAAAGTTAAATTAGAACTGTTTAGAAAATTACAAGTTGCATTTTTGTCACGTCCTCTTTTTCTGACACTATGTGCACTGTGGTGCTCTAATATCCAACATATGTAGCAAGTTGAATCATTAACATTTATTACTGCCGAGTTCTAACATGGTGGAGTGTTTTCATTGCTTGAGAAGTTATTTTGGTGATATATCACATAGCTGTGTGATCATAGGAGGTATTAAATTAAATAGGATGTATTCCTTAATTTATCCAGCAGGGCTTTTAAAGCTTTGATGGAGCAGATGACATAATGTTATCTTTTGATGTCTGGAATAACATTTAAAATTTCAATTTTACATTAATTTCTAGAGACATTCAGTGACTGTTCCTCCATCAAATGGAGATTCAGCATAACTGTCAGATGTTTGGAACAGTCCAGATTTGTTGTTTGACACTCAACCACAGTTAGGAAAGTAAGTCAGAGATTATATGCATTTCTGCCTCATTCCCATATTACACAATACACTAATAAAAATGCAAATAGCATGACAAGATCTCTGCAGCCTATAAGTAAGATTGAACTTTGTGTGAAGAAAGGTATTTTGTTGGTTTTGAGACCAGTTGCTTCAAGCAGGAGGGTAACAACAAGATTTTTTTTAGTAAATAATAAAGTGAAGTTGATTCCATGTTTGCAGACTTGGAAAGACTGCAGGTTGTTATGTAATTTGGATCTGGAGTTTCAAAAGACTTGTTAAAGAAATAACAGAGTTGGAAGAGTCAGTGAAAGATGAGGTTTGTTATCTATAAAGTTTGTCTGTGCATCTGTGATAGAATCTTCTACTGCAGCATCTTTCTAAGCTCAATTCTTATGTTTTTCTTTTGCAGGCAAAATGTAGGTAAATGTTGACAACATTAATAAATATGAATAGGGTAAATGTGGCTTCTAGGAAAGCAGTAGTAAAATCTGTCTAAGCGGATATTTGTAGTTACCTGCATACCAATTACTTTCTAGCCACAGAAGTTTATCTGCCTCAGAGAAAGGTGAAATAGAGAATTGATTATTTTCTTCAGATCCACTCCTTAATCACACCTTAATTGTTGCAATGCTGAATTCTACAAGTCTGAGAATCTTTCTGCTGACTTTCATGAAGGGGAATGAAATGTGAAAAGTTCTGTCCTCAAGACCAGGACCAACATCCATCAGGATCACCTGTTTTGTCGGTGATCCTTGCCAGAGCTGGGCTGTGCCTCACCATGTCTAGTCCTTGGTTCCTTTCCCTCTCCTCTCCCAAGAGCCTCTCCCCTCAGCCCCGTTTTGGAGACACCATTCCCTCACACACCAACCTGACCTGTGCCCATGGTCACTTCCACCATGGGGCTGTGGTGACTCAGGGAGTCCAGAGCAGTGGTGGCCAGCGCTGCTGGGGTGCTACCTGTGCTGAGACAGCAAAAATAACAGCCAAAGAAGGGATTGTGCAGATGTCATCGCAACTTGGAGGCTGAAAAAAAGACCAGAATTTACTCAAAAAAAGCAATTTGTAGGCACCTGGAAAATGATAAGGAAATGAGTAAGAACCAGCATGGATGTACCAGGAACAAGTCATGTCAAACTGATTTAATTTTCTTCTCTGACAGAGTGAATAAGGGAGAAGTAATAGAAGTAAAATAATTTGACTTTTATGGATTTTTGTGCTCCTTCACTGTATCTAAGAACTAGGGGAATATGTAGTAAGTGAGACTATCAGGAAATGCAGAATTGGTAAGAAAAAATCTACTCTAGAATAGAAAATTAATGCTTTAATATCAAGCCAAAAGGCAAAAAATATCAAACATGATTCAAAGACCTTTCTTGAGTATAACACTATTCATTACTTTCATCAGTGATTTCAGTAAAGGAATAATGTTTTACCTATGCAGAAGGTATATATTCAAAAGTCTGTAAATGCATTGGAAGACATGATCAGGTTATCAGATTCTTTAGGAATTACCTAACAGTTCATTTGAAATTAATGCCAAGTTTAGAGGGGCAAGATTGTCTGAACAGCAGAATTGCAGGAAAGGATTTAAGCATTATAGAGGATTGCAAACTAAATATGACTCAATATGTCATGCTGCTGGAGTGACACACACCAGAGTGGATGCATCATCAGAGTCTTGAAATAGGAGTACCCAAAACGATTTAGCACAGAATTCTGAAGATCAGGAGGGATGTACATCAAATGTCAGTATCCAGAGTGGTGAGGGAACAGTAAGTTCATATTTAGTGATGAGAATACTTAGGAGATCAAAGTTTTTAGTTACATCAAACAGTGTAATAAACAAAATTAAATGCCCTGCCATGTGCTGCAGTTAGGGCAAATAGTAATGGACTTAAATGATAGCAAGCAGACTTAAGCAAGTCACTAGAAAAAGTAAGAAAAGTACTCTAACACCGATATGGGACAGGCAATGGTGAGATTAGGGCATTTCAGTCTGGGAAGTCTGTTTAAAAACAGACTCAAGGAATAGGCACATAGTGTGATTCTTGGGGCTCCCCTGTGCAGGGCCAGGAGTTGGGCTTTGATGATGCTAAGAGGTCCCTTCCAACTCAGACATTTTGTGATTCTGTGACTAATATTAGGAATGACAATTCTCCCTCTGGGCCAGAAGATAGGTTAACTAATATTGTGGTGTCCATTTCTGCCATTATAATTTCTGTGAGGATTTTTCCATAGTAAAATATGTAAAAATGTTATCTAATTACGTGGACAAGTTGTGTGCTAGGTCCACTAATTTGTTCCCTGGGAAAATGAAAACAAACCTGAAGGAAATTGAAAACAATGGACCTAAATATAGGTAAAACACTTTAAGAACCAAGTGCAAAAGTGGAGTTAGTGCTGGAAAGGTTGTGCACCATATTTCTGACAATACCTGCTTGAAAGCTTAAATTCCAACATTTATACATTAATCACTTTGAATATTTAAGCATACTTCTCCTTTCAAAATATACACAATCAAGATCAAACACTTTGCTTAAGGTGATTGTGTTGCTCAGTCCTCACTAATAATAAATCTGTTTGCTCTACTTTCGTAGAAAAACTGGGTCATTATGAAAAACTGAAGAAATCTCTGAAGGTTTGTAAATACCTTCTCATCCAGAGGTGCCACATTCCTGCATCCTACCCTGTGTCCAGTACAGTGAATGTGTACTAATGCAGTGAAGTAATAGCTCACTCTTTAAGTAATAAATAGTTTTTCAAAACATAGAACCTGCTGTTTTGGAAAGAGAGGGTCAGGGATTTTGTGACTTACTAACATTTTCTCTGCAGTTATCATTGTCTGATACTAAGTCTTTCATTTTGGGGGAACTGAAAAAAATTTCTAAGGCCTGAATCAGAGAGCCCAAAATGGTAGAAAGATTTCTATTGAGTGAGGAGTAGCACCAGTCATACAGTCAAGTGCTATAGCATATATTCACTCAATAACTGACTCGTGCTGGAGTGTTAATAAAGTAACTTATTCAGTAGAATATTAGGAATATTATCTCTAAATCTACACTATATCAGTATCACAAACTGCTTAAATTGCTCTTTCCCTTAACATAATGTGAGGAATAGAAAGAAACATATTGCTGCTCATATTTATATGATTAAGTATTTTGGATGTATATAGTTATTAAGTGTACTGTTTTTTACCTATGAGAACAGACAAGCAGTAGCCATAAAGGCCAAGGCAAACTGCTAAGTAAGGAAACAAAGAAAGCATCCTAGCCTGAGATTTCCATAGGAGAGTGAGTACAACAAAATTGTGAGGAATGTCTTTTCCAGCAATCTACAGTGTACTTCTCCTTGGGTAGTCTAAGAGTAACCAACAGTTTAAGGGGCATACACAGAAAAATGTATGTGCAGCTATTTTAGCCTTTGATTTGTTGATGACTCTCTTTGTATTCTTACTGTGCTTATGTGGCTGCTCAGAGTCAGTGGTCTGTCTGATCCTGCTCTCAGAATGCTGGATTTTGGCTACTCCATTTGTCATCCTTTGCCATGTATTTGTACTGAATTGCTCCTCTAAAAGAACAGATAGCAAACCTTGGTTTTGTCATGAGCAAATTTAAATAGAAATGTGGCTTTCATTGAGAATGCTGATGAAAATATTTTCAGCAATGTACCAAAATGGTAGACAGAATGGGAAAACTATTTCTGAGGAATTTGCTTTCTTGATGAAATCATCAGCAGTGAGTGATAGCAGAACTTTTATTGCAAATCCAGCACTGTCTCATTAGATTCCTTTCTTTTTTAAGACTAGCAAGCACTAAATCTTGTCCTTTAATGAAGGCCCAATCACTATGGCATAACAATTCTAACTAGAAGAGTAGGTATTGACTAAAGCTGGTTAGATTCCCAGCTGAGGTAACCAAATGCAACACTGTGCTGGACTTCATCTGAACAGGTGGTTCAAACATTTTTAATGGTACCAAATGGTACTAGAAAATTTGGCCAATGTCTGTTTTTAGGAAACATTATAGAATTACAGAATTAAAATGCACAGGCAGCTGAGATATTGGCAATGTGGCAAGTGAGAAGTTGTTTAAATAACTATGGGATCACCATGCTATCTTCCAGAGCCACTAAGAGTAAGTAGCTGATCTGAATTTAAATATCTTCATGGATTGCACTAGAGTTGACAGGCTTACTGATTGTGCTTTGAAAATTAACAGAAGAATTTTTTTGCTTCTCAGTAGAGGCTCATCTATAAAAATACCTAGATATCTGGTTGTACTAATGAGTTACCCTAGGCCTCCTCTCAGTATTTCTATTACTAGTTAAATACATAATCACAAACACTGTTGCAACCTCTGAAGCTTTCAAGGGAGAAAGTTACACAGCTTTGTCCTGTCCTCTTCTACAGTGTTTAATAAGAGCAATTAGAAGTTCCAACAGTGATGATTTTTTTTTTTTTTCTAGCGGGGTAATGAATATTTCTAGTTGTTTTTTGGGGGGTTTATTAACAATGTTTTTCTTAAATGTTCTCTGGGAAATGTCTAAGTGATTATGAAGCAACTGAGTCAGTGTTCTATCATAATCACATTATTTTTCTATACTTCATTTCTAAGTTCATTTCTAAGTGGGGTAAAGCATTTTACTGCGAGAAGTTTCTTGATTGCAAGTAGTGACTTCTGTGATTTTCATTATTCCTTCTACAGTCAGGATTTATGTTTGAGAAGAGAAACCAAGGTCATCTGCTATTAGGTATTGCAGTAATTAATTACATGACACTAATATAAATCTTGCCTTTTTGAAGAGAGTAACTGGTCAAAACCTGGGATTAATGACTCAATAAAGTAAGCTGTGCTTTTTATCTCTTGAGAGAATATAATGTTTAATGTTGGAAGTATGGATATAAATCGGTGGATAAGGTTCATGAATACAACAGTAGCAGAGTAATAAAATATGTTTCTTAAAATGGATGCAACACAGCCCTTTTTACTGTGGAACACATTTTCATAAAAGAATAGTTGCATATAATTGGATATAATAATTTCATTTTATTTTTCTTTAAAAACAGGCTGAAGGCTGGGAGATTCCAAATGGCAAATTCTCGTGTGTCTTATCCTCTATGATGTCATGCTACAGAAATACCTCTAGTGTTTTTCAGATTTTAGTTAAAAACTCAAGAACTGCTTCTCCTTGCCCCTTCATTTTAAAGGTAATTATTTGAATTCTGTATTCCTTCCTATGGTTCTAAGTCTTAATATTTTGATTTAAATGGCAAATATTCCAACCCTTTATTGCAGATAAATCTGCTCAGACCTATTGATTATTTAACTGTCAGAGCTGACAGTTAATGAGATTTTTATTAGATGAGTAAGTGTGGGTTGCTGTATTACTGAGAAAAAGCTTGTGGTTTCAAACAACAGCTACTTATCTGCCTTTACTCCCACAGGTATTGGGCATCTTTCCTGGTATATTGCCAAGGAATAAAGTGGCATAATACAGATTTCAAGGGACATTAATATGAAATGGGAACAAGCTTTCACCTAAATTATTTGTGAGCTGAATTTAGGCTGATGGGTGTATCAGCAGTTCCTTGTTAACAGAAAGCTACTTTTTAAACCCATGAGCTAAGTATAGCAAATCAAAGTGGGCTAGCAAGGTGTGAGTGGAGCAAGAGAGCTCTGGGTCTGAAGTCAGAGCAAATTGCTTTGTGGCACCTGCGTGCAGGGAGTGGAGCTAGAAATGTAGGCAGTGGCAGAGCACAGAGGGGTTTCTGGCCACCCAGGGCAGCCTGTGAAAAGCCATTGTTCTGACTGGTCACATCAGGAGAACCCCAAAAATCAGGAGAACTCCCAAAATGAGAGCAATGTGTTCTGCCCGGAGACACGTGGTTTCTCTGGCAAGTGCTTCTGTAGTCATTTGTGTGACGAGGTAAAATTGTGCTTTTCTCTTGAGGGTTTTCTGGTTGTCCAAAGGCTCTTACAGGCAAGCTTTTGGCTTGAGGAGCCCTATTCAGCCATGACTTTAATGTGGAGTGAAATTGCTGAAAGGACATCTAGTGAGTAACAGCTGTCATGTTTTAACCTCACCCATTTAGCAAATTTGCATGAATTCCACCATTCTGCATTCAAGACTAGAGCATGACCAAGTTAATGTGACTGCAGGCTATTTGGTATCATGTCCTTAAATGGGCTTGGAGGCAAATAAAAAGAGAGCAGGAGTTATTCACAGAGCCTAAGCTATGCTGGCTGAAACTTTATCATAATGATTGTGCATCTGTACAAGCTCATCTTTTCCAGCATGAAGAATCTGACTGTACACAAAGTATTGTCAAGAGTACTGAGTAAATAAGCTAAAAAAGAAACACTCTCTCTGATCACTTTCCCTCTCAGTCATCTTGGATTTAATTTGTAACAATAGCGGATAAAACCCTTACAGTTTTTTATCTTACAGTCTTATATCATGCTTTAAATAATACAAAACTTGCGTCAACTCTATTAACATCACAGGCTGGGTCAAGCATGTTTGGCACCCTGTTTATAATACTTGAACTGATAAGTATTTATTTCTGTCATCAGGTCAAATGTTTAGCAGTGGTAATATTTCAGAAGCACGTAATCTTTACTTAGCTATTTTATTTTTTGTTCTAATAGGCAAGAGAGCAGGAAACTATTTCTGTGGGAATGACAGAGGATAACAGAGGGGGGTTCTTGATCTTCAGTGGGATGCTTTTAATCTTTCCAAAGAATGTCTTGTATTGAGACTAAAATCAGACACTGTAGCAATGCTGAGGCAGTGTTTTCTGCTCAGTACATGTGCATAGCTGAACTGCTGTGTGCTCTACTTCTGTCTAGATAGACACACACCTTGCACAAAAGTAGCTCCAATGCTGCTGCTAGAGCTCTGTCAGTACAGTCTGCTTTCTACTTCCAGGTAAAGTCAGTGGCACAATGGTCTCAGGCACTAATTTGTAACTAGAATGACAAGGTACTTATGTGAGCTAATCCATCTAGGGCTGCTTGAGAATAAGTTCACCCATGCACATCTTCTGAGGAATGTGAACTTCTACTTAGTGCTAAGAGCTGTCTCTGGTATCTTGTTCTGCCCAAGACTCCTGACGGGCTGTAGATTGTAATGAATTTCACTTTAACATTTATCAAGGCAAGTCAAAGAAATAATCCCAAAAATGTTAAAGTCAAGGTAGGTGAGATCAATCACTGAAGTGATTGTAGAAAGTTAAAATGAAATGCATGGTTTCAGTTACTCATAGATACTCAGTAGTACCAACAGACTCACTGGAGTGCTTACAGATCACATGTGTTCTGTGGAAGAAATGTGCTACAAATGACTGTCAAGAAAACATGAAGATAAAGGTCTTGCTACATAGCAAGACACCTACAATCTAAATCATTGCAGCCAAGTTTCAGTCAGAGCTACAGTTTTCATAGGTTTCTATCCTTAAAATATAAAGGAAACCAACATTACAAGGTCTTGACAATAAATTGCAGTGAAAAAAAGTACCATATTCCTCCATTTCAACAATTTCGAATACAGACGTAGTATGTGATGGCTCATTTGTGCCTAGGGATTTGAAAAGGACACAGGAAGAAATCTGAAATAATCTGCGGTCCTGTGGATATAAAGTAATTCCTCCAGCACACACTGGTGTGGAATTGGTGAGGCTGTTGGCACCCTCAGGGATGCACCCTGTGCATCATGGTGGAATGTGGAATGCTCAGTGCAAGGCTCTAGTGACAATAGGGAGCAGGGAATGTGCCAATGTGTGCATTTATTCCCTGAGCACATAGGCACTCTGCACATCAGCAATCTGTTTTTCACATCTGAAGATATATTCTTTTGTAACTGAAAAATAAATGTTTTCTTCTGCCCAATAAGTACTGAAGATATAATCAGCTCAGTGCTTAGAGTCAGCCAGACTGCAAGTATCTTTAAATGGGATTTATATGGAGCTGCATATTTACACAAGAACATCTTTTTTTGGTTATACAGACATCCTGGTCTTTTCTATGGCTTGATATTTTATCTAGTGAGAAGAAGTTTTTCCAGCTTGTAACCTCCAGATACTTTTTGGTTTTATGAATTACTTATTGTCTGGAAGAATTTTCCTGGTTTCCTTATAAAACCAGGCTCATTCTATTTTTTTATTTTTCCAGGAGAAATGTAGCTAAGAAAATTGCAGAGTTTTGAATGGTGAGAAGATATGTAGGTCACTGAAGGTGAGATGAAAATGAAATGGTTCTGATTTTTTAAAATAGAACATGAAACTGAAAATTTGCATTCCTCTATAGACATTTCAGAGGTGTTTAAACTTTTACTGAATAGCACTTAATCTGTATTTTTTCAGAGCAGGGAGACACTCCACTGCTCTCAGCATGTCAGCTAGTGCTAAGGAACACAGTGTCATGGGAGAGAGTGGGAGCTTCAGACAAAGTTTATTATAGAAGCCCTCCCTCTGAGTCACAAGGTGCAGAAAGGACCCCCTTGCTTTCTAAACTACTTCTCAGAGAGGAGCCTATCCTCACACTGTCAACAGTTCCCATCTAAGAAATTATAGATTGTGATTGAACCTTTGTACAATTTCAGGATTAATGGTGGCAGATCAGATATATTTATATAAATATGAATTATTTATTATGGTTAATGACTTGACAAAAAGATCTTAATCAGAGTTATTTACTAGATAGTACAGAAGCTAAAACTACTAATAAAGTATGACAGGATAGTGCACATTATCAAAGCAATTATTTTGAAGCAATTGTAATAGGGCTAGCAGAAAGAAATACTTACTAAAGTAGGGATTGATGTAAGTCACCCATGCCAACAAAAGAGATCTCTTTTGTTCAGCCTTGAGGAGAAATTTCGATGGGCATCCCCACCCAAAAGAGGAATCTTCATACACACTCCAAGAAGTGATATGTTAGAAGAACCTGGCCATATGAAAGTAGACTGCACTTCTATAGTGTAAAGTGATTGACTGCCAGTCATATGTTTCCAGATCAGCTTAGCAGTTTATCTGCCAAATCTTTGCCCAAATGTTAATTTGGGGTTAATGTGCCAGACTGCTTTTAGCATAATTCAACACCAGGAACCAGCATGATGCCCCTGTCAATCCACCTCTGTAAATAGAGCATTGTCCAGCTTCCTTGCCCACAGTCCAGGGCAAAGCATCCTGCTACAGATACCTGACAATAAGGATCCTCTAATAAATCAGGATTATCGCTGAAATGTTCCTAATACTGGCCTTCATCTAAATTCATTTGAATACAGGAGCTAGAAGGCTTAAAAAATGTGTGACTTATGAATATCACTTGGTTATTCATGTTTGGAAATCCTACCTATTTGTAGTATTTCTGTGAACATGAGCTCAGTACTGTGAAAATCAAAATCTGAGTGTCCTTTTTCAGGGTTTTTAATTCAATATAAAACCCTAACAATATACACTTATTTTTAATAGCCTGTTCTTTGTCTCAGCCTTCCAAGTTAAAGATGAGAACAGTGTGTGGAATTTCAAATGTCTTCCTGTGCAATGAAATGCTGTGTTTCTGTTTCATGTTCTTTGTTGTTACTTGGTCAGTCTGTTCTGAAATATTTTCTCTCTAAGAAGTGACTGTCAAACGACTTTTCATTTGGTGCATCAGAATGCTCTGTAATATCATAACCCCCTATTGTGTACAGTCCTAGAGTTTTGGAAGTAGACCTCCTTACCTTCTGACACTGCCTCAGGAAGTGAAAGAATCTTTCTGGGCTGTTTCAAGCAAGTGGCTGCAAGGCTTGCTGCTAGCATTTATAATGTGAAACTTAAAACGAGTTGATGCTATCATGCATTCATGCTAACACTGCCTCTCCAGCATTTAATATGGTAATCCATTTTTCTCAACTATAATTCAGCTCCAGGTTCACCAGATTACTTTTCTTTCGAAGTGCTCTTACAGCTGTTCAAAAGCAAAAAGGGAATACACAAACAATGAACAAAATACAAGAACAATGAACAGTTGTAAGTATTTATATTACATTAATATATCCAAAAGCATATTACAGAATTGTGGAATTGCACATTCTTTGTGCAGTTTCTTCACATGAGAGTATTCTTCAAAATTCCTGATCCAGTCTCAGCCACGAGCTCAGAGCATGAGCTCTGGATTTTTTTGAATAAAATCCTGTACTTAGAAAAGTAACAATTTCCTTATTGAAAGCAGCTGATACTGCTTATGAATAGGAACCAAACAAAAGGAAAAATGTAGCTATGGACACCTATGTAGAATGGAAAATTCAGTAGGGCTGAGAGAGTTGTTTAGATGAAGTCATGCAGCCTTAGTATCTGACCAGAACTGGGTGTGTGTAGAAGTGGAATTGCTGGAGCAGCAGGGAAGGGCAGAAATGGAAACACACGGGTCACCCATCTCAGCTGTGACATGGTAGCACAGAACAACTGAAGTGGAGAGCAACTTTGAGGGATTGTTCAAGCAAGTAAGTAAGCAAGTCTTTTTTTGACCCACTAATCCTCTATAAAAGCTCTCAACATACCATCTGAAATATTAACAAAAAATACCCCGTGCTAGCCATTAATTCTGAGTAAGTATCCAGTGTTGATCATTCTTGCTAAAAAACAGTCTTTTTAATCTAGAATAAATGTCAGTCACTACTCTTAAACCGTAGATATTCTTCTAAAGTGTTTTCTTGCTCTGCTGTGTGCTGTTGCCCATCTTCTCTTTATCTGCCCTGGACTGTTAAAAGTAAACATGTTTACAGTAATCAATGTATATTGAAACTTCTCTCATGGAGATCTTATGAAGAGAGACAACATAGGGTATAGTACAACAAAGGTTCTTCTTTCCCCTGGTAGATCTCAGCAAAAAGTAATTGTTGACTTGAGATTCACTAAACGGTTTTGTTCTTGATCAAAAAAGCTGTAGTGGTATCTTCACTTAATGCTTCATCCCATTCACAGGCAGCTCCACAATCTGGCAAGGTTTTGGACAATTTTATCTCATTATCACTAGAAAATGTTGGTAAAACTTAGACTTTGCTTATGTAGCACAGTTATCCCCGTTCAAAAGGAAAAAAAGAAATTAAAAGCATAAAATAGTTGCAACTGGAAGTCAGGATTAATAAGTTCTCTACACTTTGCTAAGGAGTTGGGTTATAAAAGTCATCCTCATGCCAGCATTTTCAGGCACAGAAGGAATTGCTATTTCTGCAGTTGTTCTAATTTGTTTACAGATAAAAACCACAAATGTTATCACATGGGAAGACATAACCTGCATTATTAGAAAAGCTGCTGTTTAGAGCCTAGACGCTGAAGAAAATCCTTGTAAAAATGAGATGGTCCTAATTTGTGCTCCTCTCTGATGCCCCAGGCAATCTTTGTCATTGGCAGCTAAACCATCTTGACTGCCTGTATAAGCGTATAACAAATCAGGGGAAGGAAGGGAAGAAGCAGCCCATAAAGCTTTTTTCTCACTCCCTAAAGTCTGCCATGCAGACAGACCTCTTGACAGAACCTATGATTAAACCAGTAACCCAGTCTGGCATCTGGTGATAAGAGGAGAGAGCTTCATTTCGTATACTGTAGTAATAATTACAGTTAATATAACTTTCCCAAAGGTCCTCAGCTGATGTCAGTTCTTCTCACACTGCTGCAAGTGACTGGAAGCTGATATATGATCAAGATAACCAAGACAGCTGAAAGGTCATAGCAGCATTGCAAATATGCTCCTTTTCATGCTGCTGCTGTCAAATGTGGCCAAGCTTAAAGATTCAAGGGTGTGATTTGCATTTATAGTACATGTGTAGTAATTGTTCTTAATGCCCCACTACATATAAATAACTTTTTTTCCTCAAAGATTCAGGGCCTCACCTACAGAATTTTTATCTGTGGGGTTTTTTTGTTTCTTATTCTGGAAATATCTATAACATCAAGCTGTGTCTTTAAGGAAGAGCTATCTCAAAGCTGTAGTTCACACTGATGCTCAAGTGCTTTTCTTTTGTAAACAATGTCTTACTCCTTGGACACACATCAGCCTCAGCTGCAATGCTGAATTGGTTCTAACTGCTGTATCTAAAGACAGGACATCAATTGACTGAATTGAGCCCATTTTTACCATATTAAACTGAACCCTAGCTCTGACTGAGAAATCACTGAATTATGTTGATGACATTCTCAATCTTTTTACAACCTCATTTCTGCAAGTTCTTTTTCCATCAGATACACTTATTCTATTTTTAGTGTTTTAAGACACATGTGATTTTTTAAAATAATTACATTATTTTAATGTAATATCAGAAGTGTTACAGACACTTATTTGTATGGTAGAGTACACCTTGCACTGGTGACATAAATTTAGCTGCCTTGGGTTCCAGGATCTCAAAGTACTGCAACGTTCCCACCCTAAGTATCATTTCCATGAAGACTTACATTTAAAATAATATGCAAACTATCTTTTTAAAGGAAAGAAAGGCCAGTGGAATCTGGTGGTGTTTAGTGGCCTTTTATGAAAAAAAATCAAAAAATGCACTGGATAGTTGGTAAAACTGTTGAAGATTTGAATTAATGGCTAAGATCATTTATGGTCTCTTAATGGAAACCGATGTGATTGACCCTTAAGTAGGATGTCAGGACTTAGGTCTGAAATCCTGGAGAATCAATGAACTGTTTTCAAGAGGATCCAGGAATGAATGGGACTTGCCAGTAGCAACTTTCAGGGAACTATTTTACACCTGATGCTAATCATTCATAGGTGCAGAACAGACTGCAGAACAACCGGGTGGATAAAAGACAAGATTTATTGATCTGTTTTCCCAGTCTTATTGAAGAGAATTATGAAGTCACTCAGTTATTAATCCCTCTAAAATAACTAGTAGGGAACATGTTTATAGCTGTACTGTGAGATAGAGGTGAAAGCATAAGAGCAGGTCTTTAGTCTTTGAGGAAACACTTGTATTTGGTTGCCTGGATTAATTTATGGATTGATCTCTTGTTCAGCTTCCTGTTTCAGTGGTGTCTAGGAAGGCAACTCACAGTTCAGCAACACTGACAAGTGTTAGTGATGAAGAACATTGGACTGCAATGCTATTAATTGTTTATAGTTCTGTGGAATTAATACAATAAATATATCCATTGAAACAAATCTAGTTCTAGATTCTTCAGGAATTGTAAGATGTATGTTATGGGTCCTATAATTCAAGCACAGTTGGGTTTTCAGTTTGAAGACACTCTTTGGTGTGAAGTGTGAATTGTCCCTTCAGCAAGAGACAAAAAACCTTGAGAGAATAACTTCAGAAGGCATTAAAACCACATATGAATTACAATGCCAGCAGACTTCAGAGTTATTTCTGTTCATCAAAGGAAAATCTATTTAACTGCAGTATAAAGGTGGAGTTCAAGCAATGTATTTCCCTTCAGGGTTAGAGACCTGCTAATTTAAGATAAGGCTTTATTGGTATGTGTATAATGCAAAACAGTTATAAGGTAAAAGTTGCATATCTATAATTTTCAGTCCATGAAAACGATACACTTTGAGCAGAGATAAAACATATATGGACAAGTTAAGTCTGCTTTGATCAGTAACTGATTGACATTGATTGACACTGATCCATATTGTTGTGAACTCTCCCGAGCTTATTCTTTCTAATGCATGAATCAAACACAACAAACCCAAAATATTCCCTCTTTCTGCCCCAGTCACCTTAATGGTGTCTTTTACAGGCACATTTTGATGAGGTCCCTATAAACTGTTTAAAGAGTGTGCAGTGGGTGCACTTGCACTCTACTTGTTCCTGCTGTCAGAAATCTGAGAAAAGAAGGAAAGCAGATGAGCATATAACACTTTGATCTTGTTCTAATCATCACTGCTGAGGTTATCGAGGTCATCTGTTCCCACACTGTTTGTTGCAAACAACTGGCTGAGCAGCACTGTCACTTGGGCCATCAGTGATGCCATCTCATACCTACAGTGAACCAGCAGTTTCCCAGAAAAATGGCTTATACCTTGGAGAACAAATAGAGAGGAAATAGTCATGGCCAAAATGAAAGAAATCAGGATTTATCACTACAGCTTCTGTAAGTGCAGACACTGTCTCTTTATGCAATGGGCACTAATCCCAAGCATTCATTTTTCTGGTGGCTGTGGCATCCAGCAAGGAGTGCATGAATGGACATGCCATTTAGTGCTGTCTCCCACACATCCCAAGGGCCAACTCCATTTTCCTGCAGGCAGTTCTGGTCTGCTGCCCTTGGCTGGCTGTGTTCCACACAGAGATGTCGCTGCTGGTAGACCCAGGGAAACTGCTGCCATGAGAGCCTGTTCTGGAATAAAATTTCTTTTTCATCTGGAGCCTGTACATTGATGAGTCTGCTGCTGATGTTTGTTACTGCTTATCACAGCCCCGACATTTCCAGTGGGATTCTCCTCTTTCAGTGGCACTTGAGATTCCTTCTGATGTGGTTTTGTAGTGTAGAGATACCCCAGATGGGTTGCGATGGTCCCTCAACTAACCTCTGCCAAAACAAGACAAATGCATGAAGAATGTAATTTGTTTTCTGCCCAAAAAAGTGAGTCTCAAAGCCAGAATCACCTCTGCAGGCTCATGAGAAAAGGCTGCCTTGTAAGCAATCTTCCACCTTCCCCATGCACACATTTGCCTCTTTGCTTTGCTCACATCCTTCACTTTGTACTCTCAAAAATTTTCTCTGTTTTCAGTAATTGTAACTGTTGTCTTTGTTCACTCACCTTCCTTTTTCTTCATGGACTAAAAGTTTTTTTCCTGTGCTCTGCAGTCTCCTCTAACATCATTCCCTGAGCAGTGCTGTGTATAGATACAAGGGCAAGCTCAATATCTGTTTGTCATGAAAATACTAAATACCAATCTCTTCTGGTGGTAGCATTGTGTGTTGAGAGTGTAAATTTGTGAACCTTATTTTTCCATCATAGACAGTATGTTATTTTTACCTCGCACTCTATTTGCTGCATACTTCAATTTTTTCCAAAGCTAATTAAATGTTGGACTGGAAAAGCCTTCATAACTTTTCTGAGAAAATAATTTAGTGGCTCCCTCCTGTTTCTGGCCACAAAGGCACTGAAGGAAGTTTTGCAAGGAGAAATAGTAGACCTTCTGTGCATTACAGCGTCTTTAACTAAAAGACATAGGATTTAAGATACACTGTAGCATTGTTTTGGGTTAGGCTATGTTTGGTTTTCTGAGGGAAAGACAATAAATACATTTCTAGAGCCTAATTCTAGACATGGGTTTTCCAGAGCTGTGTACAAGTGCTGAGTGCTCTGAGTGCTCTCTCCCATCAGACACTGAGTTCTTCTCAAAGCTGCCTCAAAAATGCTGTATGTTCAGCCTGTCTGCACTGAACAAATTAGGCCAAAGTGCTTCCCTTTTCCCTGGAGGTCAGAATAGACCAAAAAGATTTTCTAAACAAGATGATTTCACAAATTACTACAATAGTACTCTGGAGCAGATGACAACAAGATGCTTCTGAGAGAGTTGCTTTTTATTTTGGAAAAATTTTGAGGCAGATAAATTTATCCCAACTTGGAGTGCTTTTTGATATGTTTGACTTCAGGCATGTGATTTATTTACAACTGAAATATGTTGTGGAGCCATGGTATTCAGAAGAATTCCTTTCCTGAGGAGCAGTGCCTTCCTTATTTGTTTTGTAGAAAAATGAAATGTACTCTTGTGGGAGATCATTGATTTTTCAGTGAGGAAACTTAAAGTGATTGTAGTTCATCTAAGTCCACTTTGTGAAAAATACTGATAATGACTGAGAAGAAAAATCTTTGAACAGGGATCGTTGGCTTCACAGGGTGTTTACATGAAGTCTTGCTTCTGCACCTGCTGGCATGAGGCTTCCCACTCTCAAGTGTGAGACACAACTATTCTGTATGGCAATCACCCAGTGGCTACTTAAAAACCTGCTTTTTTTTCACTTGTAACCTCCCTGTTATTAAAATAGGAATTGAAAAAGGAGGAGACATGCATAAATGAGTAAATAGCATGCCAAAGCTAAGCTTTGTGCACACTTGCTGAGTGTTAATGTAGCTAGGATCACCACAGGTGTCCTTCAAGTACACTTTTTATTTTAATTTGAGTTTGCACTCTGGCTTTCTTGCCTCCCAGAATCTGCAGGCTAGTTTAACAAGTGTGCAGAGCTGTGAACGCAGCTGGTTGAAGTCCCATTTGTCTTGCATTTCTTATTTAAGTAAGGAAATCACATGATGTTTTGTTTTGCCCAGCAATGGAGGAATCTCCCTGCCTTGAAGGAGATTTACTAGGCTGTAACTTGCATGGAGTGATTACATAAATGACTGTATCATCCTGCTTTGATACTTGATTGGTTCCAGGATAAACCTACTCTCTCTTCAGGCAGAATCTACCAGCAAAGTTCTGGTAGGGTCTCAGCCCCATTTTTCTCTTCATTGAAGTGTGCAGTTACCCATGCATATCCAAGCATGTCCATGAGTCTACAGTGCTAGGACTCAGGGATCAGTTGTTGGCTTGTTGGATATCCTGTTTCTGCAGGATCAAGCAGTATGAAGGTCAGGCAAGGTAATTTAAGGGTACCTTTTGTAAGTAGCAAGGAGAATAATGTAATGTGCTTACTTTAGTGACACTAATTTTGCAAATCTTTTGAGAAACAGTATGAAATGTAATTGTTTCAAAACACAGCTCTGATCAGAGCATGGAAGCAGAACGATGGCTGGGCATCCAGCATATTATCTGAAAATAAACAAATTCATCAGGATAAAATTTTATTATTGTTCAAATGTACCTGCCATTCAGAAAAAACCAAACCAATGCAACAAAAATTGTGTCTTTGTTAAATCAAGGTTTAACTTGATATTGTTCTTGTCTCCCCTTGGAAACAAAAAATCTGAAATTATTTTCATCAATTTGCTGAAGAGACTAGAGGTACTCTTTAGAGTAATCTGATACTATTAGATAATCTTCATTACAATAGCTAATGTGGGAAGTCATTGTCCTGGATGTTATGGTCACATCTGTCAACCATTCATGGATTTCTTCTGTTCAGGAATCTTCAATGACAGCCTAACACAGCTTCTCACCTTCTGCCTCTGACCTCTGCCATGCAACAATCAAACTCTAGTGAGAAGGCCCAATAGAAATTAAGTTCTTTGACTGAATCTTTTGAGCTACTTTAATTCAACTGTGGAGTTTGTGTTTGTTGTAAAATGAATAGCTTTTTCCTTTGAAAAGAAATTTTCACTTGCAACTGTTTCTTTCAAGTATAAAAAGTTGACTCTAGATGTGATCTGAGTAATAGTACTTGAAAAGTACTGAGGCCTTTTTTCCCCCCATTTTTCTTCTCTGTGCTTAGAGACCAAAGTAAATTGACATAAATTTATTTACTCATTTTTTTGTTCAGAGACCTTTTGCAGTTGAATACTATTCTTTCATTTTTGTACAATTATAGATCTTTTCAAGCACTAGAAAAGTCTGTAAAACTTTCTTCTTACCAATTATTTTTTTCCGAGACCTTGGCATATGCACACACATATATGGTCCAAATTCTGAAGGACTTCAAACTAAATTGTGCTTTCAGATCATTTTAGTTAAGTGAACATTTTCATAAACACACTATGACATTGACATGGCTCTAATCCAGATGCTAACACATTGTTAACATTAACAAGCCATAAGAAAAATGGTCATTTCAGAATATTTATGCATTAATGCCATAAAATATATTAATAGGCTTGGAGGCATTTTTATGTTCTGTACAGAAAAGGTCAATCCTTCACTATGTTCTTAGACCACTGAATTTTAAGTTTTGTATTTAAGAGTAATCAATCTCAGCAAATTATGTTAACCACTTGGGGGTTTAGAATAATTCTATATTTTTCCCCTTTTCAAGAATAGCATCTTTCAATAACTACTGAGACACAGTTTAAGGAGTGAAGGAAACATAGTAATTTCCTTAGATATATCATACAATTTGTGATGTGTCTTATTTATTCTTACATTTTGCTTTAAATTAGTAAGCAGCATTCTTAATATATGGTATGGGGCGTGTAAGAAAAATAAGTTTATTTCTTCAGTGGGAGGCCCATACACAGAAGAAGTCTGCTTCTAGTACCATTTTTTTACTTACTACGTCAGTTTAAGGGTCCTATGGGGATAGTTCCTCTTGCATTTGCACCTGACTTACAAATAATCTGGCTGCCCATTTCCACAGGGAGCCAGAGCTGTGAGCTCCAAGAGCAGGAGACCATTTTCTTCTCAGCCATTTGACTCAGAGAAGATGCATTTTTCAGCAGGTTTAGAGTTCACAGTTCTACCTGATAAAACGTAGCTCTCAAGCCCAGCATTTCTCAACCTTTCAAAATTCAAAGGATGCCTTAGCATTGCTGAAACAATCAACTGATTGTATATCAAGCACTGCTGCAGCAGCTTCCTTTAGTCAACTTCTGCAATGTTTGACTACATTCAGGTGCTTTTCTGAATCACAGAATGTGACAAAAACCCCCATTTTGAAGCCATCAGGAACACAGAACCTGTTCTTTTTGTCATTCCTTCATACATTAGTATATATCTATTAATATTTTTGGAAAATCACATTGTTTCTGCACTTCAGGATTCAGCTGTTCCTGGACTTTTTATTAAAGTCTCTAAATAAGGATTTGTTATTAGTATTGGTAGGAGCACTGCAAAAATGGTCTGTTTTCCTCCTTCAGCACCACTGTGAACTTTTAATGTGTACTAATCTATTTATCTAGATCACAATGCCTTCAGTAAGGAAAATTAATGATGAGGTTTTAATTTGGCTACGTTTCCATATTATGAAGTTGAAATGGGAATTAAAGGATATTACAGGAGGCTACAGAATAAAAGCACTGCTGGAATGAATAGCCCCCAAAGTCTACATAAAAAATACATAAATAGCCCATCAAAGTCTACATGAATTTGAACCCTTACCCATCACCTGGTTGTCTTGCAACCCTTCTGAAGAACAGAGGATGTGCACCAGGAGCAGCATTGCCAGCAGATCAAGGGATGATCCTGCCCCTCTTCTCAGCCCTACAACTCTTACTTTAAGATATGCTACTGTAGTAGGCCTAAAGCTAGTTATGCTTTGTCTTTTGCATATAAAATAACTCAAGAAGGACAGGTCAAGTAAGGTTTCTATATTACTTCTAATTTCATGGAACAGCTTTTGGCAAGACTCAAAAAGAATCACTTCAGATGAGCATATTTTTCAAGATAAAAACAAGGCAATAAAGTGACTGGGCTAAATACATGATTGTCTCTCATCAATAAATAAAATTAAAGTGGAGAGAACATCTGTGACCACAGAAGAATTCAGATAATAGAAAATTTAACACATTTTACTTTTGAAATCTTGTACTGCATCTGAAGAGATGGATCTTACTCTTCCAGTTGTCCTTTCTGTACTAATTTTACTATGAAAAATACATTGGATATTGCTTTTCTGTAGACAAAATAGTTACTATTCTGCTGAATGTTAGAAAATTCAGACTCTAAAGCAGCTAGATTATGCATCTTGCCACAAAGATTTTATTTGAAAACAGGCAGTAGAAAAGCATCAGTTATGAAATATTTCACAACTGATTCAGGTTTTCACTTTAGATCCAAAAAAAACCCAACTTAGCAAAACAAGACATAAGTAGACTCCACTATTAAAATCTAGTTTAGCACAGCTTTGTCATCCCAGCTGTGAGGGTATTTTCATAGTAACCTAATCACTGGAAAGAAAAGGTGAGGGTGTGTGTTTAAGTATATTTTGGTCATCATAAATATCATTAGGGGATATTGATAATCTGCTTTTGATATGAGAGTACAGTGTTGTGCTTATCCAACAATAATTTCTCTTAAGAATATTCCTATTACTTACTAGCATTTTGAGTCCTGGATCTAATAGCAGATTCCAAACCACCAGATGAAAATGTGACGTGAAAGTCTGGATTTTATAGATTTACACATCCCACTATGTTCTCTGTTCTTTATTCTTAGAGTAATGCTGTGAGCATACTGTTCGGAACCTCCATCAGATAATTCTAAAATTTACTTTAGCTGCCTAACTGCTTGTTTAGACAGTGTTTGTCCTATTGAATCTGTAGCTAGAGTGGAGAAATTTTGCTTCATTTTAAGAGAGATTGTTTCACTGTTCCATTCCATATTACTGATAAACTAAGCCAAGGTGAATGTAAAAAAAATCATATATTTATAACAGACTTCACAATGACTGGAAAATTAGTTAAAACCATAAAATTCTATCAATTTAAGTATATTAATTAAAGTGATGATGAATTGTATTAGATAGAGTTAACTGGTAAACAGCTGCAGCAAATTTGTTTTATCTTCACACTGCATTAGTAGCATAACATAACTATTGTCTAAATCTGAAGGAAAATTGTGATCCACCTAATGATTTTAAAATGTAATGTACTTTTTAAAAAAGTCCCACTCTGTTTCTCACAGAGGGCTTCTGAGTTTCTGCAGGATCAACAAACAAGATAATCTTTAGGGAGAGGATATTTGAGTTATGTGTAGCAGGTTTAATTTTGTTACGGAGACAGAGATATTTTTAATATATGTATATACTCTGCAAGGATGATGGTGTACAGTGTGCCATCTGCTCATTTCTACCCTTTCCATATTTATCACCAGGAGACACTGAAGTTTTTCATTTTCCTCAGTGCTCTGAGTTTCTTATATGTTTAAATTTTTTCCCCTAAGACTCGGGAAAAAAACCCCACAGACAGAATGGAGTGGTCATCAAATCCACATACTCAAGGGAACAAAATAGACCAACTATAACATTGGTTATTGCTTTCACACGGCTGAAAAATCTGTCCAGAGGCAATGGCTGAGGATCCATATACACTTATGTAAATGAAAGTACTTTGCATTAAGATAAGCCTTGTAAACCTATTTTCTGAGAGTATTTGTAGCACAGTTGCATCCTTAACTTCTACAACTCAATACCATTTTTGATTCATTGTTTTTTCCAGGTAAGAAATTTTCTTATGAACAGTGTTTGTGGTTTTAAGCATAAAATAAATTTTAAAACAACAGTGTTATTTTATTCACCTGCCTTTATTTTTGCTGATTGTCCCAGAGATCTCTAATACAATTTTTTAATGTGAATCCCTAGAGTGTCCTGCTCAAGCAGCACAAAGCATTTGTCACCAGTTACATATTTTCAACAATGTCCTCGTTTTACTGTGCTCCTGTGTCAATACCAAACCAGTCCCCTAAGTGTGTTCAGACATGAGTTTCTTATGCTTCTTCTTTATGGTGTGTCCTGTCAAATTCTACATATGTCTTATTCCAGAGGTCTGCTACTGGACTAACCTGATCCAAACAAGGAAATCAGGTTTTGGGATTTTGTGGGGGGTGAGTATGGGTTTGGTTGGTGGGGTTTTTTGGGTTTGTTTTCTTGTTTTTCAAATTTGTGGACTGATTCATATTCTCCTGCTTCTGAGAACTTCAGTAATTAAGGATGGGCCATTTCTTCACTTTTCTGTAATCTATGAAAAGCCTTTCCTTAGGTCTGTGGCCATTTTCAAACTGCATGCATACATTAACTTTCTCAACAGTCAGGTTCTTAGTTCCCATTCAACTTACAGTGTATCATCTCTGGGATGAGCTGTTGCCTGCATTTCAAGTTTGTCCTTCACAAATTCTTCACCTTGAATTAATTACTTCCTTTTATAGAAAAATAACAATTGGCGTAATCAAGAAAAAAAAATCACTAGAGTTAAAGAAAAAATTACCTTGTTTTCTCATTTGCAGTCAGAGAAGAAACCCTAGTAACTCTGAGTGATTGTACGACCAAGGGATTGAGCTAGAATAGATTCTTCTGGAAATATCAATACCTGAGAAAGGCAGAGAGCAGCAAGCTGTGAGGGAATAATGTGGTGATAATTTGTATTAGCATTAAATGTGCCTCTAAATTTCACTTAATTTTCACACTCATATAAAGCTGTGAATCTTTCAAGGCTTATGTATCATGATTGGCATAAATTGTTAATCATCTTTGGAGAGAAAACAAATACCCAGAGGTGACAAAATCAACATGTTAAAGCACAATAATAAAGGGAAACACATAAATTAACAAACAGTTAGAGCTAAATCTTATCAATTTGAATGTTTATGGCTAACAAACCACCCTCTCAACTAATGTACTTCTAATTTGTATCATTTTCTTGTGATTTAGTATATGGTATTTGAGATAATTGTACTGTAGGTTGCTAATTTTAAAAAGTAGCAATTGGAGACCATGGCATAGAAATCAATAGTGTCTGAATTAACCATAAAATGCATTGTTAACCAATCTGAGATTTTTTTCCCTGTCAAAAAGTAATGTCACATCAGAACTAACAATTAGAAAGTCTCTGCTGTTTGGGGCTGTGGTACCACAGTATTCTGACCACAGCTGACTGCAGTGCCGGCAGAAAATACCACAGCCGAAGAAATAATCTGTAATGAAGGACTTGTTCCACAAACGAGTAATTTTCTCATTAGGGAACATGACAGTCAAGATTCTTACTAGCTTAATCATCCAGGTTCACTGATGACTAATTCTTCCCTGCAATTTCTCATCCTTTAAAGTACTTGGATTAGTTATTGCTGTAGATGAGTTCTGTAAATTTAAACTCTTCAGCTGCAAATGTTCACTTCCGGAGAAAGTGAAAATTAGCTTTGAAAGTATGGTATATAAACTATGCACTTTCATTTTTCATGAACAGGGCACAATTAAAATTTAATTATTTTTATCTTAGTTGAAAGTTAGCAGAAATAAAAAAAAGCTGCTAGTTTGGATTTTAATGTAAACTGAAAAACAAATTTAGTCAACACTGCATCTTTATATTGCTATAACTCAGGCTGGTCCCATGATAATACTTGAATATTTTACAAGATTTCCTGTTTCTAGGAGTCACTGGTAAAGATCCAGAGCAGCAATTGTATTATACACCATGCTGCCAAGAACAAGACTGGGGAAATGACCAGTGCTGAAGAAAGACATCAGCTCTGCTGTGGGGGATACCTGACCCTAGGTGGGCTCCTCTTTGTCTGGCATCCCCAGAGCATGGAACTGGGGACCAGCACCCAGGCACGGGGTCACGGCTGGAGTCACAACGAGCACATGCTGCTCATCGTATTGAATCGTGGCTGGAGGCACCAGGGAAAGAGGAAGGAGGCTAAATGATGAGCATCCTGTCATTGGCTATGGAAGGAGAAAGGAAAACACAGTCAAGTGGTAAAGGTCTCTGGTGAATTACCTTCGTCCTTCCAGAAACTGGTACTTAGGTATAATGCTGCGCAAGGTTTTATGTGTGTGCCAGCTCACAGAGCTGCTGACCTTTTCTCTTCTTGGTGTACAAGCCTGATGCAGAGATGTCCTTTTGCTTTGCTTTGTCCTGTACACATCTCATTCTTCTCTCCCTGAATACTGTGGGTAATGTGGAATTAACTCCATGCCACAAGATGTGAAATAATGATAATGCAACACAGTGGCTAAAAATCACTTGAAGACAGACAATCAGCTACCATCACCAAATTGTCCTGAATTGCAGTTTAAATTTAGTCTGAATGTCAGAAAAGATGGATTCTTTAAAGACTGAGGGGAAGCTACAGCTTTGCCATTTGTTTCAGTCTGAGTATTACTCTGGAGCAAGTCGGGAAACAGGCTGTAATTGGAGCTACTGTTCTTTCATTGATTACTTTCTGTCAGTGCATACTGCAGAGGGGAAGGCAAGAAGAATAAATTGAATATATTGTTTTTTTTACAAAAACTAGGGCTTGATTGGTCTATCCTGGTTGCACACCTCACATGTTGGATGAACTCACTCCTCTCAGTCTGACATCTCTGGTCAGAGGCACCTCAGCAGTAGTGGGTTCTTCCCTTTGCTTCTTGAAGAGGAGTGAGTGGGGTGTTAGAAAAACAGCTCATGAGGGAAGAGGATTGCTGCTACTCCAAGGCTGATGTATAAATCATTTAGATTGGGAAAGGCCTTTAAGGTCATGAAGTCCAGTAATCTGTAATATGTCTGAGGTTAGACCTCTGTTAGACAGACTTGGCATAAGTTTACTCCCTACCAGCATCACTCTCTGTACCCTGGCCAAAAAGCCCAAGGAGATCCAGGCCAGCAGACACTTTTGTTTCCTCCTCATCTGCTTAGATACCACAGGCTATATCTGATCTACCTGTCATGAAAGGGAAACAGAGCCTTGCATACCTTTTGTCCTCTGAGCAATTAAGAGCTGAGCAGCAAGTTATCTTCCAACAAATAAAGGAAAGAAATAATCTCTTACTTGTGTCCAGACTGACCATCTGGCTGACCGACTGCTGGCAGTGTGTCACTCCCCAGGCAGCCTGCTGACAGCCCAGCACACAGCAGCCTCATTTTCTGAGTGATTCTTTTTTGTTAGAAAAAGGAAAAGAGTTTTTGAAGGCTCCTTGTTGGGCTCAGCTGGATTTGGGAACCAGACAAGAAGTTACCTGGGGCTGACATGGAAGTCTTTGACATGGCCTCACTTAAAAAGACAGTTCACATCCCAGACAGCATCATAAGGAAGGAACAGCAATATTCCCATGGTGCTATACTTCTGGCCACTCTTAAGATGTGTGCCCTCAGTCTGACATAGGGTAGGAATAAACCACGAGCCCTGTGGCCCACACTGGAGCTGGGCACCGTGGGCTCTCCTAACCCTGGCCCACACCTTCTCTGGGAAATGTTCTTGAGGAAAATAAAGACTGGGACCAAAATAAAGAAGCATGAATGTAGCAATGACTATATGGAGTAATAATGAGTAATTTCATGTTTGTATTCACAAGAACCAGTTAAAGAATGTAATTATTTGATGTAAATGATGACTATTCTTATTAATAATGTTTATATTATCTCTCCCTAACAATAATATATGCTATTTGAGTTCCCTTTCTTATTATTATGGAAGAGGAGTTCCCTCTTTTAACATTAAACCCCTAGTTTTCATTCATAAGAGGAGTAAAAACCTTCCTGAAATCTGATAGCTCTGCTGTTCTGGACTAGAGCAGACAGCCAGTTCTGTTTCCTTGCCAGTTAGTGATTTTCTCATGCTGACAGATGTGCGAGACAGTGATAGATCAGATTAATTCTAATTTCTGAAGTGAGCCGACATTTGAACCCAGCTAATTTAAAATGTTCTTTCTGTGTTTAGTCTGCTCAGGCAATTTAGCTGCAAATCTTTCTCTCAGCGCTGTCCTTTCAGCTCCTGCAGTTGGGTACACGGAGCCAGCGCTAACCGCTCGCTGATTACGGCAAACAGATGCAAGCAAATCGGAAGCTCACATGCATGCAATCCCCTGCATTAATTGCCTGTTCTGCTTTAGCACAGCTTTGTAGAACAACTCAGCTTGGCCCTTGCTAGGGGATGGCTCCTCCTCACATGGTCACCCAGGAGCCTGAGGGACATCACTATGGGAAGGGTGGTGGAGGGTACGAGCTTTATCCATCTCACAAGGCAGTTCTCTGTTTATTCCTATTATTTTCTTGCTTTCCATGACTCACCAGCCTCACAATGTAATTTGAATCAGCCTAGCATAAATATTTTTTTAAAACACTTATTTGTCTTTGTTTCACAATGTCCTTTTCAAACCTGCTTTCATTTCTCTCAACTCCCATCTTTGCTATTTCATCATGAATACACTTGCAGGCCTCTTTCTAGGATATCCAAAAGTATCTGCATCAGAACATGTCTCTTTTTTCTAAAGAGGCTCTATAATTTTCATTGTAAATAATGAAAGCCCAAGATTGTTTTCAGTGAAAATTTTATTTTTTCTTTTTTTAATAGAAAATGACCTCAGCCTATAAAAATTGCTTTAATCAAAATCTCAATGTTTCACTGAAAATGTCTTATGGTAACATATTTGAAAAGTAAAAATAGGCAGGAAGAGAATGCTTTTTTTTTTGACAACACTGATTTACCATTTATAGCCTCTTGAAATTCTTCTCACTCTAAATTTACACAATGAGAAATTATTGTCAATTATACTAATCTTTTTAATGCGCATTCTTAATATTGACAATACTCTAATCTTTTAGACACTCAATTGTTTTCACATTTTATCTTCCTCCCAGCTTGATAAGCAATGAATCTCTTTCCACATTTTCTTTACTTTTGGTCTTGCCACTAAAAAGCATATATTCCTAACACAATTTTATTCTAGTCCCGCTTCTGTCTAATAAATGCATTTCTACTGTAGCCAGCTCTTGTCATCCTTTTGCTTTACTCTCATCTGATTCTCAGAGGAAAATGGAAAGTCTTCCTACAGGTTTTTAAAGTAAAACCAGTCATCTTTTCCAGTTATTCCATATTCTGGTAGAATTCCATATATCTGATACTGAAATAAGGTTAGGAGACTACCATTACATATTACCAAAACAATGAAAAACCAAAATGCCAGAGAAAGACAGTTACTAATTTTTAATTTTAAAAAGTCATTTTAGACGTTTTAGAAAGTTTTGCCATTTGCTTTTGAGAACTTGGAAAGGTTTCAGAAGTCTTTGTAAAAGAAACTTTTTTTGACTTCTTCAGAAGTTTTCTCTTGTCAGTGGCACTTTCTGCTCAGCCACAGCCCTGGCTGTTTGCATTGTTACCTCCCCTGATGCTTCTGTGGACACGTGGGCCCGTCACAGGCTGTATCCATATCCTTTAGTCCTTCTGCAGCTGCAGTCACAGCTCTGTGCAAAGCATTCACCTTTCAATGGATTTACAATCTGCCATTTTAGACAGTTCTTCCTAGACCTTATATGCCTTTAATCCAGTTTCATTTGTAGTTACTGGTAACTTTGATATTTTAATCAAATGTTTTTTCCATTGTATTTTGATTTTATTATCTGAGACTGAAGAATGCTGTTCTCTCTGTTAATAGTGGATTTCTTCAACACCACTTTGGGTAAATTTAGCAGCTCCTGGGAACAGCGTTTTGAAACTGTGTGATCTCATATATTAGATTATAAAAATTAAAATTAAATTTTGCCAAAAAATCTAATTAAAAATAAGTGTAAATGAATACAACTTTGTTTCTAAAGAAGCACCATTTAAATGAGTGTTTTTCCTATCAGAAGCATATAGCATATTGTTTACTACTTTGGAGAAATGGTACCAGTATGTGGCAGGTAATAAACAGAAACATTTACCTTAATAGCAAAATCTCTTTCGCATAAGTTGCATACATAAGTTGCCAGTACACCCTAGCAAAATTTAACCTTTGTCAAGCTTTGAAGAGAATGTGTCTAATTTCTGTCTCACAATGCTTCCTAGCTCACTATAAATACAGTGTCATTCTTGAGCAGCATTGTGTACTGAATCTGTAATGTCTTACAAGAGAATTGTTTCAACTCAGTGAATAAATGAAAATTACTTGGGCTTAATTCCAAACCTGATTTTTTTTCATCATTTAACTTGCTCAGTGTCTTGGGTTTTTTTTTTCCCTTTTCCATATACAGATATTTAATTATTTACTCCACAAAATGTTAAAAAAAAAAAAAGGAAGGAAAGCTCCCCATCACATGGGATCAAACATTTGTAAATATTGAATAAATGGATAATAAAGCATGCTAGACAAGACCACGATCATATGATGTAACAATACTCTTTAATAAGTCCTTTCAAGAAGTGTTTGCTTCATTGTCTTTGATTGTCACTGACTGGTTACTTCAGGTTTCTTACTGTTTCTGAGAACAGAAAGTCCATGGGGAGCTACACTGCCTTCTGTATAATTTGAATTGATTTGTCCTTTTGTGCTGCTGCAGAAGATGGTGACTGTTTTCATTTTTCTACAGAAAAATCTTGCTAAGCATCTTTAACAGAGGGAAAGTATCTCTAATGCACTTCATGGGGTTGTTTTACCCCTAACAGGCAGGACTGCAGGTAGGTGGGAGCCCTGTGTGACTTCCAATCTAACAGTGCTGGAGTCTTTATCACAGGTAGCAGATCTTCCAGACACTGGGCAGAGAAGTCAGAAATTCAGTGTGAACTATGCCCATAACACCAAGCCAGACCATCCCCATGCTGATTAAGGGGTACATCAGTGCACTTTATTGAGTGCTCAGGAAAGGACAGTTCTTCCATGCTGTTGTCTTCTGCCTCTTTTTTTGCTTGAATATATGTGGCACTGGAATATTTCAGATAATTTTCCTGCTCTGGTTCAATACACACTGTCAAAGGAGGGTTGGAGGGCCTGGGGTACAAACTGTGTTTCAGTGTGCTTTTGAAACTGCTTGGCTGTGCTCTGCTCTTGAATTATGATAAACTGTCAGGTCAGTCCTTAAAGAATTAGTAAATGAGAGAACAAGCACTACATGCAGGAGGAGTGAAAGAGGCTCCTGATGAAGTATGGGGACATAGATTGCTCATCTGTACTGTATATTGTGCTACTTGTTAGCATATTAATATATATTAAAAAAAAAAAAAAACAAACCCAGATTTCTCAGAATAGTCAGCTTTAGAAAAACTGATGACTGAAGCAAAGAAAGCATTAGCTTTCTCATTAAATGCTAGTTACTGATAACACTTGACTGGCCTATATACCTCTTAAACAAGAAAAAGGTATTTCTAGAGTACCTGGGGAAATTAGCCGTGGCTAAATTTTCTTTAGATTTTAGAAATTATGTTAATCATTTTATGCCTACAAGTTTCATAATGTGGTTTGAGCTAGGCAGCTGTTGCTTATGCTGCTTGTCTCATGCAATGCAGCAGAGTTTCATGAGAATGAGAATGAGAATGAGAATGAGCTTCAGGATCCAGCCACAGTGTAGCAGAATATTAATGAGCTAGCTAGCATCGTGTTGATGCACATGGAAAGTGAATAAACCCCCAAAAGGATCTGAAATATTGAAAGAGCCCATGCTATGGTACAGAGCCCAGCACTGAGGGAGAAGGAGCTTTAATCTGTATGGCCTTCCCACTGCTGCTGCACACCAAACTCCCGTGTGCACTCCATAGGGAGATTTCAGAAGGGCTGCATGGATGCAGGGCTTCTGTGCTCACCAGAAGCCCTTTTGGCACCTTCACTCCTGCTCTTTGAGCTCAGCCCTGGCCAGGAGTACCTGCTGCTTTCCTCCCCAGAGCACAGACTCAGAGCCAGGCAAGGGAGTGCAGGGCAATGGGGTGCAGCTCTGTTTTCCATTATGGGAAGGAAGGTAAAACCTGCAAGAAGAAGGCAGAAAGGAATTTTACCACATCACATCTGAAACCTAAATTTTACCTGTATTGTGAACAAACCCCCGAGTCAGTTCTGACTGCACACCTGACAGCAGCATTTTGAAGTCTTCTGTTACCTACAGTAAGGGGTTCTGTACATTTGTGCCTATACCTGAAGTGCTGGAGTACACATGTTTATGAAGTTCAATAGTCCAAAATATTTTTGAACAACCACCAGTGAATTTGGACAGGCAGCAACTTTAAATACTAACTTTTTGCCTTGTCATAGAATCACAGAAACTTCTGAGATGGAAGAGACCCACAAGAATCATTGATTCCAACTCCTGGCCCTGCACAGGACTCCCCAAGAGTCACACCAGGTGTCTGAGAGTGTTGTCCAAACGCTTCCTGAACTCTGTCAGGCTTGGTGCTGTGATCACTTCCTTGAGAAGCTGTTCCAGTGCCCAAACACCATGTGGATGAAGAACCTTTTCCCAATATCCAACCTAAACTTCCCCTGACACTGTTCCTTCATACTGTTCCTTTGGGTTAAACATGGTTCGATGCCACAAAGTAGGTGGCAGTGCCTTAACTGTATGTGTTTTGTACAGACCACAAGGGCCTCTTCCATCCTTATCAAGGGGAGTGCTGATCTCTCCTTTCATACAACACTCAAAAAAGGTCAGAATTACCAGACATTCAGAATTATCAGACATCTATTATTCATAAAACCAGACATCCAAATGAATAAACCTTGTCCTGCTTCAACCACCTATCTCAAACCTGCCATATGACTCCTTGAGGTCTGAGTGGATGTGCACACATCCTATACCTTCACTTCTGCAAACAAAAGTCCTTCCGGAAGACACGGAGAAACCTGGATTATGAAAAATGGCATATAATCAGTAGCATGTAGCATCAGTCTGACTGACATGTGCCTACTGTCACTGCTCTTCCTGATCCTGGGGATGCAGAAAACAAGTTCTGTTTTCAGCCATCTCTTGATGTCAGCCCAACATCCTTCAAAAGCAGCACAAGCATATTCACAGCAACACTATTAAATACAGACAGCAGGGAAATGTTTTGGAAGCAGCAGTATTTCCCTGTTGAGAGTCTTGTGTCTCAGATAATGAGATGCATGATGCCTGCCTGTTGCTGATAGCTGGGCTAGTGCTTGCTTTTTATAAGAAATGATTTGCTGATGAAAAGCCAATCAGCAAAATGCTGAATGTTTTACTATGTATTTTCATGTGAAAAGAGATAAAAACAGCCTGTATCCTTGGATAATAACTAAATATTGATTTTCTAGTTGTTGTTTTATCTTTACCCAAATCATCATTTATTAATGGAGACAGTTCAGCCTCTGTTTTAAATAGGATTTGCTGAAGTTTAAGTCCCTATTTCTCTTACAGTGCAGCTTTAGGTAAGCACATGGTTAGGACATCTTTTTATCAGTGGGCACAAGGCACAGGTATTCCAGACTGTTATGGTGAAGGTCATGAACTTCATTTTTTGAGGGAGACAGCAAAAAACAATTACAAGATTCAGATGCAAAGAAACCCAAGAAACACTAGTCCTTCATGCAACATATATTTAAACCTTGAAATCCTTGGCCATGGAGTATTAAGTGCTTGAATAAGCATAAAAAGCAAGAGAGGTTTGCTTTGAAAAGTTGGCATTGAAATATAACAATTTTATAGCATTCAAGGATTTATATAAAATAGATTATCAGTGTGCAGTGTGTGTAGCTGTCCAGAAAACAGGATGTACTGGGGTGAGTTGTCATGATATGCCTGCTCTGCCACTATTCTCTCCCCATCAATTATTCACTTCTTATGTCCTTCTGGGGTTAGACATACCTTTGATTCAATCTTTTCTACTCATTCTGATGCTCTAAAAAATAAACTCCTACATTCTGTAAGTAATTTTCAGTTTGACCTTCTATGCACAAAAGGTACAACCTCTGATATAGGAAATACAATTGATGAAGAGCTTGTCTTGTTACCTTTCTTGTGCCCCAGCTGATGAATAAAAATAAGTTACATTGAGTCCACATTAAGAGTTCACATTTCTGAGTCAGCAATGAGGGAAAGTGAATGAATAGGAGTATAGGGCTCCAAGAAAAAAACAGTAGTAAAGCAGAGAATCTAGGTTCATCTATCTCTTACAAATCAATAAATCAATAAGTAAATTTCATTTTTTAAACTCTCTTGGCTGTTTAAAAATGAAATTGGAGATTTTTGTCTCCCAGATTTCAAGGAGAGACAGGATGCACTATTATTTGACCTCTTATGACATGTAAAATTGCTGCCTTCCATGGCAAAGAAAAAAATTATGAAAGAAAATTAAGTGCTCTTGTCAGCAAATACACTTAAAGTAAAATCCTAAAATGTTCCTTACTAATGAAAATCATCAAGAAATCCCTCCTAGCTATATTAAAATGTAAAAATTTTATTGTAAATAGGTATTTCTGATAAGAACACACAAGAGGGTTTGGTTTTCTGTAGCCATTTTATTACCTTGACAATCACCAGCTCAGTTCACTCTCTCATCTGCTGTCATGGCCTGAAGAACACAGAAATTAGTGTCTGCATATATAAGATTCTAAATTATCATGATAACTCAGCAAAAATGTTTTGAAATCATGTCACAGTATGGAAACTAGCACCCAGAATGATGCTTTTCCTTATGGTAACTTTTGCAATGGATACCTCTCCAGCTTGTTCCCAAATCTGTCTGGAGAATTGCTTTAAATAGATGTCCAGCCAATCATGTAGTGTCTCACTAAGAGAACCAAAAATGTTAACCTTTGTGCATGATGGGTGTTTGTGATGATTCTGTGACAAGTCTGAATCAGACAGATGGAGCACAGTCATTCATATGTGCTATGTCTCTGGGACAGGGGCACAGAATGGGTAAGGCAGGAAAGGACCACAGTGGGTCACCACCTCCCTGATCAAGCAGGGCCATCCCAGAGCACATGGCACAGGGCTGTATCGAGAGGGTTCTTGAGTATCTTCAGTGAGGGAGACTCCACAACCTCTCTGGGCAACCTGTTACAGTGCTCAGTCACCAGTACAGTAAAGAAGTTCTTCCCCATGTTCAGGTGGAACTTCCTGTGCATCAGGTTCTGCCCACTGCCTCTTGTCCTATTGCTTGGCACCACTGGGAAGAGCTTGGATCTCTGACAGCCTCCCTTCAGATACTGATAGACAAGGATGAGGTCCTTTCTCAGTTTTCTGGAAACGGAACAGGCCCAGCTCCCTCAGCCCTTCCTCACAGGGAGATGTACCAGTCCACGCTCCAGTCCTGTCATCATCTTTGCTCCTCTCTAATGGACCTGCTCCAGGGTTTCATTTTCTCCCTTGAACTAGACACCACTCCAGATGTGGCCTCACCAGGGCTGAGCAGAGGGGCAGGATCACCTCCTTTGCCGTGCTGGCACTGCCTTTCCTGAAGCACCCCAGGATACCATCGGCCTTCTCGCCCACAAGGGCACATTGCTGGTCCATTGTCCCCAGAGCTGCTTTCCAGCAGGGCGGCTCCCTGGTACTGCTGCAGGGGGTTATTCTTGCCCAGGTGCAGCACCTTGTCCAGGTGCAGGACCCTGCCCAGGTGAAGGACCCTGCATGTGTCCTGCTTGAACTTCTGATGGTTCTTCTCTTTCCATCTCTCCACATTGTCCAGGTCTTTCTGAAGGGTGGCACAGCATTCACAGTAGTGATAAAATCCACAGATTTTGAGGCAGAAGGGATGCCATCCCGGGAGAGATACTTTCTTCTCATTTTTGGCACATTTAAATGCCAAGTATAATTTTTATTTGTCTTATTTTTACAGGAATGTGTGGTGTAAAACACACTCATTGGGCTAACTGCTGCTCCTCTGCACCATTACAGAACCAGAATAATTTCAGGAGAATTAAGTGAAAGCACCATATTGCCCAGAAGAAGTGTGTGCACAAGCACTCAAATCAATCAGGCTGTAGTTTTACAGAAAATTGTTACAACAAAAGGAATAATTCAATTTCAGCAAATATTTTGATCATGTCTGCACATGGAATAATGAAAGAAACCCAAACAATACAGTCTGCGCCTTACTAGAGTCAATGAATACTATTAAATTACAAAGAGAGGAATTCACACCTACAGGTGTTTTCTTCATGCTTTTTTGTTTACTTTTTCATCTGGTAAACTCCTACTGATCTTGTACTGCTATTGACTCATAGTCTGTATGCTTGTCTGAAAAAATATCTGGATATCTCTATTTCACTTGTGCCTGTACCTCTTATAGTTTCCACAGGACCTTATGGTTCTGAAGCTGTCTGCTTACATTCTGCCAGTTCCAATGATAAAGAGCCTCAGGTCATGGAAAACAAGCAGCACTTCATGAACATCTTTGCTGCTTTCTTTCTTTCAGAGAAAGAAGAAAAAAAATGCAAGAAAAAAAGCTTTACCTAAGTTTGAGTATTTTCTCTCTGTTTCTATGGGAACAAGAAGAGATGAAGGAGCAACTGCCAGCCATCAGCTGGATTGCTGAAACTCAAGCCAAGGAAACTGGCTACTGAGGAGCTGCAGGCTTCATTTGGACTGTCCACTGGGTTGCTAAATTTGAAATGGTTTCATCTTGCAGTGTGGAGAAAGAGGGAATTTCATCAGGTTTAAAATCAGTGAAAATAGTTTTTCCCTGGGATCTCTTCAAATCTTGTGACTTCTAGGACAAACTGAGAATAAAATATTTGTTTTTACTAAAAGAAAGAACACAAAGACTAGTAAACCTTCTTGTTCAGGTGATTAAATGCCCTTGAAAGTTTTTTTCAATTTTCATAACAATACCTAAAAATGTGGAGATCAGTAGATATCACCATTATCATAGATGGTCAACTCAAAGCTGAGTGAAGAGTACCTAACAGATATGGGGTTAACAGGCCTGAGAAAAAGCTTTTTATTACGCATCCCTGATCACAGCTCTAATCCCTGACTCTGTTACCATTTCACAAGCTGTTCTTTTATAAAATTCAATCTCCTGGCTCTAAGACCTCAACTTCTCCTTTTTATCCCCATACTGTGTATTTTTGAGCTCTCTTGCAATAACATCTCCCATCCTCTTGTTATCCCATCTTCAGGCACCTCCATTTCAATCTCGTACCCAAGAGCTTCCAACCACCAGTTACTCACCAGCCTTTCTTCCCCTGTGCCCATTGCTGCTGGCAACAGATGTGACCACAGCCCTGGCGGCTCTGACTTGCAGAGCCCCTTTCTCCTGTGTTCTCCCTCCTGCCTCAGGAGGGGTTTCACAAATTGCATTTATCAATAATCCATCCAAACTAAGTTCCAAAGAGATAAAAGTAGGGCATGTGAAAAAAATTGTCATAGTGCTAACCTAGTGCATTTCCTTTTATGGCCTCTATCTGAAACTGAGCGTGCAAAAGGGACAGTTCTTCGGGCTGGTGCTACAATGGGATTTAAATGGTCTGAGTATTACTATGTGCAGTGGAGCTACACTGACCTAATTTATGGCAGCTGAGAATCTGGTCACCAGCTTACATGCCTACTGTTCTGTTTTTGCTTTGCTTTGGAAAACACCGTATGGAAGCATTTAGCTACATTTTGTGGTGGCAAAAAAAAGTGTGTAATACAAATTTCTGCATGAAAAACAATTTTGCTTCTTTTCCAATAGCTCGCTCCATCATTTCCAGATATATTTGCCAACATCTAACTTTTTCTCTCCTTTTAAAATATTGTTCTACTCAAATCAAGCATCGCTCGGGGAAAACAGAAGAAGAAAAAGGATAGACAAGTCTCAGTGTTAGGCAACTCATAAGTTTGTATAAAACACAGAAAATAACTGAGGTTAAAATAAGATAAGACATCATGCTTGTCTTTAGATCTTTTCCATGACAAAGAATATTTTGATCTGGTATAATTTTACGGAGTTCAGTAGAGTTCCTAAGTACAGATTTACAAACCAATCGTGACCTCAAGTGGCACACTGTTCATCTGAATGAAATACCTGCCAGCATACATTAGGATTGAAGTACTCCTGAGTTGCTAGGTGCCACAGTGTTCAGATCCAGCAGGGTTTGCATTAAGTGTTTCCAAGATTATAAACAATGGGAACACATTTGTGCCTTAATAGCCTACATCTCCCTTTAACGAGTCTGCAGTCACAATATAAAAATATACTAGGAACGCTGCCTAGGACCACACTTTTGTAATGAACTGTTTTAAAAATCAATTAATCTCTGCATGTTAATAGAAAATGAAAACCCAATGAATTGTTGAACTCTAATAGGCAATTCTCCCAGTGTAGATTTTGTCCATCTCTAAAGCTGAAAGCAGAAACTAGGCTTCTTTTTTGTGTTCAGGGTTGGCTTTCACCTCTTTCCATCTGCAAAGTGTCTAGTGAGAAGCTGAAACCTGCATCAGGCAAAGGTTCTCAGCAGCCTCTGAGAGGATAAGACCCTTAATGTGCCTGTATATGACTTTCAGACATAAATATCTCACACGCTCCAATTTCAAATGCTGAGGTAGGTGCAAGGAAGGATGAGAGTGGTCTTGGTTACACACTCAAGCCACCAAAATTATTGCTGAATGTTAAAACCTGACCTCCTGACAGCCAGGAGGGAAGTATCCAGTAGTGATCAGTGAAGTGCCCCAGGAAATAGGGCTGACCAAAAAACCTGTCTACATGAGGGGCCTTCCCACCCCTCATGTCAGGGGTTATTGTGTCAGGTGTGATTCTGAACAGGGGCTATAGACAAATAAATGGTCTCTAAAACACTTGTGGAAATACAGAAAGTAGGACCCCTTTTTTCCAAGTAACACCGGTAAAAGCCACTCTACACTGACATGTTAAGGTGTAGGCTCCAACTTAAGGGAAGAAGTGTGGAAAGATGTGTAAAGTACATGCTTTCCATTGGCTTTGCTAGGTGTTAGTCTTAGGGAGACCTCCAGAAGGACAGCACTCTCAAGGGCCTGATCATTCAGACTTGGCGCATCCTCATGGGTGAACCAGGAGGTTCATGGGTGTCCTTTACCAAGGAGAGTAGAGTTTTTGCAAGCTTTCCACCCTGAGAGTGTTCCAGCCTGTGTCTGAGAGAATGTATGCTTAAGCAGAGCTGCAAATTATCCAGGAAAAATGGCTACTTAGCCACCTTCAGCGAGAGTGGTAGGAAAGGTCCAGTGAGATTTCAGTCAGGTGCTGCCAAGCATTCTGGGCAGATTGTGTGACCTAAGGGCATGTATATCTAAAGGTATGAAATGGTTTATGATGAGATTTTCAAAGGAATAAAATGGAGTTGGAAGCACGAATTCAAAAGCAACCAAAATTTGATTTTCTCTTTCAGCTCTTTTTGTAACAGAAAGTTCAGCAGTAAGCACATCAGCTGGCAGGAGTTCAGCTATAGACACCAACACCAAGAATCACAACAGTACAAAGATTAGAAGTGCACTTCAGTCTGTTTGTGCTGAAAAAAGCAGTTTTAATAGTTTAACTCTTTAATCTGTTTTTCATCTCAGCAGCTGTGATACTTGTTGGGCATAACTTCTGTAGAAAAGTTAATTAATGCAGTTTCTAATCGGAAATCATGAGCACAGGAGCAAAGTCATCAGTGCTCTGACATTCCTCATCTTACCTGTTCTTCTTTTCATTTGTTTCAAACAGAAATGCTTGCTGTGATAGAGTTGTAGTCCTCTCTGCACTGTTGGCTCTTTCCCACTGTTTGAATGGCACTTGTTTAGGATTTCTGTAGACATAAGGCCACAAACAGACCATGAAGGATTGTCACTTGTAGATCCCTAGAGGAAAATCTCCTCTGCAGCAAACTGGGTGGGAAGATGGCAACCAAATGTGAAAGGGAAGGTATTCAGGGACGCTGTACAGTTCTGCCAGCATCACTCACAAAGGCCGGTGTATTTTTCACCAGGATCCTCCCCTTTCAGCAGCAGAGCCCACACTATGAGCACCTGTTTCCAGCAGAAAGGACAAGCAACTTCCTGCATAACAGGACAAAACAAAATGCCCTCTTAAGCCAAAGTTCAGTATTTTTCAAGTCACATGACTGCCTCATCCTGCCATCTTGTCCTGTCAAGCACCCATGCAGGAGTTTCTGCTGCTTTGTTAATGCTAAATTACCAGGGTTTGCATTACCATTTGAAGTAGTTTGGGGTTTTATTCAGAAATCAAGATTTAAGCATTATGCAGCCAAATACTCAAATTTCCTTCATAGTAGTACCAAGCTTTCCATATATATATATAATCTCACAGAGAGAGAGAAAAATTTTCTGTATCACCCGTATCATGTCTCAGAGAAGTAGCAAGCTGAGCAACAAAAATTATGAACTGGATTTTTTTTATGGACTGGAACAGCTATATTCTACCATAGGAAAGCCAGAGAAGCTAGAAATTAGCTGTATCATACATATGCAACAGATGCATATGACATTACAAAGTGTTCCAGGAGTTTGTCAGGAACAGCTAAATAATAAACACAAAGTAGAAGTTGCCACTTGCTCTTATAGCCCAAGATGGAAGAAGCAATAAGGTGTGATACTACACAGTAGTTTATCAAGAATAAGACAACACACCATAGGGGTTTCCAGATAACTTAAGAGTCTGAAAGGCAGCTTCTTCTGGGGTTTAAAATCAGAATTCATAGCACAGGCACATGTACTAAGAGGGAAAGGATGATGAATGGGATAGATAAATCAGAAAGCATAGTTTCAGGGAATATTGCAAGCTTAGGCTTTTGAATAGCAATTATGAAGAGCATGATTTTTCATTTCAATTTATGTCCTGGTAATCAATTATACACTGAGCTGGATATAAGCCCTTTTGCTGCCCCATTAGAAGAAACAAGTAAATAAAATAAGGATTCTGAATGCAATGAGTTCTCTTCCTCTCTTTTCTGTACCTTTGATTCCAGTTATCTGAGATAACCATGGAATTTTAACTTCGAAGAAAGCAAATTTACTATGCATAGTGAGGCTGACTTTATTATCGCTTCACCCTTGCATAATTTTTAGTTCTACTTGTCCTTGCAATCATTCATCTGGCTTAATATGACTCATGAGAGATGTCAACACTGAGAACCATAGCATATCCCTAATGCTAAATGTTCACCTGTCACCTACAGAAGCAGAAATTAATGTAAACTGGAAGAGGTTTCTTAATTCCTGCACATCATACTGTCCTGAACAAGTTCTGTGTGGTTCTGTGCAAGCATCTGCCTCATTCTGTGGTGCCAGAGGATAGGTTTGCTGCTGCACACACTCATCCCACCATGGCTGCATCCAGCTCTGCCTTAAAGTATTTATATTTTGCAAAACCACCCATCAGCCAGTGTTAGTGTCAGTACAATAACACTAACACTTCTTATCTGTAAAACATTTTTCCCCATGGATCTCCCTGCCAGTTCAGTTCTGGTATGAATATTACAGCTGATGGAGGCACGGAGAAGAAATGCACCACCAAAGTGCCAGTCTGCCAGCACTCCATGTATTAATGTGAAGTGGCCATCAGCTTTTAGCGCCTCAGGCCACCTCAATGCTCCAGAGAATGGGAGATACGAGAGCAAGTTTTAATTAGGGCTAAGGATGAGCTCCCTGAGGGGAATTGCCACAGCCACCCTGCCATCACTCACTGCCCTCAGTCTCCCTGTGACAGTACGCAGCCTCCGCGTGCTCAGTCCAAGGGTGCCTGTGAAACACTTTCTGTCAGCTCTGTTTGACAGCTTCCCTGGAAGCTGGGTGACACTGAACTGAAGGGGCAGCAGACACTTGTGGCACTTGCACACTTACACTCTGTGGAGTCATCTACTTTAGAGTGCGACTGGGATAAAGCACTGCCAAATGCAACGTGCTTTGTCCTCACAGCAGCATAAACCAAGAATCAAAGCACTGAAAAACTGAAAAGTATTTCCCCAGCCCAGCTCCGAGGAGCAGTCCTAAGAGCTACTGGGAAAGGGTGTCTTGGCCTCAGCTCCAACCCTCAGGTTTGATTTGGTGAGCAACTGTAGCCATGCTGTGCTGAGATGGGCTTGCACCAAGCCAGAGGGCAATGAGAGCAAGGCTAGCTGTTTCACCAGCTTGGCTACCTTAAATAAAGTACTAAGTCACAGTACTGCCAGCAAACTTTAAAATCCAGTTGACTACAAATATCTGATTTTGAAGGATGCTAATAAATAGAAGTGTCCTAAATATTTTATTTTTCTGTGCATAGTTGAAAGTATAGAAAGAGCTTGACCCAATAAATGTGTAAGCATGGATTCTGCTGTTGAAGATATCATGCATATCAGAGTTAGTAGATTATGAGGGTTGTGAAACGTACAAATAAAAGTCTGTTTCATATAAACTCCAGTTGTGCAATTCAGCTGCAGGTCCAAGAGGCAAACTACAGCCTTTTTCTCCTATGCAGATCAGCAAAACAAAAATTATAACCATGTTTTCAAGCTAAACTGTACCTCCATCAGATACGTAATTCCACCATCTTTAAGTTTTAGAGTTTCAAGCTATCTTCCTTCCACAGGAGCTCAGTGAAGTCGGAAAGGGAAAAGATTTTAATGCAAGCACCATTTTTTTCCTATATCCCATCTGAAATGAGCTTATGAGGAGCTTGTATGCATTATTCATCCCAAATCCTGGCTAGAATTAATAACACATCCATTGCTTCTGATACCTTATCAGTACAGAGCTGTTCAGCTGTATTGCAGTTAGGTGGAGTAATGTACACATCCGGGTTTACTTGCTCAAGAACACAGTGTGAGTTTTAAGGTTCAAACAATCATGAGAATTTCTTCTCAAAGTTCCTCAGTTTCCCTGGGCAACGCTGTCCCTCGTACATATGTCTTCATTTGGCCTGGTTTCATTTCTACACGTTTCTCTCACTGCCCTGACTAAAGGAAGAACAGAAGTCTATAAATCAATGACACCTTCACTAGCCTCATTCTTGCTCTCTCCTTTCTTCTTGAAGCAGTAGCTCATCCTGTGACTTTCTTACTTCTTCAGCTTTACCACCTTCAGAGTTCTTCACTAATTTCTTGTACTAATTTCCTTTTAAAATGACAGCCAATTGAAAATATGAAAATCACTACTGATTGCATAAATAAGCATTTGTACTACAGTACACAGGTCTTTATCAAAACCAATCTTGCATGGATTTACATACATCTCATAGCTTTTTAGGGCAAAGAACCTGTAATCTGGCACAAAGTAGTTACCCTATTGTGGAGTGGCATTTATAATGACAGTATTAGGTAAATAACTCAGGCATCCAAAGACAAAATTCATCCCTTAAAGTTGATCTGGATTAAAGTAAGAAAATCCCAGAGAGAGTTTAGAAACTATGAAGCAAGGAAATGGATTATACTAATCAGTGAATTCAGTGATTTTTTTGTGGTCTGACAGATGAAATGAAAGTAGTATTTTCCATTCTGTTATTACTCTTAGTGTTATCTAACTTACTAGTATGTTGACAAGGTATGTATGTCCATTACACATTGTATAGAAGCAGAGTTATACAGACAACTATTTTTTACACACTTATTCTACTGAACAACTTTTGGACAGCTCTGACGTACAATTTATATATAGATATGCATATTAAACCCATTTGCTGTCAGGGCTTAGTCCTTTTATTTTAACTGCTTTTAACGGCCTCAGATCTATTTTTAACAATATGTACTTTCTGTTCAGTCATAGGCAGCAGCCATGTGTGGAGATCACAATTCTCAGTGAAGGCTACATACTCACTGGGCCCAGTGAGAGGGTTCAGCACTGTCCCCACCTACCAAAAACTCATCTTCACTGGCTTCCCATAAAACCCTGACCCTGGCAAGCTCGCTCAGGATTGCTTCTCCACTTGTAGCCTCTGTCTGTACCCTTAACAGGCAATGTGACTTTAAACTTGTCCAAAAGCAGCACAGGGCTGTGTTCCCCGAGGCAAATGCACGACAGCCTCAGGAAAGTGCAGCTCTTCTGCCTCCAGGCAGTGCTGGGAGAGCACAGAGCTGCAGCTGTACCTAGGGAATAATGGACTGCTCAGGACTGCACTGCTGCCAAAGACTGGAGACACATTTCTGCCACTGAAACTTGCAAGGCATCAAAACATGTTCTTCCACAGATGTCAAGAGCAAATTGAAGACCAGCTAAGATCCTACAACACATCTAATGGCATCTATGTGGTGGATAGGTCTCTATAATAGCAAAGATCAGCATGGCACTAGTCCCAGTGAGCTCATCCTGCCTGTTCTGCAGTATCTTTATAGCAGATGTACTCATGGAGAATGAGGGAGGATGCCTAACCTAAACTGTCTGTATCTGTTCTGATATCCTTGTCCCTGAACCTGGGTGCCATGCAAAGGTCATAAGTTCCTGCCCATAAAACCATGATATTCAATGTTTAATTGAACAACAGAACAGCTCTAAAAAGACAAATTTTGCTGCCTGAGGAGAGGCTGCAGTGTGCTGGCTAGATCACACTGATGAGAACTGAGGTACATTAGTACAATTAGTACAATTCTTGCTCTGAACCAGTGATGACATTTTCTTTTGGATGGGATGCCCTGCTGCCCACTAGCAAATTATGCTGTTATTCTTTGGCTTTGTATAAAATTTGTACCTAAGAAACAGGAAAATAATATAATGCCTTAAAAATATAATTAAAGCACTAATGGGTGAATGGGGAGACCTGGATCCTGGTTCCTATTTCAGGCAAAACAGAGTGTCCCCTGCAGACATCTCTGTCCAGTGGTTAGATATGCTTACAGGTTCACATTCCCTTACAGGGAAATAGGGATGAACTCTGAGTTTCCAGATCCTTCTGACAGCTGGGATTTTGGGCAATCCTAAGGGATATTGCTACATCATTGCTTTTGCTGATAAAATGCTGTGTTTTCCTACAAATGTGATGGGTACTAAAGTGTGTAGCTGTGCTTGTGTGCAGGAGCCAAGTCTCAGCAGTGACCAAGCCATGCAAGAGGCACAAATCAGTGCTGACTCTTCCACATCCCCTCTTCAAGTGCCAGTGGGAAAATCCACACCTTGCAGTGGGACACTGTGCATGGGTTTGTTACCCTAAAGCAGGCACTGACCAAGGCACCACTTCCACGTGGCAGAGAGGAAAGCAGTGCAGTAAAAGTGCACCAGTTCTGGCTCAGCATGATGGCTGCAGAGAAAGTTCAGGAAGCCATAAAATAAAGACACCATGAAATAAATGAAAAGATTATTTGCAATTAATTGCTCTTATACAGGATGATGTAAAGCAGACTTAAAATTACAGAGAATTAGTCTGGCAATTGTAGATTTTGCACACAGTGTCATGGTTACTTCAAAACTGTCTATATACCACACTCTAACAGGCTTAAAGGAGTTGAAACAGAACTTTTAAATCATTTGCGTTTTAACTAAAGGAGGCTATTTGTAGTAATAATACTTTTGATGAAGGGTTCAGAGTCAAGTGATGTATGTGATTGATGTCCATAATAATTGCACACTTCCATAATCCTTCCTCACCCATAAGAGTTTTACATTTTGGATATTATTAATATTCAGACAAAAATAACTTGTGGGCAATATCATGTCCTGAACATGGTGGAGAATTAATCTGTTTTTGTAAAACTGTTTAAGAATGATGGATACTTTTTCCTGCTTGAGTAAACACTAGTTAATTCTCTAGACCTCCCTTTTCTGCTCATGAAAATCCAAGTCCAAATGATTTCATGGATATTTAAAGGATGGTGTCAAATACTAAATACACAAAGATTAATTTCTCCACTTGATAAAGACTTGATACTATTCATTGTATAGCAAACATTTCAGTACTGGAGTTTTCTTGGGTTTTCATTTGTAGGATAGAACATAATGAACTTAGGAACAACAAAAAATGCAAAGAAAAAATTAGGTTGCTGAAATGTAGACATCAAACTAAACTTCAAGTGAAAATATCACACTTGTTTTTATTCTAGATAAGGAACAGGGCAGCTAGGAATAAACATGGATTGAAATTTTCTTCATCTCTTTAATGAGTTCAAAGAGGCTTAACAAAGACATAGAAGAGTTGAACATTGCTGTGTACAACACGGTAAACAGATTAAAATTTTATACCTGAGCAAAAAAGGAATTTAACTATTAACTATGGCATGCAGAGTAACTGACAAGTTATCACATAGCATACTGTTTTTAGGTTACAGTCATTCAGATGTTCTTAATTTTTACAAAGGCTAAAGATGAAAAAAGCTCTGAGACGAGATGAGTATGTGACATAAAACCACAATGAGGAAAAGCACTTTACCATCTAGCAGCCTTTCCAGAGGATCAGAATTATCTGCTGTTTTATTATCCAGGCAGAAGCAGCAACAATTCAAAGCCTGTGGAGTTAATAACACATTAGACCTTTAAGCAGGTCCTGAAAATGAAAATATTAGCAGTTTATGAAGTGCTCACAGAAGACCTGAGCCTGCATTCCCTGCCCTGAAATGCCACTTTGAAGCACTGCATTTTGAGCTGTTCCCAGAGCCGAATGAAAGGCAGGAATCTGCAAGGAATGATTTATCAAGTCACAGTCTTGTGATTTTCTCACTAGCACAACTGCCAGTTCTTAAGGGATGACTTTTTACCCCGTTTGATTGGCCAAAACCCACTCTTCATTTTATGTAGAAACTTGACCTTTCCTCTCACTGAATCCAGTTTTTGCGTGGGTTTTTATTTTCTTTTCTCTTCTGTTTTCACCACCTAATCTATTTCAAATGCACTGGTTTGAAATAGTCTAGCACAAGTCAAAAAGAAGTAACATATTTCTCTTCTTACTTCCCTTGTCTTTGCAAAAGATGCCTGTACAAAAGAAGGGGCCTGAAAATTTTCCCCCACCAGACAGGTTTCTTTCTCCTGGCAGACTTCTGCACTCCTCAGTTTTCATCAAATATAAAAACTACCCACTCTCACCACCAATCTTCCTGTGCTACAAATCAGCCATTTGCCTTTCTCCAGCAAAACCAGCAAACCCTGCACGTGTCATTTAGACTTGACAAGAAGATATGGGAGGGATGGAAGGGTTTTCATTTACCCTGTTAGAGACAGCCATAAACTAAGCCTCTCCCTTTTACTTCCTTGAAGTTGTATATTTACATACTCTTGATATCAATCAACTCCCTTCAAAACATAACACCTGCCTTGACTTTCCTGCTACTGTACTTTCATCATTTATGAATAAAACTACGCATTGAAAATGCATGTACCAAACTGGTACATTCATCCCTTTGTCCACAACATATTCATTTCTTCTTTACAGTCAGACAACTTAGACATTGGTAGGTTGTGTGAAAGAGTCCCCAGGGAACTGAATCCTCTTGGCTTCTAGTTTCTTCCTGGCTTTGAAAGCTGCTGATACTTCGGGGTGGATGGAGTCCAGCCGCTGTTCACACTGGAAGGCCGTGAGGAAGGCCGTCCTGTAGTTGTTGTTCATCCAGCCATAGAGGAGGGGGTTAGCAAACGTTGAACACATGGCAATGACATGGAACACCGTGTAGATCAGTTTGTACTCTTTCAGGTCTAACACCTGACTGTCAATGTCACTGACCAGCTGGAAGGTGTGAAAGGGCAGCCAGCTGACAGCAAACACCACAACCACGCACACCAACATCTTGGTGGTTTTCTGGCGCCGGTGGTGATAGTGGTCATTCCCCGCCCCAGGGCTAACGTGGTTCTTCAGCTTGGTCCAAATACGGATGTAGGCATAGGAGATGACTGCCAGAGGCAGGACATACTGGATCAGGAGCATGGAGATGCTGTAGATGGTGCCGTAGTTGAGCTGTCCCTCCCCTGGCCACTTCTCAGAGCAGACCACAATCTTGAAGTCAGGAATGATCTCAATCAACGAGTACTCACGGAAGATGGCCAGAGGACTTGCCAACAAGGCACTGATTGCCCAGGTAACTCCTATAATCAGGAAGCTGATTCGCTTGGAGATTCTGCTTTCCAAGTGGTAGACGATGCAGCGGTGACGATCCAGAGCGATCACAGTCAAAGTGACAGTAGACACGTGGACAGCAAGGGCCTGGGCATAGGGCACCAGGTGGCACAAGACCGGGCCCAGTTTCCATTCGCCCAAGAGCGTATAAACCAAGGTGAAGGGCAGGCACAGCGTGTTCACCAGCAGGTCAGCCACTGCCAGGTTGGCAATGAAGAAGTTAGTCACTGTGCGCATGCTTTTGAATTTGATGATCACGTGGATCACAAGGGAGTTTCCGATCACTCCCAGCAGGATGATGGAGCAGTAAGCAAAGATGAGTATTATCTGTACTTCAACAAGTGTTGTGCTGTCCTTCAGTTCTGGTTTAGGGTCCAGAGCCAATTCGTTGAGTGGTGTGGTGTATCTTGTCAAGTACAGCTTAGTGAACAACTCCATTTTCATTTCATCTGTCTGGTTGTCCTCACCTACTGCTTCCAGGGGACCCATCCTTGCAGCAGCCTGGTCTAAGCCTCAGAGCTGCCTCTGAAAACAAAACAGTACAAGAACAAGTAGAGAAATTGGTCCACATGGGCTAAGACAAGAAGCAAAGAACTAAAGCTACATCTCTTTCCTAACCCACATTGCCAGATTAACAGAAGATCTATCTTAATATATTTGAATTCTCTTGCCCTTACATTTTGAAGGCTGATCCAGTAATATTATTTAGGCATGATTCCTGCTGAAAATCGGGACAGATTTCAAAAGCATTCCAAAGACAAGGTTTGCCCAAATAAATGCAGAAGTATTAAGATCCTGCTGGGCAGCATATCACTTTTTACAATCCACTCCTAAAACTAGGGCTTATTTAGCACAAATCTTCCAGTTATATCTATGGAAATTCTACTGTTATCTGGACTGTTATTAGCATAATAATCTTCCATCTTTTCCTTAATGAGAAGTGTTTCCTTTAAATAGTTACTAAATTCTTACAGGTTTATGCCCTTCCTTAATATCAGTGAACTAATTGCTGCGGTCTTTCTTTACGAAACTGTTTTACAATAGTTGGTACCATGAGGCAAATAAAAAATACCACTGAAATAGAACTGAAATAATAGCATTTCTTTGAAATGACTGCATAACTTATTCATGCTGAAATCAACTCAAGAAACAATTGAAACACAGTTATACATGATATTTCCTTTCTGTGTGATGTTTCAGAAAACAGAGCTCCTTGGAGGCTGCCAATCAGGCATTCATTTCTGACTGCAGTCATAGCGAAGAGCAAATCATTCCTCTGCTGAAGTCAGTAAGAATTTCACCACTGGCATAAAAATAATTTTCTTCCCCTTTCTTACACAGGTTGAGCCAAATTCTGTGGTACCCTAAGACTTTGGTAGGCACAACATATGAATGGTTTACAATCAGTTGCTGACTTGGACTTCAGTCCAATGTAAAAAAAGTACATGTCCCCATGAAAACTGCCCAGAGCATGGGTGGCATGCTAACCAAGAATTGAGAACCTGGGGACTCCTTTCCTTGGCCTGGGAAAATAATAAGAAATTACCAGAGCCAAGCAAACTTACCAGTAAAACACCACTGCTCACCACCAAGGGGAAAGGCAACCTGAGTTACTCACTCAACTTCCCCATTCATTACTTTCCCTATGGAAAGCAAGAGCAGAGATGTCATTTTCTTGCCATCAAGTGTTACACATAGCTTAACCCTTCTCAAATTCAAGAGTGCCTAAAGAAACAGCTATTGATATGTTTAGATGAACATGGCTTTTAAAAAATTCTTGTTCTTTTGTCATCAGCTCAGTTTAATTCCTTCCATCTTCAGAGAAATATTTCAGAGGAACAGAGGTCCATTTTCATCCCTACCTCTGTTCCCAGCAACTATCAGTGAGTGACATCCTTCAGTATGGTTTCCAAACTGAGAAAGGAGTGTTGTCTACCAGCAGCAGACTGAACCCTTTTTGCCTCCTTCTATCCCACACAACATCCCAAAGAATTTCTCAGGGCAAGCTATTTTTGCAAAAGAAGCAGATCGACTGCATGAACTGAAAGGCATTTTCCCCCCAGCAAAACAGGTCAGAATTATGCCATAATGTTTAGTCGACATTTATTCAACAGTTAATAGTGTAAGCCTGAGATGTGAAACATCACAAGTAGCTGAGATGTGCCAGCTGCTCATACTAGTGTACACTGCTGATTTTAGCAGTATAATTGGTGTTCAACTACTAGCCTAAGCCTAAGGGATTCCTTATCAATACACCTTTAGTCCACCAGGTTAAAAATGTAAGAGATCCACCACAAGTTGCACAGTCAAGGCTATGCAGAAGTTGAGAACTAGGATGAGCATTTTTCTTTGACCCATTCCTACATCTAGGAATTACTCTTCCATACATTATTACAGTAGAGATTTGGTGAGGTCCCAGGACTGTCAGATGCTTAAAAATCACTTATTTTTTTTCAGTGCAAGTAATGTCTACACAGAAGTAGAAGGGTGAGATGGCTGACAAATATAAATTCTTTCCCTTCTTTGCCCTAAATCCAGGCAGAAGGATGTAGCTCAGCCAAATAACATAGCTTCCCTTTCTTCCCAAAAGTATTTTCATCTATTTCTCTAGTCCCTGACTTTCTGCTGATTCCTTCTTGCAACTCCTCCTTTTGCTAAAAGGGTCGGATCCTCATGGTTAGGCATCAAATTGCGCCTAACTTTCGGCCGAGAAAGGCCCAAAGAGGATTGACATGGGTTCCGAGAGCAAGTAAGCAAAAAGGGCATAATTGCATTATGCAATTATGATTGCATTAGCAAGCAGTATTCCCATCAGGACCGCAGTGCCTGCGCTGGGGAAGGGGCTGGGGTTGCTGGAGGCGCAGCTGGCAGCAAACGCTCCTCTGGGATGCGGCACCGCTTCCCTCCCGCCCTCCGGTGCCGTTCCCGAGGGGAGATACCCATCCCGGGGGGGAGGCACCCATTCCGGGGGGGAGGCACCCATCCCGTGGGGGAGACATCCATCACGGGGGCAGAGACCCGTGCCCGAGCGCTGCGGGGATCCCGCCGCCGCCCCGTGCCGGGAGCACCGCTCCGTCCCCACCTTCCCGTTCCTACCTTCCTCTCGCCCCGCGCTGGCGAGCGAGGCACGGCCGGCGGCTGCCCAGGAGCCGGTGTGCCGGGACAGGGCAGGGCAGGGCAGGGCAGGGCAGGGCGGGGCAGGGCAGGGCGGCCGCCCCGGTTCCGCTGCCCGGCTCGGGTTCCGCTGCCCGGCTCGCGTCCCGCCGCTCTCCCCGCGCCGCTCGGCGGGGCCGCAGCGCCGCTCGCCCCGTACAAAGTTTGGAGGCGGCGGCGGCCCCCGCACGCCGGGAGGGCGGCACGGGCGGGGCGGCCCCGCCGCCGGGGAAGGGCTCGGGCGGGGCGCGGCGCCGGCTCCGCCCGCCGGGCTCCTGGATCCAGGAGCGGGAAGGCTGCGGGCAGCGCGCTCGGGATGCGCCGGCCGCCCCTCGCTCGGGATGCGCCGGCCGCC